>CM061747.1:6354687-6888447 GCA_030979885.1 Lolium multiflorum | reverse complement strand
GTTTTTGTCTTGCTTAGTTTTATTTACTACTTTGTTTGCTGCACTAAATCAAAATACAAAAAAATTAGTTGCTAGTTTTACTTTATTTGCTATCTTGTTTGCTATATCAAAAACACAAAAAATTAGTTATTTGTATTTACTTTATCTAGTTTGCTTTATTTACTGTTGCTAAAATGGCCAACCCTGAAAATACTAAGTTGTGTGACTTCACAACCACAAATAATAATGATTTCTTATGCACACCTATTGTTCCACCTGCTACTACAACAGAATTCTTTGAAATTAAACCTGCTTTACTGAATCTTGTTATGCGAGAGCAATTTTCTGGGGTTAGTTCTGATGATGCTGCTGCCCATCTTAATAATTTTGTTGAACTATGTGAAATGCAAAAATATAAAGATGTAGATGGTGATATTATTAAACTAAAATTGTTCCCTTTCTCATTAAGAGGAAGAGCTAAAGATTGGTTACTATCTCTGCCTAAGAATAGTATTGATTCATGGACTAAATGCAAGGATGCTTTTATTGGTAGATATTATCCCCCCGCTAAAATTATATCTTTGAGGAGTAGCATAATGAATTTTAAACAATTAGATAATGGAACATGCTGCTCAAGCTTGGGAAAGAATGAAATCTCTGGTTAAAAATTGCCCAACCCATGGATCGACTACTTGGATGATCATCATCCAAACCTTCTATGCAGGACTAAATTTTTCTTCACTAATTTTTTCAAGTCAGCTATTGGAGGTACCTTTATGTCCATCACTCTTGGTGAAGCAACAAAGCTTCTGGATAATATGATGATCAACTACTCTGAATGGCACACGGAAAGAGCTCCACAAGGTAAGAAGGTAAATTCTTGTCGAAGAAACCTCTTCCTTGAGTGATAGATTGATGCTATTATGTCTATGCTTGTGAATGATAGGACTAATATTGATCCTAATAATGTTCCATTAGCTTCATTGGTTGCACAAGAAGAACATGTTGATGTAAACTTCATTAAAAAAATAATAATTTCAACAACAATGCTTACCTGAACAATTCTAGTAACAACTATAGGCCATATCCTTATAATAATGGCAACGGCTATGGTAATTTTTATGGGAATTCTTACAACAATAATAGGAGTTCACCCCTGGACTTGAAGCCATGCTTAAAGAATTTATTAGTACACAAACTGCTTTTAATAAATCTGTTGAAGAAAAGCTTGGGAAAATTGATATACTTGCTTCTAAAGTCGATAGACTTGCTGCTGATGTTGATCTTTTGAAATCGAAAGTTATGCCTAATAGGGATATTGAAAATAAAATTGTTACTACAGTAAATGCCATTCAATTTAGAATTAATGAGAATATAAGATTAATGGCTGAACTGCTATGCCAGGTGGGATAGAGAAGAAATGAAAACTAGCTAAAGAGAAGAATGTAGCTAAAGTTTGGACTATTACCACCACTAGTAATGCCAATGCTACACATGTTGCTGCACCTCCCACTAATAATAAAAGAATTGGTGTTAGCAATGTTTCCGCTTCTAATGCAAAGCGCGAAAAACTGCCTGAAACTGCTAAAACTGCTGAAATTGCCTGTGATAAAGCCGCTGAAATTTTTTCCAACATTGGGGATGATGATCCCATTGCTTTAGATTATATTGGTTTGAATTTTTGATGATTGCCACATCTCTAAAGTTATAAAGTTCTTGCAAAAACTTGCTAAAAGTCTTCAATGCTAGTGTTATAAATTTGGCTTTCACGCATCATATTACAAATGCTCCCATAAAAGCTAGAGAAGAGAAACTAGAGCGCGAAGCCTCTATTCCTAAAAAGCTAGAGGATGGTTTGGAGCCCATCATTAAGATGAAGGTTAAAGATTTTGATTGTAATGCTTTATGTGATCTTGGTGCAAGTATTGCTATGCCTAAGAAAATTTATGATATGCTTGACTCTCCACCGCTGAAAAATTATTATTTGGATGTTAATCTTGGTTGATCATTCTACAAAGAAACCTTTTGGGTAAAGTTGATAATGTTCGCATTAACAAGTAACAATAACCTTGTTCCCGTTGATTTTGTTGTCTTGATATTGAATGCAATGCATCTTGTCCCATTATATTAGGACCTTTTCTTCTAACCGTTGGTGATATTATTGATATGAAGGAAGGTAATATAAAATATCAATTTCCTCTCAAGAAAGGTATGGAACACTTCCCTAGAAAGAGAATGAAGTTACCTTTTGATTCTATTATGAGAACAAATTATGATGTTGACACTTTGTCTCTTGATAATACTTGATACACACTTTCTGCGCCTAGCTGAAAGGCGTTAAAGAAAACGCTTATGGGAGACAACCCATGTTTTTACCTACAGTACTTTGTTTTTATTTTGTGTCTTGGAAGTTGTTTACTACTTTAGCAACCTCTCCTTATCTTAGTTTTGTGTTTTGTTGTGCCAAGTAAAGCCGTTGATAGAAAAGTAAGTACTAGATTTGGATTACTGCGCAGTTCCAGATTTCTTTGCTGTCACAAATCTGGGTCCACCTCCCTGTAGGTAGCTCAGAAAATTAAGCCAATTTACATGCATGATCCTCAGATATGTACGCAACTTTCATTCAATTTGAGAATTTTCATTTGATCAAGTCTGGTGCCATTTTAAAATTCAACTTTACGAACTGTTCTGTTGCTAAAATTGCCACCTTTATTTCCGCATTGCCTCTTTGCTATGTTGGATGAATTTCTTTGATCCACTAATGTCCAGTAGCATTATGCAATGTCCACAAGTGTTAAGAATGATTGTGTCACCTCTGAATATGTTAATTTTTATTGTGCACTAACCCTCTAATGAGTTGTTTCGAGTTTGGTGTGGAGGAAGTTTTCAAGGATCAAGAGGAGGATGATGCAATATGATTAAGGAGAGTGAAAGTTTCTGTTGTGGATGCCCCCGTGGTTCACCCATGCATATATCAAGAAGACTCATCTAAGTTTAGGGATGCCCAAGGCATCCCTTTCTACATCGACAACATTATCGTTCCTCCCCCGAAACTATATTTTTATTCCATCACATCTTATGTGCTTTTTTCTTGGAGCGCTTCGTTTGTTTTTGTTTTTGTTTTGTTTGAATAAAATGGATCCTAGCATTCACTTTATGGGAGAGAGACACGCCCCGCTGTAGCATATGGACAAGTATGTCCTTGGTTTCTACTCATAGTATTCATGGCGAAGCTTCTCCGTTACAAATTGTTATATGGTTGGAATCGGAATGATATATGTAGTAATTGCTATAAATGTCTTGGTAATGTGATACTTGGCAATTGTTGTGCTCATGATTAAGCTCTGCATCATATGCTTTGCACCTATTAATGAAGAAATACATAGAGCATGCTAAAATTTGGTTTGCATATTTGGTTTCTCTAGAGTCTAGATATTTTCTAGTATTGAGTTTGAACAACAAGGAAGACGGTGTAGAGTCTTATAATGTTTACAATATGTCTTTTATGTGAGTTTTGCTGTGCATCGGTTCATCCTTGTGTTTGTTTCAAATAAGCCTTGCTAGCCTAAACCTTGTATCGAGAGGGAATACTTCTCATGCATCCAAAATACTTGAGCCAACCACTATGCCATTTGTGTCCACCATACCTACCTACTACATGGTATTTTCCGCCATTCCAAAGTAAATTGCTTGAGTGCTAACTTTAAAATTCCATCATTCACCTTTGCAATATATAGCTCATGGAAAATAGCTTAAAAACTATTGTGGTATTGAATATGTAATTATGCACTTTATCTCTTATTAAGTTGCTTGTTGTGCGATAACCATGTTCATTGGGGACGCCATCAACTATTCATTGTTGAATTTTCATGTGAGTTGCTATGCATGTTCGTCTTGTCTGAAGTAAGAGAGATCTACCACCTAGTGGTTAAGCATGCATATTGTTAGAGAAGAACATTGGGCCGCTAACTAAAGCCATGATCCATGGTGGAAGTTTCAGTTTTTGGACATATATCCTCAAATCTCAAATGAGAAAAATATTAATTGTTGTTACATGCTTATGCATAAAAGAGGAGTCCATTATCCGTTGTCTATGTTGTCCCGGGGATGGATGTCTAAGTTGAAGAATAATCAATAGCGAGAAATCCAATGCGAGCTTTCTCCTTAGACCTTTGTACAAGCGGCATAGAGAGGTACCCCTTTGTGACACTTGGTCAAAACATGTGCATTGTGATGATCCGGTAGTCCAAGCTAATTAGGACAAGATTGCTGGCACTATTAGTACACTATGCATGAGGCTTGCAACTTATAAGATATAATTTACATGATGCATATGCTTTATTACTACCGTTGACAAAAATTGTTTCATGTTGTTTTCGAAATCAAAGCTCTAGCACAAATATAGCAATCGATGCTTTTCCTCTATGGAGGACCATTCCTTTACTTTCAATGTTGAGTCAGTTCACCTATTTCTCTCCACCTCAAGAAGCAAACACTTGTGTGAACTGGGCATTGATTCCTACATACTTGCTTATTGCACTTATTATATTACTCTATGTTGACAATATCCATGAAATATACATGTTACAAGTTGAAAGCAACCGCTGAAACTTAATCTTCTTTTGTGTTGCTTCAATGCTTTTACTATGAATTATTGCTTTATGAGTTAACTCTTATGCAAGACTTAATTGATGCTTGTCTTGAAGTGCTATTCATGAAAAGTCTTGCTTTATGATTCACTTGTTTACTCATGTCATATACATTGTTTTGATCGCTGCATTCACTACATATGCTTTACAATAGTATGATCAAGGTTATGATGGCATGTCACCTAGAAATTATCTTGTTATCAAAGCATCACGGACGAAAGCAAGTATGTAGATGGATCCCAAGAGAATATTCAAGAAGATGAAATTTCTTATGTTCCATGCCACATTATTGATGTGTTATCTACATGTTTTATGCACACTTTATGTCAGCTTCGTGCATTTATCTTCGGGAATCCAACCTATTAACAAGATGCTAAGTGCCAGCTGTTGCTTTGGTTGCTTTTTGGTTTCAGGAAATTCATAAGAACATTTTAATGGATCAACCAATCGTTCAGGGCCAGGCTTTTTCAATATAAGCTCTGTTCAAGACGAACGAAGAGGGGCCACAGGCCAAACCCTAGGCGGCGCGGCCCCACCCCTGGCCACGCCGGCTCATGGTTTGGGCCCCCGTGTCGCCTCTTGACTTGCCCTTCCGCTACTTAAAGCCTCCGTGACGAAACTCCCACATCAGAGCCACGATACGGAAACTCCAGAGACGCCGCTAACGCCGATCCCATCTCGTGGATCCAGAGACGCCTCCAGCACCCCGCCGTGAGAGGGGGTCCATCTCCCGAGGACTGCGCCGCCGTTGTCGCTCCGAGTGATGTGTGAGTAGCCCACCCCTGGACTATGGGTCCATAGCAATAGCCAGATGGTTGTCTTCTCCCTCATTGTGCTATCATTGTCGATCTTGTGAGCTGCCTACGATGATCAAGATCATCTATCTCACGGTGGGCATAAAACCGTTTGGTGAGATCCGTTGAATAGAGAATACTTGTTATGTTGATTATCAAAGTTATATCATGTTTATGATCTTGCATGCTCTCCGTTACAGGTAGATGCCTGCTATGGATACAACTCCAAGAGAGTATTATGCTCGATAGTGGGTTCATGCCCGTATTGACACCTCGGGACAAGCATAGTGCTCCCATGTTGTGTTGTGTCATGCCACTAGGGATAAAACATTGATGCTATGTCTAAGGATGTAGTTGTTGATTACATTACGCACCATACTTAATGAATTGTCTGTTGCTTTGCACCCCACTGGAGGTTCGATGATAACCTCGAAGGTGGACTTTTTAGGTAGAGATGCAGCTGGATAGCGGTCATGTACTTTGTCGTAATGCCCAATTAAATCTCACTTCATACTCATCATGATATGTGTATGTGCATGGTCATGCCTTTATTTGTCAATTGCCCAACTGTAGTTCGTTGTCCACCCAACATGCTGTTTATCTTATGGGAGAGACACCTTCTAGTGAACCTGGTGGACCCCGGTCCAATTCTCTTTATCAAATACACCCATCGTAACACGCTCACTGCTTTTCGTAAACAATCAGCCTTCTGTTATAATACGGTTAATCCTTTGTTACAGCAAGCCGGTGGAGATTGACAACCTCACTGTTTCGTTGGGGCAAAGTACTTCTTGGTTGTGTTGTGCAGTTCCACGTTGGCGCCGGAATCCCCGGTGTTGCGCCGCACTACATCCCGCCGCCATCAACCTTCACCGTGCTTCTTGGCTCCTCCGGTTCGATAAACCTGGATTTTTCGAGGGAAACTTGCTGCTGTGCGCATCATACCTTCCTCTTGGGGTTCCCAACGAACGTGTGAGTTACACGCCATCAATGGCATAACTCGCTTTCCCATGCCACCAACGAGTGCAGGGTGTGGCGTCTGCAGATCCAAATGGCGATAGAACAAGGACGTCTGATTTTCAACCAGTACGCCATGAAGGTCGACACCCACCCTTTCCCGCCGCTAACATGGTGGAGTGCACTTACCCTGAAGGTTGCCAGCCAGATCCTCGTTCAGCATCAACATGGTAGGACTTGGACACCACGCCTGGCAAGGATGGAGACGAGGGCAGCTGCTCTCGTAGCAAGGACACAGCAGGAGGCCGCTCCACGCGATCGGCTCCGTCACGATGGCAAGCGCTACGTCACAGGGAGAAGTGAAGAACATAAGATATCAGCGACTCTCTCTGATCACCCCCTCAACAAGTATGTGAGTCATATGACCAACGCCGACGATCCACGATGATGATGAAAGAGATCGTCTGTCTAAGCCGAAGACATCGCGGCATGATCGCGACGAGGAGGAGTACGAGCGCCTGTACAAGGAAAAGTCAAGGGAGCGAGATGACGAGGATAGGCATTGGGACTGTCCCTTCAAACATTGCTGGGATTCAGAATGAGCCGATTGCCTACAATCGGAACTGCCCAATGCAAACTGAAAAGAAGGAGGCAGCCAACGTGTCCGTGTTCCAACGCTTAGGGCCTCTCCCGCCTCGAAGCAAACTGCGTCCCCTCGGATGGAAGATCCCGAGGATTCCTGGAAGACGAGAAAGAAGAAGAAGACAGGTACCACCGGCCAAGGTATCATGGACTCACCGTTCCCAAAAGCGTAGGGTTCAGCGACACGCGGCTTGGAAGAAGCCGAAAGTTATATCTGCATGGCTAAGGATGCGCGGCCATCCGCCGCGAAAATTCAGCGAACCCTGATGAAGAGGGTCGACCACGGAAAATGGAGTGGCGCCCCAGCAAAGCTTCGATGATGAAACATCCACCAACATGGTGTTCATCCTTCCTTCTGGAGCTCAGCTTAGACGAGACTCGTGGCACTGCATTACTGGATCACCACGGCCGGTTATCTTTAGGCTGCTCTGGAGAAGCACATCCCAAGGCCTTTGTATTGGGTGGTTATATCGATGGGAGGCCCACAAGATGCTGGTAGACACCGAGCGGCAATAACATTATGCCATACTCTATGCTACGTCGGGGGACGCGCTAGTCGGATCAATCAAGACCAACGTGACATTGAGCGATTTCAACGGCAAGGTCACTACACAGGTGTTCTAACGGATCTGACCGAGGAAGGGAAACCGTCCCACACGTTTCATCGTCGATAGCAAGAGCATATATGCCTCGGGAAGAGATTGGATCCACGCCAACTGCTGCATCTCCTCCACGATGCACCAATGCAGATAATGGGATGGAGATGGGCAGAGGTCGTCCGCGGATGACTCAGCCGAAATTTCAACGGCTGGCATGAACGCTTGGAAAGTGCAAAGCCAGATCTCGGAATTGTTTTGGCACGGAGCATCACATGAAGAAGGGAAGCTGGTCTTGATCACTGGCTGAAGAGTAGCAAGAACAAAATGAGAACGTAAGGAAGTCCGTCCTTTGATCGTCCAAAAATCTATGAAGGAACGCAAAACCTTCATTGAGCGCTTCGATCAATATGGCGGCCGATTCCAGCAATCGGCCAAAATTTATCCTCACCACATGTTCTGCTTCTGTTCAGCATCAATCTACTTGGCAGCGGTTTTACGTCGGCTGATGAGTTAAGAAGAATCAACATGGTCCAACAGCCGACGTTCAAATACCATGCCTTGCTAAACTACAGAGCCGATATCTGCAGTTACCTGTCAGATTCGGCTCGGGGGGCACCTAAACCAGAGGAACACGTGAACATGTGCAGGTGGGGCTGATTAGAAAATAAATCGGCCAGTAAAAAAAAATTTCATGACATATATTATCATGAGACAAAGCCGATGCACAGCCATCGACTTCAGAATTACAGAGTACTGGCTACGTGTTCAAAGCACGGATCTTCATCAGTCCAGTTCAGTTTGGGGCCTTCGTTCCTCGAGGGAGTAAAACGATGAGTTTTTCTCCTGCCTGAGCGGAGCCTAGTGCCTGAACCTTCTTGTCGAGGATTTTCGGTCCTTTGGTGCTAGTTCAGCAGTGCTGTCCCAAGGTGATCGGCTTTGGTGCATCCTCACCCACATTCTCGCTTGAGTAAGGCTCTGGGCAGCAGTCCCAGATGCCTGTTTAGGAGCCGATTGGGGTACCATCGGCTGATCTTTTCATGACCTTCTTCACAAAATGATGAGTATTTGAAGAAGACCATTGTCTATTGGAAGAATTCAAAGGCTTTCTCAGAAGACTCAATTATCCATTGCATCTCAAGATCATCGCTTGAAGAATTGAAGGATGAATTTTAAAGGACCATGCGTTGCTATCGGCTCACACGCATTGGCTAAGGGGACAAATCGGCAAAATCAGTATGAGAGGAAAATCGACTAAATTAAGCTCAAAGGAAATCGGCAAAATCAAATTGGGGGAAGTTCTTCATTGATAAGCAAGATTTCTTACATAAAGAGCTGATTGCCCTCAAAAGGAAGTACTAGGGGCACATCATCCATCTACTACTGATCCTATGCTAATGGTCCTAATCTATGTGGGTCGCTGTCTCTCGTTGTCGCGGCTGCCGCGCTGTCGGCGGCTTGGCGGCCTGCTGCCTGCACAGCGACTGGCCTTCGTTGTCCTCGTCCTCCCTCCACGCGTTGTCGTCAGCCGCCGAGGTCCGCCCCAGGGCCGGCAAGCGCTTGGCCGGCGGCCGTCGGAGGGTGTCGTCCTCTCCTCCTCCTCCTCCTTCTCCTCCTCCTCCTCCTCGAGAGTCGTCCGAGAGAAGCGATCGTCTCCTCCTCCTCCGTTCCCATCGGCGAGGAAGCGGAGGTCGCTTTCCCCGCGGTCGTGACTTGTCGTCCTCCGACCGATGGAGAAGTCATGGCTAGACTCCTCCCCGGCCTCGATGGCGCGGCGGGTATTGGCTGCGTGGACCTCCGCCGGGTCTGCCCGGCGTCGGCTCGAGAAGAAGAGGACTGGGTGGAAAGATCCGATGGAGCAGAGGAGGAAGAAGACATGGTGGCGCAGGAGGGCTTTGGAGCTAATGCAAGGGGATGGGAAACTGTCTGATAAAAGGGGATATAGTGGAAATTCAATGCCACGCAGTTTCCGAGGAAGTGGTGCCTAAAAAAAAAAAAAGGTCGCAGAAGTTGAGAAGGCAAGGCATCATGATGATGGATACTGCGACGGTTCTGCCACGACATGACCCAACGAAGAAAGAGTGATTTTGGAATTATCATTACCAAAACCAGGGGGAATGTGTTATCACACAGAATTTGACGAGTCAGAGGTGGGGCGATCAAGATGGGCTTGAAGATTATATATGGAAGAAATACGTGAATCGGCCTTATAGCAAAGTTTGGGCTAGTTTGCCCTTGTACGTAATATAGTAGATCGCATCTTAAATTAGAAGATAGAGTTTGACCCGTGCACGGTTAGGTGCACGCTGAATTAGAAAGTCCCTGGACTATAAATATGTATCTAGGGTTTATGAAATAAACAACAACCAACGTTCAACCACAAATCAATCTCGGCGCATCGCCAACTCCTTCGTCTTGAGGGTTTTACTTAAGCATCATGCTGCCTAGATCATCTCGATCAGGCAGGCACAAGCTTATTACGTTGTTCATGCGTTGCTCGTACTGAAGCCTTTGATGGCGAGCAACGTAGTTATCTTAGATATGTTAGGGTTAGCATTGTTCTTCATATGTATTCGTAGTGCAACCCTTGCATATTGGCCGCCTCTACACCTATCTTAGGTGTAGGGCGGCACCCCGCTTGATCATTATTTAGTAGATCCGATCCGTTACGATTGCTCCTTGTTCTTCAAGGATTAGTTTAATATCTGCAATAGTTAGGCCTACAAAGGTTGAGGATCCAGCCGCACGTAGGGTGTCGTTTGCTAGTCCTAGGCAGGATGTTCCGGGGATCAACCTCGTGTTGGTTTTAGGCCTTGTCTAGGATCGGCTTACGATCACCGTGCGTGGCCGCGAGGCCCAATCGTAGTAGATGATCCGACATGCGGTGAAAACCCAATCGTCAGAGATCGCTTTAGCTTTATCTTGATCAAGGGACCACCATATATTCGTGCACCTCGTACGAATCATGGGTGGATCGGCCTGAGCCGATTCACGGATAACCCGAGAGCCGATCGAGGCTCGTATTTAATGTTTACGTGTATGCCATGCAGGAAACTAAGCGAGGCATCTCCATCACCTTCCCGACCAGGTATAGGTCAGGTGGCACGCCTGCACCCTCGTGTGTACTGGAGGCTTTGCGGGCCGTCGCTCGGAGGGACCAGGGCCAGCCGCAATCCTAAGTTGCTCCGTGTTGCCCGCTTTGTCGCCGTGGGTTTTGACCGCAACACAGGCACAACCAGTTAAGGCCAGACCTTGGGTTTTCACCCTGAAAGGTAGGACTCTGAACTTCACCTGTGCTGCCGCCCCCAGTTCCATATCACTGCTGCGGATCCCGGGACACCAAGCAAGTCTCTCAACAATGCGGAGACTTGAACCTCCCTTAGCTAGTCCTCCGCTCCGGCCTTCATGTTATTCCCTTCATCTGACTGCATCGTGGACCAAAATATCACTTGATGCCAACACAGACCAGAGCTTCATGCCGCTCCCTCCA
The DNA here is from genome assembly GCA_030979885.1 of Lolium multiflorum. Taxonomy (NCBI): domain Eukaryota; kingdom Viridiplantae; phylum Streptophyta; class Magnoliopsida; order Poales; family Poaceae; genus Lolium; species Lolium multiflorum. The sequence goes on along the minus strand of CM061747.1, from coordinate 6,877,340 downwards.
GAACCAATCGGCCGAAATAAAAGCATGGGTGCGCATGACCGAATACCATCGATCCAGCAAATTTCAGGGAAAAAAAAAGCACTGTTACGTTTACCGGCGGCGCCTTCCGGAAGTCAACACTCCTGCCAGATCGAGAAGAGCAAACCTTAGGTCAGTCTTCATCTTCGCCCAAGAGAGACCCTAGGACTGCCGCGTTTATTCAGGCAGGGCCCCCACGCCGGCAACCATCCCAGGCTGGCCACAGCTGTCGCCGGAGACACCAAGCGCAGATCGCGTTGTCCGGAGACACCGCACACGCCCTGGGCATCACCGCAGCCGAACGCCAGCCCTCCACCGGCGACATCAGCCGTCGCCGGCTTCCATGCCTCTCCACCACAGCGCCGATGCGCGGTGACAGATCAAAAGACCCAGCACCACCATCTGCAGGTCGGCCATCTCCGGTAAAGAAGAGGTCCGCCTCCACCGTCGAACCCAAGGCTGCTGCTGACAAGGGTTTAGCTTGTCAATGCCTACAGATTGTAGACTTAGGGTTTCACGGAAAGTAGAGGGCAAGTAGATCTCGAAAGTTCAGCCGAAAAGGTGCTCGACTATGAAAAACTAGGGTGTATGTTGACAATAGATTCGATCCTTATTCACCCCTCGACTCCCCTTTATATAGGAGGGAGAGCCGAGGAATCTCTTGCCGTACAAGTTACAAACTCCCGGAGACTATTCGAGTCTTTTCCGTACAATTGTACAATTATATGACTCTCAACTCCTAATATAACTCTATCTTCCATATTGCCGTTTGCTGGGCTTCTGGGCCTTGAAAGCTTCGGGTCGTGGCCTCCATATATCCTCGGGTACCTTATTCGGCAGGCCCATCCGGGATGTCTATGTCAGCTGCCCCGGGCGACCTCGTGTCGCGGCAGAATCCCATGATCATCACCACGCACCGGTGAGAGGCGGAGGGGATGGCGCAGTCCGCCGCCCACCACCAGCGTGCAGGGCGGGGGGGGAGAGGGAGCACAGATCATGTCTGGCCACCGCCGCCCATCCATCCACACGGGAGTTGGGGGCCGCCGCCGCAGCGTCAAGCAAAGATCCCGGCCGTCGTCCGCAACGCGGCACGAGGAAAGGCCGCCGCCGCCGCCATGCCCCGCGGTCTTTGCTCGGCGGCGCCACCAGCGGCAGCGGCGGGAGGCGGTTAGGGTTTGGGGTGAGGGAGGGAGTGCGGGAGGGAGAGGGTGCGGGAGGGCAATTTTCCTTTCGATTGGATTATATATCACTGTCAAAGCTTGCGCTGCAATGAACTTTCTTATCGAGATTATTATTATATATATAACAGTCGCCAACTGCACAACTACCTTTACGAATCCAAGCGAAGTCGCCAGCGATTTATATCCAGAACGTGTCTGCTGGCGACACAAACGACCTGATCAGCCAACAGCTGCTGCTCAACGCGGGCTGCTGCTTGAAGGAGGACCAATTAATTCAATCTTGTTAGTATGTCTTCTGTGGTGTCGTGTGAAGGGGAGGTGGAAGAAGCAAAAGAGCTTTTGTTGTTGGTGTGGTGGTGACATTCCATTTTGAGTTAATCTTTGTTTTGCGTTTTATTATTTGGGAGATTGGTTTTAGTCTTGTGACCACGCACACATGCATACACATGCATACACCGGAAAGAGATGGCAGTCACCGTGGTTGACATTTTAGTATTTGCAACGAACTTAAAATGATTTTTTAAAGTTAGCTTTACTGTGCAATTTCACCTTTTAAAAAAGAAATAGGATTAAAATGGGTTAGTAGTACTCCACCCGTTCCAAAAATAAGTATCATAACTTTCTCGAGATACGGGTGCATGTACACATTAATATGCGTGTACACATAAGCCTACATGTAGATAAAGTGCAGAAGTTATTTTGAAATGAAGACAAAACAAGCTTTGGAATTCTAAAAATATCAGGACTTGAAGAGGCAAGAGGAACAAGCTAGGCTCTGTAAATAGTTTTGAACTTGTGTTTTGAATACTAATGCTAGTAGCCTGGAATTGCAAGCCAGGTCAATGGATAAAATCTCCTCTTCTTCCATCGCACGGAACCGGACCATATTAACTATTGAGACTATGTACGCACGAGAGAATGCGTAAATATTCGAGGAAAGAGAATAAACATGCGAGAGAAGCTTGATTGTGTATGAATACGTTAGGAGGATGGGAAATAAAGTATTTGCTCTCTTTATTCTGTTTTAATCTATAATTTAGGATAATTTCTTACTTTTATGTTAATCTACATTCTAGCTTACGTGGATTCTGTACACACACGCATGGGTGTGGGTATTTCCGTCACCGTCTATTGTGCTTTGAGATTTGGATAAAAAGATGAGAGAAAAAATCTTTCCATCTACCATAGTGAGCACGAATCTCGAGAAATAAATAAATGGTGATGGAAACACCCACATCCATGTAAAAGAAGAACAGAGGAAGCACAAGCGAACGTCTTCGGTGGAAATTTGAATGGTATATTTTGTTTGTTCACGCGGATCATAGCCAATTAGGGCTCCTTTGATTCATGTGATAGAAAAAATATAGAAATAGAAAAAAACATAAGATTAGGATGTCATATCTACTTAAATTCTATAGAAAATATGAAGTGTGTTTGATCGTAGGAAAATAATTTTTCATAAGATATGACCTAATATTTTTTTATGTAGAATTTACACTACAAGAATCCTATAGAATATGTTCCTATAAATTAAACAACCTATGTAGGAAACTTTTGAAAAGTGTCTTTGGCTCCCAAGCACTAGTGTTCCTGCTGTTAAAAAAAATAAAAAAGATATACACATTATTTTCAAAAATAAATCTAAAACTAAATCTAGACATAGTAAATGATGTAGCCTATAAACGTGCAAGATTTTAATGTGAAATTCTTTATATTATAGGCTACATAAAAAAGGAAAAAACTGTTGAAATTTGGAGATAAAAATATGCATACCTAGATCACACATTTGTCATTTTTTGTGTAGCGCAGAAAACAGAATACATGTGTGTGGGATAAATCATTGGCTACAACATGATTTTTTAAAACTTTTTTAAAACTTATAAATATAATATTTAGTTTTTTAAAGCAGCAGGAACACGGGTGTCCAGAGCCAAAATCTCCATCCTTATGTTTTCCCATGTAATATTAATCCTACGCAATCTTATAAAAATCCGAACAAACAAATGAGCCCTTAAATTATACGGTTGATGATGACGCATGCGTTTGTTTTCTTCCTTGTTAAGATAACGTATGCTTTTCCTCGCAAAAAAAAAACGTATGCTTTTGACCTGCTCCACTCCACATGGACCGAATCGATCCCATACGCACGAAGCCATGAACACCTAAGAGCATCTCCAGTCGCGTCCCCCAAACCGTCCCCCAAACCGCGTCGGATTGAGCGTTTGGGGGACGTGTTTTGTTCGTGCCGCCTTTGGGGGACGTCGCTCCCCCGCCGCGTCCCCCAAACGCCTCCCCCAAACATTTAAATTACTTTTTTTTGGCTTTTTATTTCAATTTCCACAAACTAATACATAATTTGGAACGTGGTTTACACGAAAACATAATTGGGAACGTGGTTTTCCACAAACTAATACATAGTTTGAACCGTCGTGGACACAAATATAAAATTTTGTAAAGAAACTAAACCTAACTAGGCCGTGCATCGAAGGTTTCCTGTGTTCGCTGCTAAGAAAGAACACTCGAGGGCACACCCAGTCACCTAAACTGGAAAATCCAGCGGGAGGATGGTGCCCTTGTTGGTTCTACCGATGAAGCGAACAGGCAGAAACCTCCGTGCACGTATTCGCTGCGAAGAAACAACACTCATTCAGTCGTCCTCCTCGTCGGTGCTGTCCCGGCGGCACCGCGTCTCGTCGAAGACCTTGACGCTCATGTCCCTGTCGCCGAAGTAGGAGAACAGGAGGATGAAGCCGGCTTGAGGCTGTGGTGCCGCGCGAACTTCTCCCAGCCGATGTTGAGGTACATCTTGCCGCGCGCGTCGTAGATCACGTCGACGATCCACCGGTAGTAGCCGCACGCAGCCTCCCGCAGATGCATCGTGCGCGGGCGATCGTCGCCGGCGACGTAGTCGGCGAAGGAGTCCGGCAGCCTCTGGATGCCGCGCGGGTCGCCCTTGAGGACGAGGACGAACTCGAACTGGCTGGCCGGCTCCACGTCCATCTCCGACGATGATGAATGATGCGTGTGGTTGGCACGTCCGTTGGGAACCCCAAGAGGAAGGTGTGATGCGCACAGCGGCAAGTTCCCTCAGTAAGAAACCAAGGTTTAATCGGACCAGTAGGAGTCAAGAAGCACGTTGAAGGTTGATGGCGGCGAGATGTAGTGCGGCGCAACACCAGGGATTCCGGCGCCAACGTGGAACCTGCACAACACAACCAAAGTACTTTGCCCCAACGAAACAGTGAGGTTGTCAATCTCACCGGCTTGCTGTAACAAAGGATTAACCGTATTGTGTGGAAGATGATTGTTTGCAGAAAACAGTAGAACAAGTATTGCAGTAGGTTGTATTTCAGTAAAGAGAATTGGACCGGGGTCCACAGTTCACTAGAGGTGTCTCTCCCATAAGACGAACAGCATGTTGGGTGAACAAATTACAGTTGGGCAATTGACAAATAAAGAGAGCATGACCATGCACATACATATCATGATGAGTATAGTGAGATTTAATTGGGCATTACGACAAAGTACATAGACCGCCATCCAGCATGCATCTATGCCTAAAAAGTCCACCTTCAGGTTATCATCCGAACCCCCTCCAGTATTAAGTTGCTAACAACAGACAATTGCATTAAGTATTGCGCGTAATGTAACTAGTGACTACATCCTTGAACATAGCACTAATGTTTTATCCCTAGTGGCAACAGCACATCCATAACCTTAGAGGTTCTTGTCACCCCTCCAGATTCACGGAGACATGAACCCACTATCGAGCATAAATACTCCCTCTTGGAGTTACTAGCATCAACTTGGCCAGAGCATCTACTAATAACGGAGAGCATGCAAGATCATAAACAACACATAGATATAACTTTGATAATCAACATAACAAGTATTCTCTATTCATCGGATCCCAACAAACGCAACATATAGAATTACAGATAGACGATCTTGATCATGTTAGGCAGCTCACAAGATCCGACAATGATAGCACAATGGGGAGAAGACAACCATCTAGCTACCGCTATGGACCCATAGTCCAGGGGTAGACTACTCACACATCACACCGGAGGCGACCATGGCGGCGTAGAGTCCTCCGGGAGGTGATTCCCCTCTCGGCAGGGTGCCGGAGGCGATCTCCCGGATCCCCCGAGATGGGATCGGCGTTGGCGGCGTCTCGGAAGGTTTTCCGTATCGTGGCTCTCGGTACTGGGGTTTCGCCACGGAGGCTATTTGTAGGCGGAAGGGCAGGTCAAGAGGCGGCACGGGGGCCCCACACCACAGGGCCGCGCGGCCAAGGGGCCGCGCCGCCTAGGGTGTGGCCCCTCGTCGCCCCTCTTCGTCTCTCCTTCGGACTTCTGAAAGCTTCGTGAAAAATAGGCCCCTGGGCTTTGATTTCGTCCAATTCCGAGAATATTTCCTTACTAGGATTTCTGAAACCAAAAACAGCAGAAACCAGCAACTTCGGCATCTTGTTAATAGGTTAGTTCCAGAAAATGCATGAATATGACATAAAGTGTGCATAAAACATGTAGATAACATCAATAATGTGGCATGGAACATAAGAAATTATCGATACGTCGGAGACGTATCAGCATCCCCAAGCTTAGTTCTGCTCGTCCCGAGCAGGTAAAACGATAACACAGATAATTTCTGGAGTGACATGCCATCATAATCTTGATCATACAATTTGTAAAGCATATGTAGTGAATGCAGCGATCAAAACAATGTATATGACATGAGTAAACAAGTGAATCATAAAGCAAAGACTTTTCATGAATAGCACTTCAAGACAAGCATTAATACGTCTTGCATAAGAGTTAACTCATAAAGCAATAATTCAAAGTAAAGGCATTGAAGCAACACAAAGAAGATTAAGTTTCAGCGGTTGCTTTCAACTTGTAACATGTATATCTCATGGATATTGTCAACATAGAGTAATATAATAAGTGCAATAAGCAAGTATGTAGGAATCAATGCACAGTTCACACAAGTGTTTGCTTCTTGAGGTGGAGAGAAATAGGTGAACTGACTCAACATTGAAAGTAAAAGAATGGTCCTCTATAGAGGAAAAGCATCGATTGCTATATTTGTGCTAGAGCTTTGATTTTGAAAACATGAAACAATTTTGTCAACGGTAGTAATAAAGCATATGCATCATGTAAATTATATCTTATAAGTTGCAAGCCTCATGCATAGTGTACTAATAGTGCCCGCACCTTGTCCTAATTAGCTTGGACTACCGGATCATCACAATGCATTGTTTTTACCAAGTGTCACAAAGGGGTACCTCTATGCCGCCTGTACAAAGGTCTAAGGAGAAAGCTCGCATTGGATTTCTCGCTATTGATTATTCTTCAACTTAGACATCCATACCGGGACAACATAGACAACAGATAATGGACTCCTCTTTTATGCATACGCATATAACAACAATTAATAATTTTCTCATTTGAGATTTGAGGATTGTTGTCCAAAACTGAAACTTCCACCATGGATCATGGTTTTAGTTAGCGGCCCAATGTTCTTCTCTAACATATGCATGCTTAACCATAAGGTGGTAGATCTCTCTTACTTCAGACAAGACGGACATGCATAGCAACTCACATGAAATTCAACAATGAATAGTTGATGGCGTCCCCAGTGAACATGGTTATCGCACAACAAGCAACTTAATAAGAGATAAAGTGCATAATTACATATTCAATACCACAATAGTTTTTAAGCTATTTGTCCCATGAGCTATATATTGCAAAGGTGAATGATGGAATTTTAAAGGTAGCACTCAAGCAATTTACTTTGGAATGGCGGAAAATACCATGTAGTAGGTAGGTATGGTGGACACAAATGGCATAGTGGTTGGCTCAAGTATTTTGGATGCATGAGAAGTATTCCCTCTCGATACAAGGTTTAGGCTAGCAAGGCTTATTTGAAACAAACACAAGGATGAACCGGTGCAGCAAAACTCACATAAAAGACATATTGAAAACATTATAAGACTCTACACCGTCTTCCTTGTTGTTCAAACTCAATACTAGAAATTATCTAGACCTTAGAGAAACCAAATATGCAAACCAAATTTTAGCATGCTCTATGTATTTCTTCATTAATGGGTGCAAAGCATATGATGCAAGAGCTTAATCATGAGCACAAAAATTGCCAAGTATCACATTACCCAAAACATTAATAGCAATTACTACATGTATCATTTTCCAATTCCAACCATATAACAATTTAACGAAGGAGAAACTTCGCCATGAATACTATGAGTAGAAACCAAGGACATACTTGTCCATATGCTACAGTGGAGCGTGTCTCTCTCCCATAAAGTGAATGCTAGGATCCATTTTATTCAAACAAAACAAAAAACAAAAACAAACCGACGCTCCAAGAAAAAGCACATAAGATGTGATGGAATAAAAATATAGTTTCAGGGGAGGAACCTGATAATGTTGTCGACGAAGAAGGATGCCTTGGGCATCCCCAAGCTTAGACGCTGAGTCTTCTTAATATATGCAGGGGTGAACCACCGGGGCATCCCCAAGCTTAGAGCTTTCACTCTCCTTGATCATGTTGCATCATACTCCTCTCTTGATCCTTGAAAACTTCCTCCACACCAAACTCGAAACAACTCATTAGAGGGTTAGTGCACAATATAAATTGACATATTCAGAGGTGACACAATCATTCTTAACACTTCTGGACATTGCATAATGCTACTGGACATTAGTGGATCAAAGAAATTCATCCAACATAGCAAAAGAGGCAATGCGAAATAAAAGGCAGAATCTGTCAAAACAGAACAGTTCGTATTGACGAATTTTAAAATGGCACCAGACTTGCTCAAATGAAAATGCTCAAATTGAATGAAAGTTGCGTACATATCTGAGGATCATGCACGTAAATTGGCTTAATTTTCTGAGCTACCTACAGGGAGGTGGACCCAGATTCGTGACAGCAAAGAAATCTGGAACTGTGCAGTAATCCAAATCTAGTACTTACTTTTCTATCAACGGCTTAACTTGGCACAACAAAACACAAAACTAAGATAAGGAGAGGTTGCTACAGTAGTAAACAACTTCCAAGACACAAAATAAAAACAAAGTACTGTAGGAAAAACATGGGTTGTCTCCCATAAGCGCTTTTCTTTAACGCCTTTCAGCTAGGCGCAGAAAGTGTGTATCAAGTATTATCAAGAGACGAAGTGTCAACATCATAATTTGTTCTCATAATAGAATCAAAAGGTACCTTCATTCTCTTTCTAGGGAAGTGTTCCATACCTTTCTTGAGAGAAAATTGATATTTTATATTACCTTCCTTCATATCAATAATAGCACCAACAGTTCGAAGAAAAGGTCTTCCCAATATAATGGGACAAGATGCATTGCATTCAATATCCAAGACAACAAAATCAACGGGAACAAGGTTATTGTTAACGGTAATGCGAACATTATCAACCTTACCCAAAGGTTTCTTTGTAGAATGATCAGCAAGATTAACATCCAAATAACAATTTTTCGGTGGCAAGTCAAGCATATTATAAATTTTCTTAGGCATAACAGAAATACTTGCACCAAGATCACATAAAGCATTACAATCAAAATCTTTAACCTTCATCTTAATGATGGGCTCCCAACCATCCTCTAGCTTTTTAGGAATAGAGGCTTCGCGCTTTAATTTCTCTTCTCTAGCTTTTATGAGAGCATTTGTAATATGATGCGTGAAAGCCAAATTTATAGCACTAGCATTAGGACTTTTAGCAAGTTTTTGCAAGAACTTTATAACTTCAGAGATGTGGCAATCATCAAAATTCAAACCATTATAATCTAAAGCAATGGGATCATCATCCCCAATGTTGGAAAAAATTTCAGCAGCTTTATCACAGGCAGTTTCAGCAGTTTTAGCAGTTTCAGGCAGTTTTCGCGCTTTGCATTAGAAGTGGAAACATTGCTAACACCAATTCTTTTATTAGTATTAGTAGGAGGTGCAGCAACATGTGTAGCATTAGCATTACTAGTGGTGGTAATAGTCCAAACTTTAGCTACATTCTTCTCTTTAGCTAGTTTTTCATTTTCTTCTCTATCCCACCTAGCACGCAGTTCAGCCATTAATCTTATATTCTCATTAATTCTAACTTGAATGGCATTTGCTGTAGTAGTAATTTTATCATGATGATTCTAATTAGGCAAAACTTTTGATTTCAAAAGATCAACATCAGCAGCAAGACTATCGACTTTAGAAGCAAGTATATCAATTTTCCCAAGCTTTTCTTCAACAGATTTGTTAAAAGCAGTTTGTGTACTAATAAATTCCTTAAGCATGGCTTCAAGTCCAGGGGTGAACTCCTATTATTGTTGTAAGAATTCCCATAAGAATTACCATAGCCGTTGCCATTATTATAAGGATATGGCCTATAGTTGTTACTAGAATTGTTCCGGTAAGCATTGTTGTTGAAATTATTATTTTTAATGAAGTTTACATCAACATGTTCTTCTTGTGCAACCAATGAAGCTAACGGAACATTATTAGGATCAATATTAGTCCTATCATTCACAAGCATAGACATAATAGCATCAATCTTATCACTCAAGGAAGAGGTTTCTTCGACAGAATTTACCTTCTTACCTTGTGGAGCTCTTTCCGTGTGCCATTCAGAGTAGTTGATCATCATATTATCAAGAAGCTTTGTTGCTTCACCAAGAGTGATGGACATAAAGGTACCTCCAGCAGCTGAATCCAATAAATTCCGTGAAGAAAAATTTAGTCCTGCATAGAAGGTTTGGATGATCATCCAAGTAGTCAGTCCATGGGTTGGGCAATTTTTAACCAGAGATTTCATTCTTTCCCAAGCTTGAGCAACATGTTCAGTATCTAATTGTTTAAAATTCATTATGCTACTCCTCAAAGATATAATTTTAGCAGGGGGATAATATCTACCAATAAAAGCATCCTTGCATTTGGTCCATGAATCAATACTATTCTTAGGCAGAGATAGCAACCAATCTTTAGCTCTTCCTCTTAATGAGAAAGTGAACAATTTTAGTTTAATAATATCACCATCTACATCTTTATATTTTTGCATTTCACATAATTCAACAAAATTATTAAGATGGGCAGCAGCATCATCAGAACTAACACCAAAATTGTCTCGCATAACAAGATTCAGTAAAGCAGGTTTAATTTCAAAGAATTCTGCTGTAGTAGCAGGTGGAGCAATAGGTGTGCATAAGAAATCATTATTATTTGTGGTTGTGAAGTCACAAAACTTAGTATTTTCAGGGTTGGCCATTTTAGCAACAGTAAATAAAACAAACTAGATAAAGTAAATGCAAGTAAACTATTTTTTTTGTGTTTTTGACATAGCAAACAAGATAGCAAATAAAGTAAAACTAGCAACTAATTTTTTTGTATTTTGATTTTAGTGCAGCAAACAAAGTAGTAAATAAAACTAAGCAAGACAAAAACAAAGTAAAGAGATTGAGAAGTGGAGACTCCCCTTGCAGCGTGTCTTGATCTCCCCGGCAACGGCGCCAGAAATTTGCTTGATGCGTGTGGTTGGCACGTCCGTTGGGAACCCCAAGAGGAAGGTGTGATGCGCACAGCGGCAAGTTTCCTCGTAAGAAACCAAGGTTTAATCGGACCAGTAGGAGTCAAGAAGCACGTTGAAGGTTGATGGCGGCGAGATGTAGTGCGGCGCACCACCAGGGATTCCGGCGCCAACGTGGAACCTGCACAACACAACCAAAGTACTTTGCCCCAACGAAACAGTGAGGTTGTCAATCTCACCGGCTTGCTGTAACAAAGGATTAACCGTATTGTGTGGAAGATGATTGTTTGCAGAAACAGTAGAACAAGTATTGCAGTAGGTTGTATTTCGGTAAAGAGAATTGGACCGGGGTCCACAGTTCACTAGAGGTGTCTCTCCCATAAGACGAACAGCATGTTGGGTGAACAAATTACAGTTGGGCAATTGACAAATAAAGAGAGCATGACCATGCACATACATATCATGATGAGTATAGTGAGATTTAATTGGGCATTACGACAAAGTACATAGACTGCCATCCAGCATGCATCTATGCCTAAAAAGTCCACCTTCAGGTTATCATCCGAACCCCCTCCAGTATTAAGTTGCTAACAACAGACAATTGCATTAAGTATTGCGCGTAATGTAACTAGTGACTACATCCTTGAACATAGCACTAATGTTTTATCCCTAGTGGCAACAGCACATCCATAACCTTAGAGGTTCTTGTCACCCCTCCAGATTCACGGAGACATGAACCCACTATCGAGCATAAATACTCCCTCTTGGAGTTACTAGCATCAACTTGGCCAGAGCATCTACTAATAACGGAGAGCATGCAAGATCATAAACAACACATAGATATAACTTTGATAATCAACATAACAAGTATTCTCTATTCATCGGATCCCAACAAACGCAACATATAGAATTACAGATAGACGATCTTGATCATGTTAGGCAGCTCACAAGATCCGACAATGATAGCACAATGGGGAGAAGACAACCATCTAGCTACTGCTATGGACCCATAGTCCAGGGGTAGACTACTCACACATCACACCGGAGGCGACCATGGCGGCGTAGAGTCCTCCGGGAGGTGATTCCTCTCGGCAGGGTGCCGGAGGCGATCTCCGGATCCCCGAGATGGGATCGGCGTTGGCGGCGTCTGGAAGGTTTTCCGTATCGTGGCTCTCTACTGGGGGTTTCGTCACGGAGGCTATTTGTAGGCGGAAGGGCAGGTCAAGAGGCGGCACGGGGCCCCACCACAGGGCCACGCGGCCAGGGGGGCCGCGCCGCCCTAGGGTGTGGCCCCTCGTCGCCCCTCTTCGTCTCTCTCCTCGGACGGAAACTTCGTGGAAAAATAGGCCCCCGGGTTTTGATTTCGTCCAATTCCGAGAATATTTCCTTACTAGGATTTCTGAAACCAAAAACAGCAGAAACAGCAACCGGCACTTCGGCATCTTGTTAATAGGTTAGTTCCAGAAAATGCACGAATATGACATAAAGTGTGCATAAAACATGTAGATAACATCAATAATGTGGCATGGAACATAAGAAATTATCGATACGTCGGAGACGTATCAATGAAGCCGGCGGCGTGGAAGGCGACGGCGAGCGTTCAGCTATGCCGCGGCCACGACCGCGGCCACGACCACGGCCGCGGCCGCGAGGTCGGCCTCCGCCTCTACCAGACATAGCGTCGAGTCTTGTTGATAGATGGTGGCGGCTAGGGTTTGGGAGAGAGGCGCTAGGGTTTGTGTGTGAGAGGGACGATGGGAGGCGCCCCTTTTATAGGCCGGAGGGAGGCGGAGGAGCGGTGGCGCTCATTAACGCCGGCACGCAGAGAGGCGCGACGGACGCGTCGCTGCCGCCTCCGCTGGAACTGCACCGCCGCCGCGTCGCGGGAACCGCTCGTCGCTGCGTCGCTGCGGGAACCGCACCGCCAATAACTTTCGTCGCGAGGTAGGCGACGGTTAGGTTAAAAATTTATTGTGCCGCTGACGAGTCGGCCCCGCCACTCCCCGCCTCGCTTTCGTTGTGTCCGGCGTCCCCGGTGCGTCCCCTGTGGGACGGGGACGGGCTCGGGGCGCCGGACACCGAATGGGGGCGCGCCGGATTTGGGGGACGCGGCTGGAACGCTTTTTTTGTCCGGCGCGCCCCAAATCCCTTTGGGGGACGGTTTGGGGGACGCGACTGGAGATGCTCTAAGCACTGACGGAACCTGTAACCACGACTCGACTCAATTATTTTTCTAGTGGTACTTGGCGTGACGCGCATCTACTGCTATTCGCTGTGCGACAGAATGATACCTAGTGCTGATTTTATTCAGCTTGTGAGTACCAATTGGGCAATTGCTAATACTCCTGGTACATTGTCTTCATCTGTCTACTACTACTTAAGTGGATTCTGTGTACACACGCAAGGGTGTGGATTATGAAAAAAAATTGAAGCTTCCAGATTTAAAACGGATAAAAAAATTATTCTTTTTAAAAACGAAAATATGTAAACAGAATAGAAAAAGAAAAAGAAAAAGAATAAAAAAAATAAAAACGACCTTACCTGATGGGCCGCGGTCCACTACACAACCGCCGGGTCGGGGGGTGTGCGGCACCGCGTCCGCACCGACCCGATCGGCGTATAGGAGGCCCCGTCGGCCGGCCCATTTCCTTTTTATTGCATTGTTTCGCTAGTTTGGCTCATACGCAGCAAAAAAAAAAAATCCTCAGCGAGTTTCTTTGCCGGATTTCTCCTATGTGCGTTTTCTCTCTTTCAAATTCGAAAAATGTTCAATTTAACAAAATTTAAATTAAAAAATGTTTGAACTGTAAAAAAATTTAAATTTTGAAAATGATCAAACTGTAAAAATATCAGACTTAAAATGGTTCAGAAAAAATCTTCAAATTCAAAAAGTGTTTAAATTCAAAAATGTCCCAATAGGTAGCAAGCTACTAACGCACTTTCACAAATGTCCAAATTTGTACCTATGTAGTTAGTCAAATTGAACTAAAACTTGAGAATTCTACTAAACAACGAACTCCCTGCGGAAACAACAAAAGCATACAACACCATCTGCTAATAGAAGTGAATAGATATAACTTCAACAGACCATCACATAGAACTTTAAAGCCAACACTAGCAAATGCAAACACATCAAAATCCAAACTAATTGATAATCTAAACAAATCCGATGTACAAACCTTCACCTAGCAATCTAGCTGGCTTCACGCCAGCTCGCCACGCACCTCTACAGGTTCGGTTTGAACAACCAGTTGCAGCCTCAAAATAGCTCCATCTCCGGAACCACCACCACAGTAGGACTCAATAGCTCACCGTGATCACGACGGAATAGACAACACGACGGCATCGGAAGGGTCCTTCGATTACCAAGACTTCTTGGTCTGGTCCTCTTGGCCTCTTTCTCCTTGGCCTTCTTCTTCCTTGGTTATCAAATCACAAATCCTCGGTGAGGTATCTGCACAATGTCTAAGTTACTTGAACTTCTACTTGTCCTTTAAATCAAGAAATAATTTTAGAATAATTATCCCATGCAAGAAAATTATACTCCCAGCAACCCAAAATGGGACTAGATATCCCCATGCAAGAAAGAAAATGACCGTCATCACTCTGCTAAACAATATATACAGATAGTACATACAAGCTCAGTTGAGCTCCTTGAGATCAACTTTGCTAGGTGTGATTTTTCTAACTCACATGACATAGTGGTAGAAACTTTGCTAGGTGTGATTTTTCTAACTCACATGACATAGTGGCAGAAACTTTGCTAGGTGTGATTTTTCTAACTCACATGACATACTGGCATATGCAAGTCAGTGAAACATACTGGCACATGAGTACTGATCAACTAACAAGGTGATACTGTACTAGACGAACAAGCGAGCTTCGCCTCGCCGCCTTAATAGCGTTGTCTCACATCGTGACCGTTGCGACACATTCACGGGTTGACACAGTCAGTCGTAATTCAGTTTGGCTTTAATTATGAAAAAAAGCGTTTCTCTTGGTTGAAAAAAGGGTAATTATAGCCATGAATAGTAATAATGCGAGATATAAAATGAAAAGAAAAATAGAATAGTATAAGAACATGTAGTTCAAAACATCTTCAAATAATATAGTCTATCTTGGATAGTACACTACTAGGAAAAGCTTTATTAGTGGCGCACCACTTTTGGCTATCAGTGGCGCATGGTGCGCCACTACTATCACGCCACTGCTATGTGTTAGCAGTGGCGCACCACTAGTGCACCATTGGTATGTCACGTGTGAGTGGCGCACCACTGATAACCAGCTCAGTGCGCCACCGCTACGCACGTAAGTGCGCCACTAGGACACCAGTGATGTGCTCCACTGCCTAATAAATGATTGGACATGAATGGACCACGTGGGCCTGGGTGGCAGGTGCTAGATCTGATTTTTTTTTTGTTTTTGAAATGGCTAGATCTGAATCTTGACGCGTCCAAAAAAACAACTTTTTTTTATTATATTATAACAAATCAGAGGTATTACATGCCAGTTCAAACAAAAAGAACTATTACAGGACCCAAATAAAAATATAAAAGCAAAATTCCTAAATTTTGCATCTAGGACCCCAAAACAAATTACAAAAGCAATCAAATCTTGCTCGTGGAGGAGCTCCAGGTCGCAGACGCAGCCGAGTGCGGTGGCGGCGTCCATGGCGAGTGCGACCATGAGCTGCACGCACTAGTCCTGCTCCTTGTCGCGCGGGTGGAAGACGACGCTCCTGGTCGCACGGGTGGTAGGCGGCGACGAGCGCGAGGAGGCGGCGGAGCGATCCGGTCGATCTGGACCTTGTCTGGCTGAGCACCAGCATGACATCCACCGCGTGGCGGCTGGCGGCGATTAGATCCCCGAGCAACGCGAGACGCTTCAGATGCTCTAGGGTTTGCTATTGGATCCACTAAGTAAAGAGTAGTTGGTTCCTAAATAGGATGGTTCATAAATATCTAACTAATAATAGTAGGGTTTAGTGGGTATGAGCATGTAAGGTCCAGTACTAGACATGGTTACTATTAGGATGGATCACAGTGGTTTGATACTAAGCATGGATGGTTAATGATGATGACTTTGAGAATATGAATTAGGGTTTACACTTAATTGACCCTATTTGATCATCTGGGTTTTATTAGGATGAGTACATGAAATACCAACTTATTAGTAATATGGCTTCTACTATTTTATGAGAACAAGAATATTTATTTAGTTGCTAATTATAGATCGATGAGTGAATGTTAAGTTCATATGATCACATTTCACAATTCCTAGGGTTTTAGAGTTTCACATAAAATGATGGAGTTAGGGTTTTATTCCTAATAGAATTAGGGTTGCATTTGGAATTATGGAATTAGTATTTCCAATTTGTCATATAATAAATTGATGAGCAAATTGAATTCAGTAAATCCTAAGTTCAAGTTATTATTGAGTCAGGCATTTATATTTTTTTTATCATTTAAAATAAATGATAAATAAGGTAAATGCAATTTAGGGTTTTAAATAGTAGTTGAAATAAGGGTATATCTTTTAATTCTTTTCTAGGTTTTGAAATTATATGTAGAAGTAGTGATCAATTAGGGTTTTCATGTGATTAAACGTAACCACAAAGAAACAATTGTTGTATTATATGAAATTTTAATACAAAGCAATATTTACTTTCTTGATGTGAAAAATAGAAACAAGAAAATTATATTTTTAGTATTTAGGTCTTAATAGTTTAAGATTTAAAATTGGTCTTCTAAAATTTAGAGGAAAATTCATATTATTGGTATTTTGATTTTAAAGTATTTGTTTTCTATTATTTTTTATTATAGATTTCATCTGCTGATACTCACTTTTATTTATTGGTTGTGTTTTTTTAAAACAACTTAAATGTTTAATTGGTTTTTCCTAAAAAAATAGACCAAATGGTCCGTTGGGCTTGCCCAATTAATGGCCTGGCCAACCAGGCCCGGCCCAACCTGGTCCGACCGAGTCGACCCACCCCCTCACGGCCTCACTCTCGTCGCCCTCTCCTCCTCTCGTTGAGCTCTCCATGGCCTGGCCGCGCCGCCGCTCTCTCCTGGCCGCCTCCGGCCCTCTCCAGCGCCGGCGAGATGGGGCTTTCGTCCGCCTCGATGAGCTCAACTCGATTTGGTGTTCCAGCTCTACCTCGTCCGCCCCCAAACTAGAAACCCTAGCGGTCTGATACGTCTCCGACGTATCGATAATTTCTTATGTTCCATGCCACATTATTGATGATATCTACATGTTTTATGCACACTTTATGTCATATTCGTGCATTTTCTGGAACTAACCTATTAACAAGATGCCGAAGTGCCAGTTGCTCTTTTTTTGGTTTCAGAAATCCTAGTAAAGAAATATTCTCGGAATTGGACGAAATCAACGCCCAGGTTCCTATTTTGCCCGAAGCATCCGAACACACGAGAACCGCCAGAGAGGGGCAAGGCCCACCAAAACCTAGGCCGGCGCGCCAAGGGGCCCGCGCCCCTATAGTGTCGGTGCCCTTCGACCTTCGACGCCGCCTCTTCACCTATATAAAGCCCCTGGACCTAAAACCTCGAGACGGAAAAAGCCACGGTACGAGAAACCTTCCAGAGCCGCCGCCATCGCGAAGCCAAGATCTGGGGGACAGAGTCTCTGTTCCGGCACGCCGCCGGGACGGGGAAGTGCCCCCGAAAGGCTCCTCCATCGACACCACCACCATCTCCATCAACGCTGCTGTCTCCCATGAGGAGGGAGTAGTTCTCCATCGAGGCTCGGGCTTTACCGGTAGCTATGTGGTTCATCTCTCTCCTATGTACTTCAATATAATAATCTCATGAGCTGCCTTACATGATTGAGATTCATATGATGATGCTTGTAATCTAGATGTCGTTATGCTAGTCAAGTGAATTTTACTTATGTGATCTCCGGAGACTCCTTGTCCCACGTGTGTAAAGGTGACAATGTGTGCACCGTGTGGGTCTCTTAGGCTATATTTCACAGAATACTTATTCACTGAATGAATGAATGCTTGAATTTATATCTCTTTATGATTGCAATGTGTTTTGTATCACAATTTATCTATGTGCTACTCTAGTGATGTTATTAAAGTAGTTTTATTCCTCCCGCACGGTGTAATGGTGACAGTGTGTGCATCCGTGTTAGTACTTGGCGTAGGCTATGATTATGATCTCTTGTAGATTATGAAGTTAACTATTGCTATGATGGTATTGATGTGATCTATTCCTCCTACATAGTGTGAAGGTGACAGTGTGCATGCTATGTTAGTACTTGGTTTAGTCGTGTTGATCTTTCATGCACTCTAAGGTTATTTAAATATGAACATTAAATTGTGGAGCTTGTTAACTCCGGCATTGAGGGTTCGTGTAATCCTACGCAATGGTGTTCATCATCCAACAAAAGGGTGTAGAGTATGCATTTATCTATTCTGTTATGTGATCAAAGTTAAGAGTGTCCACTAGTGAAAGTGTAATCCCTAGGCCTTGTTCCTAAATACTGCTATCGCTGCTTGTTTACCGTTTTACTACTGCTGCGTTACTACTACTTGTTTACTGTCCCGGGCAAAGCACTTTTCTGGTGCCGTTGCTACTGCTCATATATATTCATACCACCTGTATTTCTATCTCTTCGCCGAACTAGTGCACCTATTAGGTGTGTTGGGGACACAAGAGACTTCTTGCTTTGTGGTTGCAGGGTTGCATGAGAGGGATATCTTTGACCTCTTCCTCCCCGAGTTCGATAAACCTTGGGTGATCCACTTAAGGGAAACTTGCTGCTGTTCTACAAACCTCTGCTCTTGGAGGCCCAACACGTCTAGGAAAAGGAGGGGGCGAGACATCAAGCTATTTTCTAGCGCCGCTGGGGAGGAAAGGTAGGCACTCATACTTCGGTCCCAGGTAACTAAGTACTTTTCTGTTGCCGTTGTGTGTGTGCTCAAGCTATTTCCTTTAGATCCTGCAATTGCATCTTTTTGTTTCTTGTTTACACTAGTTTGGCATAATGGACAACAATGAGCTTCTTATTCTATTTCCTGATTTAAGACATGGATGGTTTGATGTGAAAATTAAAAAACCTATGGAACATATTAGTATGAACTCTTTGAACACCATTGTTGCTAATGATATGGAAAATTCTAAGCTTGGGAAGCTGGCTTTGATGAGCATGATATTTTTAGTCCCCCAAGCATTGAGGATAAAATTTACTTTGATGATACTTTGCCTCCTATTTATGATGATTATAATGATATTGGTCTTTTAGTACCGCCTACTATGGAGGATAAGTTTAATTATGATTACAATATGCCTCCTATATTTGATGATGAGAATAATAATGATAGCTACTTTGTTGAATTTGCTCCCACTACAACTAATAAAATTGATTATGCTTATGTGGAGAGTAATGATACTTTTATGCATGTGAATAAGAATGCTTTTGTGATACTTATATTGTTGAGTTTGTTCATGATGCCTCTGAAAGTTATTATGAGAGAGGAAAATATGGTTGTAGAAATTTTCATGTTACTAAAACACCTCTCTATATGCTGAAATTTTTGAAGTTACACTGGTTTTATCTTCCTATGCTTGTTACTTTTCTCTTCATGAACTTGTTTATGTACAAGATTCCTATGCATAGGAAGCATGTTAGACTTAAATGTGTTTCGAATTTGCTTCTTGATGCTCTCTTTTGCTTAAAATACTATTTCTTGCGAGTGCATCATTAAAACTGCTGAGCCCATCTTAATGGCTATAAAGAAAGAACTTCTTGGGAGATAACCCATGTGTTTATTTTGCTACAGTACCTTTGTTTTATATTTGTGTCTTGGAAGTTGTTACTACTGTAGCAACCTCTCCTTATCTTATTTTATTGCATTGTTGTGCCAAGTAAAGTCTTTGATAGCAAGGTTGATACTAGATTTGGATTACTGCGCAGAAACAGATTTCTTTTCTGTCACGAATCTGGGCAAAATTCTCTGTAGGTAACTCAGAAAATTATGCCAATTTACGTGAGTGATCCTCAGATATGTACGCAACTTTCATTCAATTTGAGCATTTTCATTTGAGCAAGTCTGGTGCCTCAATAAAATTCGTCTTTACAGACTGTTCTGTTTTGACAGATTCTGCCTTTTATTTCGCATTGCTCCTTTTGCTATGTGGGATGGATTTCTTTGTTCCATTAACTTCCAGTAGCTTTGAGCAATGTCCAGAAGTGTTAAGAATGATTGTGTCACCTCTGAACATGTGGATTTTTGATTATGCACTAACCCTCTAATGAGTTTGTTTCGAGTTTGGTGTGGAGGAAGTTTTCAAGGGTCAAGAGAGGAGGATGATATACTATGATCAAGAAGAGTGAAAAGTCTAAGCTTGGGGATGCCCCGGTGGTTCACCCCTGCATATATCAAGAAGACTCAAGCGTCTAAGCTTGGAGATGCCCAAGGCATCCCCTTCTTCATCGACAACATTATCAGGTTCCTCCTGAAACTATATTTTTATTCCGTCACATCTTATGTGCTTTGCTTGGAGCGTTGGTTTGTTTTTGTTTTTGTTTTTGTTTGAATAAATGGATCCTAGCATTCACTGTATGGGAGAGAGACACGCTCCGCTGTTGCATATGGACAAATATGTCCTTAGGCTTTACTCATAGTATTCATGGCGAAGGTTGAATCTTCTTCGTTAAATTGTTATATGGTTGGAATTGGAAAATGCTACATGTAGTAATTCTAAAATGTCTTGAATAATTTGATACTTGGCAATTGTTGTGCTCATGTTTAAGCTCTTGCATCATATACTTTGCACCCATTAATGAAGAAACACCTAGAGCTTGCTAATTTGGTTTGCATATTTGGTCTCTCTAAAGTCTAGATAATTTCTAGTATTGCGTTTTGAACAACAAGGAAGACGATGTAGAGTCTTATAATGTTTACAATATGTCTTTTATGTGAGTTTTGCTGCACCGTTCATCCTTGTGTTTGTTTCAAATAACCTTGCTAGCCTAAACCTTGTATCGAGAGGGAATACTTCTCATGCATCCAAAATACTTGAGCCAACCACTATACCATTTGTGTCCACCATACCTACCTACTACATGGTATTTCTCCGCCATTCCAAAGTAAATTGCTTGAGTGCTACCTTTAAATTTCCATTCTTCACCTTTACAATATATAGCTCATGGGACAAATAGCTTAAAAACTATTGTGGTATTGAATATGTACTTATGCACTTTATCTCTTATTAAGTTGCTCGTTGTGCGATAACCATGTTCACTGGGACGCCATCAACTACCTTTTGTTGAATTTCATGTGAGTTGCTATGCATGTTCGTCTTGTCTGAAGTAAGAGCGATCTACCACCTTATGGTTGGAGCATGCACATTGTTAGAGAAGAACATTGGGCCGCTAACTAAAGCCATGATCCATGGTGGAAGTTTCAGTTTTGGACATATATCCTCAATCTCAAATGAGAACAATAATTGTTGCTACATGCTTATGCATAAAAGAGGAGTCCATTATCTGTTGTCTATATTGTCCCGGTATGGATGTCTAAGTTGAGAATAATCAATAGCGAGAAATCCGATGCGAGCTTTCTCCTTAGACCTTTGTAGCATAGGTACCCCATTGTGACACTTGGTTAAAACATGTGCATTGCGATGATCCGGTAGTCCAAGCTAAATTAGGACAAGGTGCGGGCACTATTAGTATACTATGCATGAGGCTTGCAACTTGTAAGATATAATTTACATGATACATATGCTTTATTACTACCGTTGACAAAATTGTTTCTTGTTTTCAAAATCAAAGCTCTAGCACAAATATAGCAATCGATGCTTTCCTCTTTGAAGGACCATTCTTTTACTTTTATGTTGAGTCAGTTCACCTATTTCTCTCCATCCCAAGAAGAAAACACTTGTGTGAACTGTGCATTGATTCCTACATACTTGCATATTGCACTTGTTATATTACTCTATGTTGACAATATCCATGAGATATACATGTTATAAGTTGAAAGCAACCGCTGAAACTTAATATTCCTATGTGTTGCTTCAATGCCTTTACTTTGAATTATTGCTTTATGAGTTAACTCTTATGCAAGACTTATTGATGCTTGTCTTGAAGTACTAATCATGAAAAGTCTTTGCTATATGATTCACTTGTTTACTCATGTCATTTACATTGTTTTGATCGCTGCATTCACTACATATGCTTTACAAATAGTATGATCAAGGTTATGATGGCATGTCACTCCAGAAATTATCTTTGTTTATCGTTTACCTGCTCGGGACGAGCAGAAACTAAGCTTGGGGATGCTGATACGTCTCCGACGTATCGATAATTTCTTATGTTCCATGCCACATTATTGATGATATCTACATGTTTTATGCACACTTTATGTCATATTCGTGCATTTTCTGGAACTAACCTATTAACAAGATGCCGAAGTGCCGCTTGCTGTTTTCTGCTGTTTTTGGTTTCAGAAATCCTAGTAAAGAAATATTCTCGGAATTGGACGAAATCAACGCCAGGTTCCTATTTTGCCCGAAGCATCCAACACACGAGAACCGCAGAGAGGGGGCACAGGCCCACCAAACCCTAGGCCGGCGCGGCCAAGGGGGGCCACGCCCCTATAGTGTCGGCGCCCTTCGACCTTCGACGCCCGCTCGCCTATATAAAGCCCCTGGACCTAAAACCTCGAGACGGAAAAGCCACGTTACGAGAAACCTTCCGAGCCGCCGCCATCGCGAAGCCAAGATCCGGGGGACAGGAGTCTCTGTTCCGCACGCCGCCGGACGGGAAGTGCCCCGGAAGGCTCCTCCATCGACACCACCGCCATCTCCATCAACGCTGCTGTCTCCCATGAGGAGGGAGTAGTTCTCCATCGAGGCTCGGGGCTGTACCGGTAGCTATGTGGTTCATCTCTCTCCTATGTACTTCAATACAATAATCTCATGAGCTGCCTTACATGATTGAGATTCATATGATGATGCTTGTAATCTAGATGTCGTTATGCTAGTCAAGTGAATTTTACTTATGTGATCTCCGGAGACTCCTTGTCCCACGTGTGTAAAGGTGATAGTGTGTGCACCGTGTGGGTCTCTTAGGCTATATTTCACAGAATACTTATTCACTGTTATGAATGGCATAGTGAAGTGCTTATTTATATCTCTTTATGATTGCAATGTGTTTTGTATCACAATTTATCTATGTGCTACTCTAGTGATGTTATTAAAGTAGTTTTATTCCTCCCGCACGGTGTAATGGTGACAGTGTGTGCATCCGTGTTAGTACTTGGCGTAGGCTATGATTATGATCTCTTGTAGATTATGAAGTTAACTATTGCTATGATGGTATTGATGTAATCTATTCCTCCTACATAGTGTGAAGGTGACAGTGTGCATGCTATGTTAGTACTTGGTTTAGTCGTGTTGATCTTTCATGCACTCTAAGGTTATTTAAATATGAACATTAAATTGTGGAGCTTGTTAACTCCGGCATTGAGGGTTCGTGTAATCCTACGCAATGGTGTTCGTCATCCAACAAAAGGGTGTAGAGTATGCATTTATCTATTCTGTTATGTGATCAAAGTTGAGAGTGTCCACTAGTGAAAGTGTAATCCCTAGGCCTTGTTCCTAAATACTGCTATCGCTGCTTGTTTACTGTTCTGCTGCGTTACTACTGCTTATTTACTGTCCTGGGCAAAGCACTTTTCTGGTGCCGTTGCCACTGCTCATATATATTCATACCACTTGTATTTCACTATCTCTTTCCGAACTAGTGCACCTATTAGGTGTGTTGGGGACACAAGAAACTTCTTGCTTTGTGGTTGCAGGGTTGCATGAGAGGGATATCTTTGACCTCTTCCTCCCTGAGTTCGATAAACCTTGGGTGATCCACTTAAGGGAAACTTGCTGCTGTTCTACAAACCTCTGCTCTTGGAGGCCCAACACTGTCTATAGGAAAAGGAGGGGGCGTAGACATCACGGTCGCACCGTCATCCTCTCTCGAGTTCCCGATGTGCTAGGGTTTCTGGCAGGCGCCCGCCATCGAGCTCCGGCGATGGCTTTCATCCATCGGACCTCCGCCTCGCGAGGCCATCCCTCCCGTCCGCACCACGCCGTGGCTCCACCGGCATGGATGCCCTGCTCGGGCAGCCGCCGCTGCATCGTCAGTGGCGAATGCGGCCATAGGGGGCTATGGGGGCAGCGCGGTGGAGTCTGGGCATACATGTCCAGGTCGTGGAGGCCAACGGCGCCTGCTTCCGCATCGCCACCCCATCGACCAGGACCCCCGCATCGACGCGTAGATCGCGGCGCGGCCGCCCCCGCTCGTCGCTGCAACCAAGGCTATGGGCGGTCCCTCCCACCGACGCCAAAGACGTCTCCTCCACCATCATCTTCTCCGCCCATCCCACCGACGCGGTCACCGTTTCCACTCACTCCACCGTCGCGAAGGTGAGCGAGGTATGTGGATCGATCTCCGACTTGTCCTACTCCTCGATTTCTGATTAGTTGGTCTTTGTCCCTTTCCTGCATGCTACCTTCAAATAATTATCTTGCAAGCTGCAATCAATTGAACACGCCAAAGGCTTTACTGCATTTTCTTTAGAAGTGTGCGCCCCTGGACGCCTTTGGGAACTCATCGCAGGGTGCACTCATCTATCCTTGGAATCAATATTCCTCACATCAAGATACGTAAGATTCCATAATACTTTTTCCCGAATGTATTTGTTTTTTATCTTACCTATTCTGAAGGTCATTGATCGAATGATCTTTTTTTAAATATTAAGTCAGTAACCATTTCAAATTTGGATTTAATAACATCATGTGCTGCAACTTTTATATATGTTAACAAGCTGTTCGATGTATGTACAAGAAGGCTATATTTGCTTTCTTAGCACTGCCTGTGATGCAAAGGCTGAGTCAGTGCTTTCAAATAAGAACAGATACTAAGATGTTTCCTTTAATTCTCTATGATGTGTTTAGCATAGCACTTCTATGCCAATCTGAGAGAAATCTTTATTCCACTGATGATCTGTAGTTTATTATCTTGACTGCCTACTCTCTTTGATTTGCTTCCTGGTGGTTGAATTATCCATGGACATCTGATGGTGGTCTTGTGTTGATTTATTGGAGTGGTGAACCCTAGATGGTGTAGAGATTGATAGATGAGCTGCTGGTTGCTTTTAGCAGATACATGCAAAGGATGGTGCGGCTAATGTGTGAGAAATACTACTAGTACAGCTGCTGCTGTTTGGCTTTTATACTACTGGCTGTTGGTTGTGGTGTCGACAGCACTTCATGTGGCTGTTGGTTGTGGTGTCGAATTTTGCCAACTCTAATTCTTTATGTTCCTTGTCCCGCTATTGTTTTTAGATGATTGGCTCTATATTGGCTTATCCCTGGAAGTTTGAGTATTGTTTACCTTAGTGCAGAACTCTTTTATTTCAATAGAGTATTTTAATTTTATTCTCGGGTGTCTACCATATCATTCTTTTTTTTTCTTGACTCATTCACGTGTTTGAATGCTTCAGATTTTATAGAGGCCATTACACAGGATCTGATTCCATATATGATTTTGCTAGCGCGGATACAACGAGGAGAAGTAGTTCAAGGTAAAATAAAAGTCAAAAGATACCCTTGCTGCCTATTTGTAAAGTCTATATTTGTTTTGTCCTCTAGAAATAGTACTTTGATCAGTATTTAACATTATAATTAAGATAATCATCTGTAGGATCATGACTTGAAATGACGTGATTTCGCCATGTTAATTTATTTGGGATCAGCTTTAATATTAGATAAATGATCAAGGATGAAACATATACAAGCTCGCATACTGAACAAGGACGATGAAACTTCGGTTGGCTACAATGATTTTCAGCTACACTGAAATAAGTTTATATATCCATGCATAGAGGCTAAATACTGCATACCCATGCCAATTAACTATAGCAGTAACATTTTCGGTAGGCTCTCTTGGAAATTAAGTTAGCAGTACAAGTCGATATATATGTTGCTTCTTTTTCTCATTTTTATGTGACGTTGGTAATCGTCTGCTTCTGCTTGTGCATTACAACTGTGTACCTTTTCTCTGCTTGGAGAGATTCTCCATGCATTTTTTTGTTTATGTTCAAATTCTCGATGAAAAGATGGTGCTATCTGATCAAGATTCTTTAGTTCCTCTCCTTTCATTTGTTCTTCTCCAGGTCATCCATGTGTTCCTGGTTTAGATAATATTAGGAATTATTCAGCAGCTCTGAATTTTAGTGTGCCCCATTCTGAACTTCTTACTGTCAGTATTGTGCACATCTTGGTCTTGGTTGTGCAATTTCTTGTTGTTCATCATTGATTTATGAACATAGGAACATATGAATTAGAGAATAGGTTGCGGATGCATACAGCGCTGCGGCTTGTGGTCCAGGACAAGTTCAATTAGGCCTCTCTCTCTCTCTCTGCGTCAATCATATTCTACATTTATGTTTGGTTGCTTATTTGATTTTGCCCTCTTTTTTTTGACGCAGGTGTATTCTAAAGGAAGAAGATGAAGCTTAATATAAGAATGGGCTCATATCTTGCTGTCAAGCAGGTAATGGTTGGAACTTTTTGAATTTTCAACCATAGTGCAAGTTGGGGATTTTTTGGTTTGCTATGGAAAACTAATCTTGCAGCAGTATCCTCCCATATCTTAGTTGTTTTCACGCATTGCAGACTTAGGGTGTACAACCAGCTTCTGTAGATGTAAGTTCCAGTATATTCTCACTCCTTCCGGGGCTTTGCCCTCCAATGGTTTGATTCCAATAGTGAGGGGAGCGCTTTGAGGCGGAGGTTTCGTTTTTTTCGCTGGGTGTGGCGAATTTTCGGACAAAACCTGACGCATCGTCGACTGATGCCTGACATCACTTTTTGGCCAGCGGTCTGAACTGGCCTTGGTAATTGTTTATAATCTGTTACATTCTCTAGACTCTTTGCATAATATCCATGTAGGCAGCTAATTGTTTTGTTCGGTTGTTTTATAATGAGCTGATGATCTGGATAGAGCGAGCCATTTATGTTCTCGATTAATTAATCTGGTAGATTTAAGTACTGAACACACCAGGAACTTGGAGGAGTCCAGTAACCTGAGTCCTAGGACATATGCACTACTAATGGATCACTTAATCGAGGTAGTATTAATTAGTGAGAGAAGCAATTTTGTTGTCATGGCATGCTAGACTAGGATTCTTAATATTACCTGTTTTTTAGGCTTGAGGTTTCTTCAAAAAATCATCCTAGAAAGGATTTTTTTCAAAAAAATACTTTGAAATTCTAATAGTGTTAAGATACATGTAAATATGTATACATACCTTGAAAGCTTCTTTAGGCGTTAAGGTTCCTGCAGCATACATGATGTTGCAATATATAACTTCAGTGCATGTAGTACTACCTTCTTATTTTTAAAACTGTGCATACATGGAACCTCAGAGTTGGCTGTGGTGAACTTAAGGGACGATGAACTGGGCCATGTTTTGGAACATCTGCCACATCATCAGCTCGGGCTCTCCTTCTCAACCAACTCATGAAGATTTTCTGTATACTAAGATTAATGATTACGTTTTGATATATTTATGTTCCTTATTGGACTTTGTAGTAGAGAAATATTCCTTTTTTCTAAATACTAGCAGTGTGGCCCTCGCAAATGCGAGGGCATCCTTTTTAATTTTTCGAAAGTGACACTTTCCATTGTAGGGAATAACATAGTTTCATAGTCCACAAAAATAGACAGATATATATGTGAAAAATTCAGGATCATAGTATGTGTTGTAATATATTGTTTTTTTCTCTAATACATTGCAATTGTTCATTCTCATTTAAATTTAAATCTGCCAGGTCTCCCTATCCTCCGACTAAGGTTTGCATCCTACAACAGAATTAATGTTCTGTAGAAGTTGTTCGTACGTGCCGCACTATTGCTTTATATATGTCATAACTAAACTGGAAACCCACTTATTTTGATCATTTCTCAAACATGCATATCTATGGATCAATATACTTAACATATCATACGACCTATTGTCCAGTTTATACTTTATCTTAGCACATATTTGCATTTCTACCACGATCTAGCAAGCTTCATGTAAGAAGTTTTTTTTTCCTTTTGTTCATACGCCTACGAAGATATCACTTGACAACCCAGTACTGTGAGTTTTTTATTTTGTGGGGAGAGACGGTAGTAGTGTGTATTCTGCCTAATGTCTATCCATTTGATGTGAGATCCAATCCAGTAAATGTACATGTAGATTGGCATGGATCGTACTCTGTCTACTGAATAATATATTTAGAATTCACCGTAACTTTCCACCAGCGAAAATAAAATCTACTAATATCCAAGGTTTGTTTGTGTGTTGGGTAAAATTACGGCTAAGCGCCGAAATACCGCCTGGTATTTTGCCTGAGATATTCAAAACAAATTCATAAATTCTTCAAAAATTTCCTAAAACTATTTATATTTTAGAAAATTATATAAATATAGTTAAATTTCTGATGTGAGATCCAATCAGATAGATGTACATGTAGATCAACATGAATCATACCCTGCCTTCTAAATAATATATTTTGAATTCACGTTAGCTTTCTCCGGCGGAAAAAATTCTATGGACAGTCAAGGTTTTTTTTTTCTCGGTTGGGTAAAAATATCGCTAGGCACCGTTATTTCCCTTTCTTCGCAATATTGGAAATACCGGCGGGTATTCCGTCCGAGATATTCAAAATGAATTCATAAATTCTTTCACAATTTCCCAAAAACATTTAAATTTGGGAAAATTACATTAATACTTGCAAGTTTAGTCCGGTAGAAAATAATATCTGTGGTAGCTAGTAAAACCGTGAAATATTTTTTTTTTGAGAACACAGTACAACGCAGACGCTCACAAACACGCACGTACAAACACCCCTATGAACGCACGCACGCACACCCTACCCCTATGAGCACTTCCGAGAGACTGAGCCGAAAATACAATCGCACAAAAAGCCACATACATATATACTATTATCAGATTTGCCGTGTAACCATATAGTCTAACTAACCTAGCTACAAGCCTACAAATGCTTAGTTATGTTTTTGTTGAACGGAGGCAGCTACAATCTACATACTTTGGAAATATCTTATATGTTTCTCCTTATGTTGAATGGAACACGTTATATGGAAATGAATCAGCTGCTTTTTTTTCCTTATATGTTGAATGGACCAACATACATGCATGCTACACCTGGTGTCGTATGGGAACAAATCATCAACAAACAATTTTTTTTTCCTTTTTAGCAGACCACAGCTATATTCTTTTGATGGCCTGATTGCTTGGTTCTGGGAGACCCATCCTAAACGTACGTGACTTCCGGACGGCATAATTTAACCTACGTGACATGTTGTACATAGATAAATCAACCTCTGTGACAGGTTGTACATAATTATAGTGTACGTAACTTTTCTAACTTTAAATCTCAACCGTTATAATTAAGATCAATGGATTAAATAATTTAAGTACATGTGGATTAACGTGGTGTTTCCTTTAAACATCCTTATTTTGCTTTTAGTATATAATAGATTTGGCAATGGACCCTTTTTTTATTAAAACTACTAATAAGTAATAGTATATCGGATGCAAGGTTTAAATAGCTAGCTATTGCTTTTCTAGACCTTGAAAGTCACGCTATGACACCACCCTGTACCACTATTGGATATGACCCCTATAGCAGCAAATAGTTGTCATTTGCATTGGCGCGAAAGCAGCTCTAGCTAGCGCTATTTCTGTAAGCAGACATGGTCAAAAACAACAGACAGTTTCTAATTGTAACTATAAACTTAGGCTATAATAACTATGTATATGAGTATATGACCATGTCAATTGAAAAACAGAAAGCCTAAAAGTATAGCATTCAAACTTGTGACATTGGTTTATTGATACCATGGATATTACTAAAACCTCATACGATTTAGGATGCATACCTGAAGGGACTGTACATACATGGGTTCAGGCTTTTAGATTTTGTGTGGAGTGAAAATCTCGGATTTCTTTAATATGGTAGTAGTTGGTTATATTGAGATCTCAAGAAATAATCTTTCAGCCCTACACACGAGAGGCTAAAATGTCGCTTTACCTGGCTGATGTCTTCCTTCCATTGCAGTACAAATAGTACAATTAGGTTACCAATTTTAGAGTATTCATCTGCACTGAAACTTATGCTTTTATATTTCATGGATTAACTGAGCTTGAGTATGAATAAAGAGTTCATGTTTTACCAATTTTTCCTTCTAATATGTCTAGCAAACTGAATTTGAGAACATTGGCTTATTTAGTAGCAGTTTCATCTTGCCTTACCTGAACTTTTAATTTTGAAGTTAATTATGGGATCCTTTGTGATTCAGTGGCATGATGCCATAAATATTTTTACTTGTTTCTGTTACAGATTTGTGAGTATTTTGATTAATAGAAGAATTCTGAACTCTAATACTACTGTCAGATATCTCTCCCTTAAGTGACACATGAATATCAGATATTCTACTTTGGAATCCATGTAGCTCTGAGAAGGTCAGCATAGCTCTTTATCTGAGTTCATGGAACCAAATATTATTGTATTACTTTCACAGTTTTGCATCGATTGCATGGGAGTAAATCAATTACTTCAATGGCCAATGACACATTTTTTGGCATGTTGGTTCTATCTATTCTGTTACATTCATTTCATTATTATTTCGCAGTTCATGTTCCTGAACATTTTTTTATTATATGTTCGTGGAAATACAGCTGCATGGCAGCAAAATTCAGGTGCTATGGTATGTGATGAAGTTGCTGCCCCTCTAAGAAGTATTATGTTATTTTCAGTAGGTGCATACATGTAGTACCGATTGCTGTGTGCTGTTTAAACGTTTTTCATGTAGCCTTATGGCTAATTTTCCTTGATTGAGTTCTTATGTTGTTTGTCGGAAAGTATTAATGCTTCTCATGTCAGAAAGTATTAATACTACTGTCAGATATCTCTCACTTGTGTGCACATAAAAATGCAGAAAATATGCATAGGGAAGAAGATCAAGTAAATAGCATACTGGAGCTTAACTGGAGTTTTGATAAATAGCACGATAAGGTATTGTTTCCCTCGTATACATTTGTATTGAAGAAAAAGATATTCTGCTTATGATAATTATATATACGTATCATACCCTGAGTTTTACTATGTTTTTTCTGTTTCTTTTATTATGTCCAGCCATGGACATGCTACCGCGTTCCCTTTTATATTTTGATGGACTCAGATTGGTGATGAAATTGAGAGAGTTGTAATTCTGTGTGTGAATAGCTGGGTGGAATTGTCTGCGGATCTATCCAAAGTTCCTGGGCTCAACCGCTACTTGCCGCAAATGGGAATTTGTCGGTATGTGATTTTGCTAATCTTAGAAAATAACCCCATGTGAAGAAACTGAATTATTTGGTTCCTAGATTCATGCATACATTGCTTCCCAGACTTTGTTAAATGCAATTATTAGAAAGAGTTTATACGCAATAAGGCATTCCAATTTCTGTGGATGCAGTTTTATTAAGATCGAGAAGTTGTAAAGCGACGGAGGTACATTGAGAAGTACCCTCACCGTCGAGGGTGTCCTGGTTGCCTCTTACCTCTCTAGGTCTGTTCTCGATTGGTTTCACCGGAGTTTACATACTGTGATTGTTAGTGGAAATTGTAAGTTTGTTTTTTTTAACAGGAAGAATGTAGGTGACAAATTGTTTCTTGCACATTAAATTGCTATATACTGATATGACATACTGATATGACATACTGGAATGAATTCCGGATTCTTGTTTATGTTGGATGATGTGATTACTTCTGCATTATTGTTCACTGTACTGGCTCTATTGGACTAGGTGCATTACTGTTTATATGCCTCTAATTAGATTTTCTGGAACTTTTTCAAAGTGCCTCTTAACAGGGTTTTGAGGCATTTCTTAGAGTTACCTGAAATTATCTTTTGGGGCATTTCTTAGAGTTCCTTCTAATTATGTTTAGGGGCACATCTTAAATTGCCCCTAAAAACAATTAGAGGCACATCTCAAACTGCCCCTAAAAACATTTAGAGGCATATCTTAAACTACCCCCAAAAATAATTAGAGGCACATCTTAAACTGCCCCTAAAAACCATTAGAGGCATAACTTAAAGTGCCCCTGAAACATTTAGAGGCAAACTCAAAGTGTCCTTGAAAATATTTAGAGGCAGTTTTCGAAGTGCCCCTAAAAACAATTAGAGGCACAACTCAAAGTGCCCCTGAACATATTTAGAGGCAAAACTCAAAGTGCCCCTAAAAACATGTAGGGACAGTTTCCAAAGTGCCCCTAAATGTATTTGGGGCATTCATTCAAAGTGCCCCAAATACATTTAGGGACACAAGCATCCAGGGCATTTTTCATAGTGCCTCTAAAAGTAATTAGGGGCACTTTGGCTACCTATTGGGACACTTTGAAATGCCCCTAAAACTAGACCATACAGTAGTGGCTGCACCGGAAACTGCCGTATTCGATCGAGCCCATCCACATGCCCGTCTTCGTTGACAATTTCTTTGATCTCTTTGCTTATTCCAAGCATCCCACCGCCTCTTCGCGGGGAGGCAGCTGGAGGACAGAAGCGCTTAGGCTGGCACCACAACATCTGGAAGGAGGTAATAAGGAGCCGATGCTGCAGGCTGCACATTGTGCTCCGCCTCTGCAGATCGACCAAGAAGATTTGTGACGGAAAACTACACAATATCTGGACGTTTGTCCACGGTGTAGGAAGAGATCGACCAAGAAGACGAGATCGGTTAAGAAGATTGGTGGAGTACGCCGATCAGTAGCCTCCACCGATTCGCTGATCTCCGGTACATAGGAGGAGGTCGCATCGTCAAGGAGGCCGGCGCCAGGCTGCCAACACCGCTGATTCATCCTCTGAACTGAAGATCTGCTAAGCCAATTGTCCAACGACCGACTCCTTGATGTGTAGAGTGTCCCGACGAGCTCCGAGCAGCCACGATCTGCTCCCATGCGCTGGCAAATTTGATCTGCTCGACCTCTTCGATAGCCTCAGCTACGCTGGTCCAGGACAAGGTCCACGCCGACGGACTGTCGTCCAGGTCGCCCAGGCTGATCCAGTGGTATGTGTTGATTCATATATTGATATTAATATGCTGAACTCCTCTACACATGTAGAACTCAATACGCCCACAAGTTCACTACATGATGCACGTCCCCATTGTGTTTGCAAAATTTGTCAAGTCTCTGCCTTAATGCTCTCATTATTCTTATCCACACGAGCAATCAGTTTTACCGATCAATTCTTTGATTGATCTCACGGATTTTGCTGTTATCAAAGCGGAAGTTGTCATCAGTGTTTTTTGTGATTATTAGCACTTTCTTTTGATGTTGCAAGACAAAGCATGAAAAGTTCAGGGTTGTACAAGGTGAAGTACGTCGGGAAGAGCTTCGTCCAACACTAAACACCCTTTTTTTTGGTTTGCGCTTCTTTGGACTATCTTTGTTTTAAAGAGAGAACTTTAGTTACTAACATTACTTGAGAATATATACTTTAAGCATGTATAACGTCTTTGTAGAGCAAAATTATGTAATTTGAGCAAGGAAGAGGGACGAGAGCTCAAGGGGCGCAGCCAACTGTAGTAGAGGAGGGAGGCGCCAATGGCGGTCGTCATCAACCGGTCATCGCTTCGGCGCTGCTTACAGGCGTGGCGGCGCATCGAGTGTCATGCATTTTAGTATTTGTTTCTCCCGATGCAACGCATGGGCACTTTTACTAGTATACCTACCTAATCTATTCCTACTAATAAAGGAAGTAAGGTTTCTCCCTAAAATTTTCGTCCAACACATTTTTGGACCATTTTAGCCTCCCACCAAATGGCATAATACATCTGCCCTTACCGGTTCGCTGGGCAAATCTTTTTCCGTTCCTTTGGTCCTCGCCAAGCTGGACCGCGAGCGCGCTGAAATAAAACGTCGGCCCGACCTTATTCTAGTACTCTCTCAGCGTTCTGGGCTGGGATCCACCTTTTGGGCTAAGTTCAGTCTAAAAATAACGTTCTGGGCTTAGCTTCCTTGGGAGGCATGTTCGAGATTCTCAACAACTCGAGGCTGGTCACCAAGATCAACCGTCAGAATCGAAGCGTCGCCACCAAGATCGAGCTCGCCGCCCAAATCGAGGCACCCACCGTCCCGATGGATGCGCCGCCGCCGCTAGGATTGACCCCGCTCCCAAACTCCGCCCGAATCCCATGCATCCGGTTTCCGTTGTAAGACCTAAACTACTCAGAGATGATCAACATGCATGAATCACGTCATGAACACATGAATATTGGGAACTACCTTCCACTACGCCTTCTTAGTTTGAGATTCAGATTACAGGAAAGGTAGGCCAACCGGAACACGGCGGCTAGGGTTTAACCCAATTCTAGAGAGATGCTATTACAAGGCTCGGATCCGAGGTAAAATAGAGAGAGGAGCTAATGGCGACAAACGAGTGAGTGGTTGAAAAGTGTGGACGATGGACCAGGGCCGTCGATCTTGATCTCAACGGTGAGATGGACCAGACTTGGGCGTGAACCGCTGACTGAATCTTCTTCTGGCTTCGACACTTCTTCAGTTAAGGAGCTTGGGTCCTGACAACTCCCCCCTTCTTAAGAACCGACTTGTCCTCAAGGCGTAAATCCAGGAAACACCTTTTGGATGAAAGATGCGTCTTCCCAGGTAGCTGCTTCGTGTGGGAGATTAACCCATTTGATGAGCCATTTCACCACAGGAATACTGATGTCCACATGGACCCTTGGAATGAGTTTGCGCTCAAGGATAGCTTCTGGTGCCACCAATATGTTACCATTATCATCAAGCAATGGTAGGTTCGGATTTGGGACCGCCTTGGGACCAATGTGTTTCTTGAGCTGGCTCACATGGAAGGTTGAATGCAGTTTGCACTTCTCAGGCAAAAGCAACTTGTAAGATGTGTTACCAACCTTTTCAAGTACCTTGAATGGGCCATAATATTTTGAATGAAGTTTCAAGCAGTGGTGCAGGCTGAGTGATGTGTGACGATATGGCTGAATCTTGATGTAGACCATGTCACCCAACTCAAAGGACCTGTCAGAGCGGTTCTTATCCGCAAAATATTTCATCCTGGCAGCAGCTTTGGTGAGATTTTCTTTTATCTTGACAGCAATCTCAGCTCTCTGTTGGTCTGGAGCAAATTTGTCTGCAGAATCTTCGGAAGGTAAGATCATCTCAGAAAGTAATGGAGGAGGTCTTCCATATAGAGCTTGAAATGGAGTCATGTTCAGAGAAGTGTGAAAACTTGTGTTGTACCACCATTCAGCCATGGAAAGCCAAGAATGCAATTTCTTAGGTTGAAGGAAAGCCATGTTGCGCAGGTAATTCTCGAGGCACTGGTTCACTCTTTCCATCTGCCCATCCGTTTGTGGATGGTATGAAGTGGTGAAGTGCAATTTAACACCCATAGCTTTGAACAGGGACTGCCAGAGGTTGCTAGTGAAGATCTTGTCTCTGTCAGATACTATCACACAAGGAAGGCCATGATATTTGAACATGTGATCAGTGAATGCTTTTGCCACAATGTGTGCATTTATTGGATGCTTCATTGCTATGAAATGAGCATACTTTGTAAACCTATCCACGACAACCAAGATCATGTCCTTGTGATCAGAAAGAGGCAATGCTTCGATGAAGTCCATTGATATGTGAGCCCAAGCAAAGTCTGGAACAGGCAGTGGTTGTAGTAACCCAGGTGACAAGCAGTGTTCAGACTTATTAATTTGGCAGACTGGACAAAATTTAATGAAAGATGTAACAACAGCCTTCAGTCCAGGCCATGCAAATATGAGTTTTATCCTCTGATACGTAGCACGTTCCCCAGAGTGTCCTCCCAATTCAGAGGCATTCATGGATTGCAAAATCTTAGTGCGCAATGTAGTATTAGCACCAATGTAGATTTTGTGTTTGTATCTTAATACCCCACTGGTGAGACTGTAATTAGGAACAGCTTTGGATCCACTGTCAGCTTAGCAAGGAGATCTTGACATTTAGTATCGTCCTTGTAACTATCTGTGACTTCAGTGATCCAAGTTGGAATGGCTGAACTGGAAAATAAGGTGGCTAGATGGTATTTCACTCGTGACAAGGCATCAGCCACTTTGTTTTCCCTTCCTTTCTTATATTCAATTGTGTATTTATATCCCAAGAGCTTGATAAGCAACTTATGTTGTATGCCTTCTGTTAGTTTCTGCTCTTATATATGCTTCAAGCTTTGCTGATCTGTCCTGATGACTAAAGAGCTAGCCGCAAAGTAATGTTTCCATTTTTTAAGTGCTTCTATAATAGCCATAGCTTCCTTGTCATAAGTGGATAGTGCTGCTGCCTTGGGTCCAATTGTTTTACTCATGAACGAAATTGGTCTCCCATCTTGCATTAAAACTGCACCAATCCCATATCCACTTGCATCAGCTTGTAAGACAAACGGCTTGGAGAAATTTGGCATAGACAATACAGGTGCTGCTGTCATTGTTTGCTTAAGTGTATTGAAAGCTTCATCCTGTGCTTGTGACCACTGAAACCCATCCTTCTTTAAAGAACTGAACAGAGGGCTACATATGATGCCATAATTCTTTATAAACCGGCGATAATAGCCTGTCAGCCCTAAGAAGCTTCTTAGCTCAGTGACATTCTGCGGCACCGGCCACTTGACAATTGCCTCAATCTTTGATGGATCAGTGGCAACCCCATCTCCTCGAATAACGTGCCCAAGGTATTCAACTTGCTGTTGAGCAAAAGAACATTTCTTCAATTTGGCGTAGAGTTTGTTTCCTTGCAATGTTTGAAATACTTGCCGCGGGTGCTGAGTGTGTTTTTCCATTGACTCACTGTATATGAGGATATCATCAAAGAATACTAACACAAACTTTCTGAGGAATTTTTCCAAAACGGTATTCATTAACTGCTGGAATGTTGCAGGTGCATTAGTGAGACCGAATGGCATCACAACATATTCATAACGAGTGAAGAGTAAGGACTGGTGCTATATCTGATGAAGTTGTGTAAGAGTACTTCTTGAACCAACTTTTTCCATAACATTCTTTTGGTGGTGTGGGATTCTGTAAGGCCTTATGTTGACAACTTTGGCACCTTTCTCAAGGGAAATGATGTGGTCACATTTTCTTGGTGGTGGAAGTGTTGTGGGCTCTTCAAAGATGGTATGAAACTCATCCAAAAGTTTTTGAATAGCAGCTGGTATTGGAGAGTGTGTGATGGTGTCTTGCTTGGTCGGCATAATGTACAGTAGGGCTCCACAAATAGAGTTCTTAGCATTCTGTGCATATTGACTGTATGCAGCATCTCTGTTGTTGCTGGCAAACTAGCATCAAAGAATTTAACCATTTCCCCGTTGTTACAATGCTTTCAAGTTGAGTTCCACTGGACTATGCTCATAAATCCAATCAGCACCAAGTATTATGTCATATCCTTTGAGTTTTAAGAGCCTGAAGTCTGACTCAAAAGGAACTCCTTGGATTTCATATTTTGTCCCTTTGCACAAGAATTCTGTCCACAGTGTTTCACCATTTGCCACTTGGACATGTTCCTTCTTGGTGGGAGTGAGATTGCATTGTGCTTTCATGGCAAGTTCAGGGGTCATGAACGTTGTTGTACTTCCTGAATCGACTAAGGCAATTGCTTTTTCTGTGCCAACTGTGAGATACAAGGTAAAGGTGTATTTCCTTGCTTTTGTGCCTTTCAATGCGTGCATAGAAACACTCATTGGTTCAGCTGTATCATCTGGATCATCAGAGTCATCGTCATCATATTCATGGATGTAGATGATCTCTTCTTTTTCCGTTGCCTGAACCTGTAAGGCATTGACTTGTGCTTGCTGAGACATTTTACATACCCGTTTATGTCCAGGAAACCAAGGTTCACGACATTTATAGCAAACTTTCTTTTCTCTTGCTTCCTGAATAATTGCTGCAGTTGTTGAGTTTGTGGCAAGTGCTTTAGGCTGATCAAAGGTAACTTGCCTTCTTGCACTGGGATAGTATTGTTTGCTTGTGGGTACTGGTGATGGTGCTGCTCGCTCCATCCTTCTAGCATACCAGATAGCTTCCTGCATGTCCGTGGGTTTGTGGCATTGCAGATGGTTTTGGATGTAAGGTGTCAACCCAGATATAAAGCTGTTGACGTAAGAGTCATTTGGCAATGTAGGACTATCTCTCCGCATCAGGTTCATGGCTCTTTCAAACTTGAGAATGTAATTGTCAACAGTGCTGGTTTGAGTCAGAGAATGAAATGCCCTTACATTGTCACAGATGGAAGTGGTGGCAAACCTGTCAGATAGGTATCTGCAGAATCGATGCCAAGGAACATTTGTTGAAGAATAACCAGTCCCTCTCCACCACTGTATTGCAGGACCTTTCAGGTAAGTGATTGCTATTTCAGTCCTTTGATCGAGTTGTGTTCTTGCCGAATCAAAGTACTGCTCAATTATTTGAATCCATGAATCAACATCATCACCATCAAACTCAGGAATGTTCAGCTTTGCTGGCTTGCACACCGGATTCATCCTTCTGAGTTCAGTCTGACCATATGTACGGAACCGTGGTTGTACTCTTTTTCCTTCACTGTCAGAGTCATCATCGCCAATGTTTACTTGATTCTCTGCATTTGTTGTTCTGTTGCCTTGCACAACTTTTCCAGTGGCATTTGGGTGTTTGTATGGCTGCTTCAGTGCGCCATCAAGTTGCAATTCTCTACCATAGATGTCCTGCAACCTAGATGTGCCAATTGGCTTAACAGGTTGAACTGGTTGTTTTACACTGCCATGTTCTGGAGTAGTTACAACCTCTCCTTGAGCATCAACGTGAGGAGCAAGAGGTGGTGGTTGATCACTTTTACCCTTAGTGGCAGCGAACAATATTTCAAAATTCTTTTGCATCAGATCAAAGTTTGCTTGAATGTCAACAAAGTTTTTGTTTGTTGCACTTGCAAAATCACTGAACTCCTTCTTGTCATTTTCTCTGTTTTGCTGAATGGCAGTTATTTCAAGTTGCAAGCTTTTCATCTCTAATTGCTCAGTTGTCTCAGATCCCGAAGCTTTGGGCAACGACATGGTATGGGGAATAGTGTTGGATACCTAAGAAACTGAAGGTTGATGATTTGTTGCGGAAGATGTTGGGGAAGCCGCAGATCAAACACCTTGTATGCGCTCCACCGCCGCCTTCACCCCCGCCAGCGCCGCCTGCCTCCAGAAGTCAGACGAACCAGGGTGGGTGGGTGGGATTCTTCCTTGAAGCGTTGTGCTCCAAGAACCGCCGCCGGCACCTGATTTGTGACCAAGCTGTGCCACCGCCGCCAAGCCGCCGCCTTCTGCTCCTTTGAGGAAGAGCACAACTGCCGCCGGGAAAAAGAGCAAGCCGAGAAGGATTCCACGGGAGCTAGAGCCCAACTTCTCTTCGCTCTAAATCCAATCGCCGCCGAGGATCACTGGCATCTGATACCACTTGTAAGGCCTAAACTACTCAGAGATGATCAACATGCATGAATTACGTCATGAACACATGAATATTGGGAACTACCTTCCACTACGCCTTCTTAGTTTGAGATTCAGATTACAGGAAAGGTAGGCCAGCCGGAACACGGCGGCTAGGGTTTAACCCAATTCTAGAGAGATGCTATTACAAGGCTCGGATCCGAGCTAAAATAGAGAGAGGAGCTAATGGCAACAAATGAGCGAGTGGTTGAAAAGTGTGGACAATGGACCAGGGCCGTCGATCTTGATCTCAACGGTGAGATGGACCAGACTTGGGCGTGAACCGCTGACTGAATCTTCTTCTGGCTTCGACACTTCTTCAGTTAAGGAGCTTGGGTCCTGACATCCGCGAGCGCCGGTACCCTTTCTTCTGCGGCCGGCAGGGATGGTAGGCGGGCACATGGGAAGAAATTGTACTGCCGTGTGATGTTGATCGTTGACTCAAAGATCTGGGAATTGCATCTTCTCCAGGAAAAAGAGAACTACGGTGGCTAGAATCAATCATCCTGAAAATATTATTGTGCATCCACATATATATATTGCCTGATGCAATCTCCAGAGATGAAGACACTGGTCGATGCTGTTGGATTTGGATCTCCGTTTCTGTTTGCCAATGATAAGTTGTGTCAGTTACGTCAATGCGCTAATTGCGGTTGCTACTCTGAACGTCTAGAACCTGTGAGGTTTCAACATTTGTGGTATCCCGAACTCAATGTCTGGAGGTTTCAATATTTCTTCACCTCCAATACTGTCGGCATCAAGAAATGCAAGACGATAGTTCGGTTACGTCCGGTCGGATGCCTGGAATATTGGGTTTTTTACATAATCCAAATGGGTAAGCTATTCAATAGAAATCAATCCTTAGCAACTCATCGGGACATAACTCGGTCAGTTACGTGTGAAAATGTTGAAGTTTAGGTGTTGATTTTTGTAGTGAATGTTGATGGCTAGAGGTATTTGAAGAACTTTATTCCAATCAGATGCTATGCTACATACATACATTGTAGATACTACTGGTTGTTTGACTTAATGTGAATACTTCCGGCTATTTGACCAAATAAGAATCCGGTCAACAGGTTATTTCAATGTGTGGCCGACATTCTGCTTGATCTGGTAAGGCTCCAGAATTGTCAGGATTTCGGGTTGGGCGCAACGATTGTTAGGTTTTTTTTTTTGAGCCAAGCAACGATTGTTAGGTGTTTGGTTGGACAACAGAATTGTTAGGTTTTTGGATAACGGTCACTAAATAGCTTATTCAATAAAATCCAATCCGTAGCAACGCACGAGTATTTGTGCTAGTAATAACAAAAGAGCTAAGGTTTCTGCCAAATTTTTCGTCCAACTTTTTATTGGACGGATTACCCTCCGACCAAACCACACAATACTGCAGTTTGCCATTATACCGGTTCACTATTTTTATTTCCTCCCGTGTGTGCGCTCCCGAACGACCCCCTCAGGCCTCAGATGACATACACGAAGTGGGCCTCCCGTCCCACTCGATAGCTCGAATTCGCTGCCGGAATCAAGATCGGAGGAGGAGCAGGGAGAGGAAGAAGAGATGCAAGGTGCCAAAGCCACTCCTGTACGCGCACACAGCCGCGCGGACTCCTCAAGCCCACGATTTTCTCGCTGGATCTGGCGGGTGTCCTCATTCCCGGAGCTGAGTCGCCGTGGGGGGTGAGAGCATCTCCACTCGTCCCCCCGACGAGGCCCCCGAGCGACGTTTTTTCCATCCGGACGGCGAAATTCGGCCCAGTCGCGCCCCCGGTTCCTCGTTTTCGTCCGGATTTGACCTTCATCCATCCGGCGAGCCCACGCCATCCCCGCCCCCCGGGGCGCGCTCGGGGACTCCGGACGAAGCTAAACCAACCGCCCACGCCCACGTGTCTCCTCTTTCGTCCGGATTCCCCGAGCCATCCTCTTTTTCCCCGAGAAACGCCGCTTGGGGAGCACACGACTGGGAAACTA
Organism: Lolium multiflorum; assembly: GCA_030979885.1. Classification (NCBI taxonomy): domain Eukaryota; kingdom Viridiplantae; phylum Streptophyta; class Magnoliopsida; order Poales; family Poaceae; genus Lolium; species Lolium multiflorum. The sequence goes on along the minus strand of CM061747.1, from coordinate 6,836,042 downwards.
CTCCTCCCCACGCCAAATCTTCCTCCAATCCGGACGAAAAATTCGCCGGATTTGGGCGTGGGGAGCGCCAACGAGTGGGGATGCTCTGAGGCTCGCCTGAGGTGAGGTGGCTTCATCCTTTGGCTGTTGGAGATGCAGTTCCCGGCAGCTTCCATGACTTTGCTGCACCTGCTCCAATCTCAGTCATTTACTTCACCTGCACACGCGGGAGGGAGGGATTATTCCCCATGTTTTTCTGCTAGGCTTCCGGCATCAACTGCTGATCTCCGTGAATCCTAGGCGGGCACGAACTGGCCAGCGAGCGGGATGGCTCCATCCCCGTGAATCCTAGGCGCGCTGCAGGCACATCTTTTTTCTAGGCTTGCAATTCATCCGTCGCAGCTGTTCCTTTCTCGAGGCTGCGACGGCGATAAGATACAGAGAGAGGACGGGCGAGGAAACAAGACGTAGCCAGCTCCCACAGGCTGACGGCCCATGAAATAATGTCAAGGGTCAAGACGACCTAGCTATCCATGAGTTGTACCAATGTGGTAAAAAATTAGAGCCCGTGAAATAATGTCAAGGGTCAAGGTTGACCCAGCTATCCATGAGATGTACCAATGTGGTAAAAAAAATAGAAGTTCACTTTGCTCGTGGCAAATTTACTTTTTATCCTTTTCAGGAATTCATTTCAACATGATGATTTCAATTGAAAAAACATAAAAAAGAATAACTTATTACACAAAGTTCGTCTTAATTTAAAGGAAGTTCAGGTCGTTCAATGGAGGGTTTGTTTTAACTCACAAGTTCAATAATGCAGTTGAGTAATTTACATAGAAATAAAAAATTATATTTAACCCGTTGTAACGCACAGACATTTTTCCTAGTAATCATAAATATCGCTAGCATTGGTTGTATCCACGGATAGTAAGAATATATCCAAAGGAACTAGTGCAAGTGCTAGTCATTGGGGAATCCCAAAAAACAAGATAAAAAGATCCCCTGGCTCTGGAATTCCTGTCGCCTCTCAAAATAATCATAAATGTTGCTAGTATTGGTTGTATCCACAAATATAGTACAGTAGGAATATACAAAGGAACTAGTGCAAGTGCTAGTCATTGGCGAATCTCAAAAAAGAAGAAAAAAAATGGCCGCTACAGTTTATGTAATTACCCTGAAGGTATCCTGAAATAGGTAGAAAATACAAAACAGCTAGCTAGTGCAGGTGCTAGTTGACCATCCAAAGTTGACGCGTGCACGTTGCGATCGATTGGCCACCTTTGCACTCCTGATCGAGTTCGGTCAGTTCGGCATTTTTACGCAACTGATGATCCGTTCGCCACAGTTGGAGGAATCCTTCAATCCATACTTCTTTTTATTGCTTTCATGCCCATGTGTATCGCAATATGCGATTAAGATACAAAATACAGGGTTGTTAATTGTGGGATTAGGATATAGATGATAGGGTTATTAATTGCGAGTCACGGTTCGCTAACCTCAAGTGATTTTGAGTTGAGAACAGATTTTGTAGGCGACTCATGAATAAAACCCCACGTTCTAGTAAACAGAATATGAGCAAAATTGTCGAGTACTATGCATAATGATGTATTATATTACGACAAATAGTGGTCTAAAATATCTCTTAGTAAATTACCGATATTATTTAGAGTAAACGACTAAGAAAACAACGATCAAACATTTAATAAAGAAACCATCTAATATTCATGAATTTTTGAATTACGGGATAATTTGGAATTAAGATGAATAAAGCCTTTGTATATTATTCTTGAGTAATTATGAATTACGAATACATCTTCCATGAAACCAAAGAAGCGAAACTTGTATTGCGAAATCGGTGCTCTCTAGAGAATCAAGTTCTCTCAATACGATTGCATTAATGGAAGCAAGTGAAATTAGACCAAAGGTGATTGACCTTACCTCCGTACGCAATGGAATATGTCCATAGCAAAGCTCCACTATATAGGAGAGATTAATGATGATGACCATGAAATCCAGAAGTTTAAGTTTTATTAAAGAAAGTAGTATTCAATAATTAATAACACCGCGTTGCGGAATAATATTCATGATTCACTTATCTTGGACTAAAGACAAACCTATGAACTACAAAGAAGTGATGGTAGACCCAAGTACGAGAAATGACTTAATAGTCATGAAATGCTAAAGTGAATTACATTTAAGATTGCAAACTTATTATGACACTTGATCTTGTTAAGTATGGTCATTACGTAATCCTCACATAGTGAAGAAATGAAATTCAAGAAACACATAATGCTCAATCTGTCACACAATGTTCTCTTGAAAAAAATCGAAAGAGTTGACTGCATTCATGTTGCGATACTCGAGTCTAAAGGGTTAAATTATTAATTAAAAATTATAAGAATTGATAAAACATTGACAAAACTACATCTCCTTCGAATACTTGAATTCAAGAAGAGCTGTAATTGTACAACAACCGTGTTTTGAAAATTACAGGGAAGCTAATATATCGTAGAAAGAATTCTTGACTTGATGATTGATCAAGAGATTTTGGAAATACCAAAGATAAAGAGGGGACCCTCAATTACATGAAGTTGAGTGGGAGCTAAGTAGCTTTCCTGAGTCTTATATGTGATGACATATTTTGAGTGGAAGCTATATGTAAACCTCAGTCATGTATGTGTTGACATATTTTGAGTGCGAACATAAACAAAACACTATAATATGTAGGTGACATACTGTGCCATATGGTACCATATGCATAATTATTTAAGATAATAAACGAAGTTGATGGTATTAAAACATTGAAAGGGTCTATCGTGATAAATCAAATGTGTTTAATAAACGTTAAAGTCAAAATTACTGTTGTAAATAAGATTCTGAAATAGGTTCGGGATGGAAGAAGCTAAGTAGAAGTTTTTAACTTGTGTATAATTAGGTGAAACATTATGATGTTCACGGTATTACAAACAATCGGTAAGGTGAAAGAAAAGAGATGTTCTACATCACCTATGCTTTGGTTATAGAGTTCGTCATAAAACCATGTTGTATAAATGACATAATGTGATCGAAGTTCTTAGATGGAAGAACGTTTTCTTGTCATAAAACCATGTTGTATAAAAATTGAAAAAACTTTTGTTTGCTTTGAACTAAAATGAACAAATGATATATTGTTTGAATTACTACAAGTTTTTCACTAACATGGTATTTAACTACCCGTTAGAGGTGTGATGTACATTGACGGACCATGGTACACAACACTGCTGGGCATCATAAATACACACATGACTAGTGTCTCTATGCTCACTGACGGACATAATCAACATCCTTGAGTGATGAAATTATTCCTAGTGACTGGCATCTCTCCTCGGCCGCTAGTGACGACTTTTCACCAGCAAAACCTAGATGGTACCACATTTACCACTGATAACTCACCTCTTACCCAATCACCGAGGGCTAGGCTGGATGTGCGATCATAGATAACTATAATAGTGGCCGTCGGTAGGAGCGTCTAAAAAGTAGTCTTGGTATAGTCTAGCATATCCGGCTTGTCTATCACGATGAATTGCCCCATGTCCTGGCAAGGAACCGCCAAGGCATGGAGCGTTCAACGCGGATCTTCATCGTGTGCTACGAATCTTGTGTAAATAACGAGTTTGCCATCATCGAATGAGGACGACGATGAATCCATGATCATTTGCAGGACGAGATTGTGACGACTTATTGGGATGCGGGAAAGGAAACATTGACAGAAATAACGAATGGACTTGCATATCTAGACCCTCGGAATATAGAGGTTGTAAATATATATATTTTTTCGCGAAAACGCAAAAGATTTGCGTTTCGATGCATTGATAGATAGAAAGAAAGGTTATATGTACATGTCCAAGAGAGGACGAACACCCCGCACTACAACTCGACCCAAGAAAGGAGACCTAGTCTAGGGGAGGAGCTGGCGGACACCCCGGGCTCCCGCGTTCGCCCACTGTCGCGCTTCGGTCTTGATGTCGCCGAGCAAGGAAGGCACTGAAGGCCGTGCGTTGTTGAAGATCGCAGCGTTCCGGTGCTTCCAGATCCACCACGCCGTAAGCATGATTATCGACGATGTACCTTTGCGCAACTGGCGAGGGGTGGTACGCACCACCTGCGACCACCACTCCGCGAAGTCCCCCTCCAAAGGAGGTCCAGAGGTGGATCGGATCCACGAGAGGACCTCGAACCAGACCGTCCTGGAGAAAGAGCACCCAGTGAGGAGATGCGTCATCTGGGCGCATGTGGTAGACCACGACGCGCTAGCCTCTCACCCGTCCAGCATCTGTCAAGACAGGCCAACCATATGAAGAACTTCACCCTAGGGGGCGCCCAGGATCTCCAGTTCAGCTCCCATGATGGTGAGGTGATCCCCCCTGAAAGAGGGCCTCATAGCAAGAATGGGAGGTGTACTGGCCATCCGTCGTCCAAACCCACACCATCGTGTCATGCTCCTCCGAAAGCTGGAAATCCCTCAGCCTGCTCCAAAGTTGCACATATTTCCAAAGTGCAAGGGCACTGGGTGCTCCAGTTATGTCGGGGATCCAAGTGCGGTCTACCAGTGCCTGACGCACTGTACGCACCTTCCTGCGCCGTTTAGGAACCAACGCGTACACCTCCGGCGCCATCTCCTTTATGGAACGGCCGCCCAACCATCGGTCCTCCCAGAAGAGAGCGGACTCTCCATTGCCAACCCTCATCGTGGTGGAGGCTGCAAAGATGTCCAGCTCAGCCTTCGAGAACTGCATGTCCAGCCCGTTCCACGGACGCAGGGGGTCAGTGTGCATCCTCCAGAGCCAGCGCACCCTTAGGCTTATGGCCATACGTGCCAACTCGGGGATTCCCAGCCCGCCTAGGTGCAGCGGTCGACACACCCTTGCCCAGTTCACGTGGCAGTGACCTCCATTGGCCTCTGCCCGTCCCACCCAGAGGAACACTCGCAGGATCTTGTTGATCTGCTTGAGGGTCTTTTTGTTCACGGCCAGAACCGTTAGCTGGTGCAGCGGGATTGCCGCCAGCACGGCTCTAATCAGCGCCAAGCGTCCGGCATGCGGCATCATGGACGCCCGCCACGTCGGCAGCTTGTCAGCTAGTTTGTCCACAAGCGGCTGGAAGGTCTCAGCCGACAGACGCCTTGTGGACAGGGGGATACCCAAGTACTTCACCGGGAAAGGCGCTAGCTGGCACTCCATGTGTGCCGCCGCAGCCCCAGCCTCCTCGTCCGAGCACGCAATCGGGGACACCGAACATTTAGCGAAGTTGGTGCGCAAGCCGGAGGCCTGTCCGAACAGCTCCAGGATGCCGCGTACCGCACTCAACTCTGCATCGTCCGGGTGGCAGAAGATCACCACATCATCCGCATAGAGCGACACAGAGGTCGCCAGATCCCGCCGCGCCAACCGTCGCAGCACACCCAGCTCATATGCCTTGGTCAGCATCTTGTTGAGCGAGTTCATCACTAGGACAAACAGGGATGGCGACAGGGGGTCCCCCTGTCTCAGTCCCCTCCGATGCCAGATCGGGGGTCCTGGCTCGCCATTGAGCAGCACCCGAGTACTAGCCGTGGCCAACAGCAGAGAGACAAGCTCTCGGAACCTTGGGCCGAACCCTATCTTCTGGAGAACCTCCATGAGGAATCCCCAAGACACCGAGTCAAAGGCCCGAGCAATATCCAGCTTCAGCATCACCCTCGGCTCCTTCTCCCTGTGCAGGAAGCGGGCTGTTTGCTGGACCAACATGAAGTTGTCGTGGATGCATCTTTTTCGAATGAAGGCGCATTGGTTGCGGTCCACCAGCGACTCCATCCGGGGTGCCAGCCTAGTAGCCAGTATCTTCGCCACCAGCTTGGCGAAGATGTGGATAAGGCTTATCGGCCTGTAATCACCTAGCGCCATAGCGTCCGGGCGCTTGGGCAGCAGCACCATCAAAGCCTGATTAAGGCCTTGGAATCCGCGCCCACACATCGTGTAAAGCTTGTCAAAAGCCGCCATGAAGTCATCCTTGACCACCCTCCAGCATTTCTGCAGGAATTCAGCCGTAAACCCATCAGGGCCGGGAGCTTTTCCCGGCGGCAAGTGCTTGATCACCTCCCAAACCTCCTCTTCCGTGAACGCCACCTCGAGCTCGGATAGATCCTCTGTAGTGATACCCAGAAAGTCTAAGTCCAGCGAGTGAGCCCTTGCCACCGAGGTGCCAAGCAGACCCTCAAAGTGTGCGAAGGTAGCTCCTACCATGGCCGCATGGTCGGAAACAACCATGTTATCCACACTCAAACTGTGGATTACATTCTTCTGGCGCCTGTAGGCTGCATGCTGGTGGAAGAAGGCCGTGTTGGCGTCCCCCTCCCGCAGCCATGCGATCTTTGCCCGCTGGCGAGCCATCGTCCGCTCAAGCGAGGCCAGCCCTAAGTAGGTCTGCTTGAGGTGGGCCCGGAGTCGACGCTCATCGGATGTGAGCCGTCGGGATTCCATGGCAATGTCCAACCTCAGCACCACTTCCCGCGCTAGCATTAGCTGCAGTTTGATAGATCCAACCTTCTTGTCACTCCAGCTCATGAGCCGGCGCGCCGTGAGTTTCAATTTAGCAGTGAGCCGCCTGAAGGGGTCAGTGTCCCCCTGGACCTCCTCCCAAGCGCTCTGAACCACCTCATCGAACCCGTCAAGGCGCAGCCAGAAACGCTCGAACTGGAACCTTTTCCGCCCTCCCGACTGTGTGGTGCAGTCAAGGAGTAGGGGGCAATGATCCGCCACAACCGTCGCCAAGCAGCGCAGACTGCAGCTACTATGGAGTCCCTCCCAAGCCACGGTGGCAAATACCCGGTCAAGCCGAACCAGAGTAGGGGTTTCGCGCTCATTTGACCAGGTGTAGCGTCTTCCATGCAGGTAGATCTCCTTCAGCTCACAGTCGTTAAGGAAGCGGCGGAATCGTCCCATCATCCTACGGTTAAGGTTACCATTGTTCTTGTCCTCAGCCCGGTAGATCATGTTGAAGTCCCCGCAGAGAGCCCAGGGTCCCTGGTGGATCCCGCGGACGTCTCGTAGCTCATCCAGGAAGGCGACCTTGTCAGCCTCAGCCTGTGGTCCGTAGACGCAAGTCAGCCACCACCATGGTTCCCCCCAGGGGGAACAACCCTCGCAGTAATGCTATTAGCACCTATGTGGGCGCTGTCAAGCTGCACCACCCTGCTCACCCATGCCATAATCATCCCACCCCGAGTATCCGTCGCAGGCAAGCAGAAGTAAGCATCAAAGTCCGCGCCCAGCGCTTCCATAACAATGGCAGGGGTTACAACCGCAAGTTTTGTCTCCTGGATACAAACGATAGATGCACCCGTGGTGCCTACAACACTCCTAACAGCCGTACGTCGCGCGCGATCATTGAGGCCTCGCACGTTGGCCACCAAAATCTTAGGTTCGTACAACATTGGATCGACTACAAGGCACACCCTAGATAGCGAACATCGGGGTCAAGCCTCCACGAGGCGACCACCCGACATCCCCAGCATCGGCGGAGAGCAGCCTCTGATCGTGGAGAGCGTCCATCCGTAGAACTCCGTAAATATATATATAGCCATTACAAATATAGTTGTTAGTAATATATTGTTAGTTATAATATAGTAGAGTGGTATACGGAGGGTAAAATATGGATAATTTGTTGGAGTATGAAGGAATATGGAGAAAAAATCTTTTTGGATGGCCCTCTCCCTCTAGATGGAAAAAATATGGAGGGAGAATTATGAAGGTGCTGCTGCTGGAGCTGCTGGGTATGGAGAAGGGCATATCCCCTTGTTCTGAGCATTGTCGTGTAACATGCAGGTCACCCTGGCCCAACAAAGAACCGATAAGGATTCCATCAACAATAGCTTTAACAAACCTGTCCATATCTACTCTGATGTATAAATACTCCTCCTGGGGTCTTCCCCTTATGACAAACCAGAGCTTTGAGCAACACACCAAAGCAAAGATAGAGGGCTATTTGCAGTAGTAGTCTCCGGGAGAAGGAGAAGGTTGATCCTAGAGGTAATTTAAACTGTTATAATCCATTAACTAATTATCTTTGCAGCTGCAAATTACACCGGAACATTGTACGTTTTTTTTAGTAGGTAATATGTGGAAGAGCATAAACTAAAGTTGTACGTACGTGAGTCTAATTGTTTTGTACATGACAGTGAAGGGCGAATATGCAAGGCCGCGGCAGCATCGCCTTCTTCTCGACGTACAGGCCGCCGGTGCCGCTTGACATCTTCTCCTCCACCATCCCGGGATCGCCGGCCGGGAAAGAGCTCCTGCTCACCGACGGCGTGTCGTACAACTATGACTGCCGCCCCATCCCTCCGGCGGCGCTCAAGGAGCTCCTGACGTGGTTGGGGAAGAAGAATCAGAACTGCGGCGCCACCCCGGACGACGCCGACAAGGGCCGCGTCACCGGCCTGATCTTCGTCTCCGAGAGGGACAACGGGCTGGAGACGCTGCACGTGGCCCTGCGCACGAACAACCAGGTGAAGGTGTACCGCTTGGCTGACATCTACGGCGCTGACACCTTCGGCGGCGTGCGCATGGAGGACAGCGGCTGCATCGCCGGTGGTTTCAAGGTGGGCCCACGCACCGTCGGCCACTCGCTGGTGTACGTTTCGACCAAGGAGCCGGCGAAAACTCGGCGTACGCCATGGACCGTGGTGTACAAGACCAACCTTGCAGACGGCAAGACCCAGCGCCTCACTCCACAAGGTACGTAACGTTCCAGCTAGTAGGTACATATATATACTTGCCAAGCTCCCGTCAAAAAAAAAACTTGCTAAGCTTGGCTTAGCGCAAAACTTATTCGATATATATGCATGACACTGACAGGGCAATATGATTTGAGCCCCGCCGTGTCACCATCCGGGACGATGGTAGCGGTGGCGTCGTTCGCAGACAGCAAATGGAACGGCGAGATCGAGAACCTCAAGACCAACATCGTGGTGATGAACGTGGATGGGGACCTGGGCCGGAGGCTGCTCATCAAGGACGGCGGCTGGCCGACGTGGGGCAGCGACAGTGTCATCTTCTTCCATCGAGGCGTGAACACAACGCTCCGCGATGGCACGGTTCAGACAGCCTGGGGCGTGTTCCGCTACGACATGACCACCAGGGTGACCGTCCGGGTGACACCGGAGGCGTTCAACTGCATGACACCGGCCGCCATCAGCAGCACCAAGGTGGCGGTGGCGACCATCCGCGAGCGCTCCGGTTTCAGCGACGTCCGCAAGGAGGCGCAGTACCGGCACATCGAGATCTACGACACGGCGATGCCGGGGCAGGTGATCGAGGTCACCCGGCTGGGGACAAACCCGAAAGCCGACCACTACAACCCATTTGTGGACGACGGCGGCAAGCGCATCGGGTACCACCGCTGCAGGACAAGCCAGGCCCCAGACGAACCTACTCGGAGGGTGGACAAGCTGCAGTCGCCGGGCAAGGACGTGGGGCTGTTCAGGGTGTCGGGCGTGTTCCCGACCATCTCTAAGGACGGCACTAAGCTCGCCTTCGTGGACAATGAGTTCAGGGCTGTGTGGCTCGTCGACAAGCAGGGCCTGCGTAAGGTGTACGAGACCGGAGGCCCAGATAGGATCTTCTCGCCGGTGTGGAACCAGAACCTCTTGCTGGACTCCCTCTACGTCTGCATGGGCCCGTCCTTCCACCCCAACAACGCGCTCGAGATCTGCAACATCCCACGCGTCTCGGACCCTGGTCGCGTGCAGGGCAGCTTGCAGCTCACGCAGGGAGGTTTCAACAACGCCTTCCCATCCAGCAACCCACAGGGTACGTACGTACGCGCGCTGCCAACGGGAATATATATACCAACCAACAATTGACCGATCGATAATATGCATGCAGGGAACAAGTTCGTGTTCCGGTCGACGAGGGACGGCGGAACCAACAAGTACAAGAACCTCTACATCATGGACAACTCGGTGGTCGGGGCGAACGGCCTCGGCAAGGTGACGCGTCTCACCAACGGGCCCTGGACCGACACCCACTGCCAGTGGTCCCCGAGCGGGGACTGGATCGTCTTCTCCTCCACGCGCGACAAGCCAGCGACGGCGCCGCCAAAGGACTTTGGCCTGGACCCTGGCTACTTCGCCGTCTACCTGGTGAAGGCGAACGACCCCACGGTGGTGGTGCGGGTCATGAGGAGCGGCAGCGACCTCTCCGGCCACGTCAACCACCCGGTGTTCAGCCCGGACTGCCGGAGCATCACGGTCACGTCCGACCTGGCGGCAGTGTCCGTCGACCCCATCTCGCTGCCGCTCTTCGTCCACTCGGTGCGCCCCTACGGCGACATCTTCCTCATCGACATCGACAACAAAGACATCACAAAGAACAAGGACGTGCAGTCGTACAAGCGCATCACGCACAGCCGCTACGAGAACTCCACCCCCTGCTGGACGGTGCTCTCGCCGGATGACCCGAGAGCGCCGTGGACCACCATGGCCGGGAAGGGCCCCGCTGCGGCCTTTAGGCCGGGGTGCCCGTACGCGGAGAGCTTTAAAATGACCGGCCACCTCATCGTCCCCAAGAGGTGCTGCTAAGCATCCTCATCCATCCATCCACCCACCCGCCCGCTGAGTCAGTTGCTACTCCATATATATACTTATATATATATATATCCATCCCTCCAACAAGAACGAGGTAAATAAAGGCTACAAAATAAGTTAGGGCTTCCTTCTATGCTACATATTCTTCCAATATATATGTCAACAAGGAAGAACCGGTTAATTAAGCAAAATAAGGCCAGCTCAGATGGAGTGTACTACCTCCCGGCCGGAGCATATAGTTGTTTCTCGAGTGTAAGTTGCATTAATCATGCCTATCTAAGATGCATTGTTACTAATGCAGCATGTATGTATGTGTACGTGTATGTAAACACATATTTACCTATATATATTGAATAAGATGTACTTACGATTATTAATCGATCCATCTTTATGTGATCACTAATATTAGTGCTGGCATGCACGCACGGTTCCATTATGTTCTCAATTTCTATGCTGCATTAAGCCTACTCCTCTCTTTTTTACCTTTTATTTAAATGACTTACAAGTGACAAGTGCGTAGGATTGTCGCAGCCTTTCACTCCAGAGTACTTACAGTTCAGAGTACTTACAGGAAGAACCGGTTAATTAAGAAAAATAAAGCAAGCTCCCTTGGAATGTACTACTTCCCGGAGTATATAGTTGTTTGTGGTGTGTAAGTTGCATTAATCATGTCCATCTAAGATGCATTGTTACGAATGCAGCGTGTATGTATGTGTGTGTATATATATAAATAAATTTACCTATTTATATATATTGAATAAGATGTATACTTATGTTTGGTTATTAATCGATCCATCTTTATGTGACCATTAATTTAGTGCTTGCATGCATGCATGGTTCCATTTTATGTGTCAATTTCCATGGTCAATCAAGCCTACTCCTCTTGGGATCTTAATTTTCTTTTAGTGACTTACAAGTGGATAGGATCGTCGTAGAATTTCACTCCATAGTATTTTGAGGCTTGTATCCCAAAAAGGATGATTATCCTGCACCAAAATCTTAATAACCTTGATCGATAAATGGGGTAATGAGGTAATAATATTTTCGAATTTATGATTTAATATACATAAAATAGCTAACAAATAAAATCCAGTGACACGATAGATAAGATGCATATGCAATTAAGAAAATAAACAACACACAACTAATAAAGCAATGATAATTCTTAGGCTTTTGACTTCATTAATAATTAAGCCAAGTTAATTAAAAAGCATTAATTTGTAATTTTTGGTCCATTTTGAAACAAAATTTTAGTTGCTTTGCTCCAAGAACAACAAAACTTTGTATGTTTTGTTACGATTGTGAAACAGATAGTAAGTTGAACATAATGTATACAAATAAAAAAATAAATTGAGTACATCTCTTGTTGCTTGATATCAATCTTAATGTTTGAGCCTCGGTGTATATCTTAAGGTTGCTTCTAGGTCCCTCTATATTCCGTCGTTAACATTACTAGGTCACTAATACTTAACTTTATAGTATTCTATTTGTACCTAACATAGGATCTTGCTAATACATTACTATTTCTTACGCGCACCTTCACGGTCTAGTTGCACTTGCAAAAGCAAATCCATGCAAGGCCATTCTGATCCAAATAGAAACAAATAATAAGCCAGCAATGCCGTTCAATAAGTGCTAGTTAGGTAGCTAGCTAGCAATAAAGAAAAGAATATGATCCTTGCTTTTTGTCGTTTGTTATAGGACCTCTGATTTACATCTACCCATGTGAATTTTTAATGGCCATATTTTACTAAGAATTTAGAAAGGAAATGTAGTAAGTTTGATCGTATATAGTCAAAAACATAAATCAAAAGGTACAAGTAAGCATATTTTTTTATGGTGGGTATGGTCTGAATCAAAAGGTACAAGAACCAAAGCATAGCCGGGATGGTGGGTATGGGTTGATGCATGCCTGTCAGCCCGAGTTCGAGTCTCCGCACTCGCAACCCAGGTTCTACTCACTAATTCTTCTATAAAAAAAATGCCAAGGGCTTCTTCCCCTGTAGGCGTCATTTCTAAGGTCTGAAACTCAGATACCAGAGACAATTTCTCCATTGTTCTATCGTGGCTTCTCATCTTCGCGAACTAGTATATATAGATCAATGCAAGTATAAGTACCATAATGATAATAGAAGAGATGGACGACATATTTTTTGAGCTGTATTTAGTGCCATGTCTAAATGACATGGAGAAAGTGCACAAGAGAGACAACTGCTATTGCTCGCAAGAGAATAAGTAGACAACCACTATCGATCGGTTGGCTCTGGAATTTCTGTCACGGTCACAAATATCGCTAGCATTGGTTGTATCCACAAATAGTAGAATATATAAAGGAACTAGTGCAAGTCCTAGTCATTGGGAATGTCAAAAAAAGAATTCGCAAAAGAAAGGAATCTCAAAAAAGAAGAAAAAAATGGTCGCTACCATTTATATATAACCCTGAAGGTATCCTGAAATAGTACTCCCCCTTCCCGTGTGCCATATGTATTAGAAGACTGTTTAAACATGCATGTATTGTTCAGAAATATGCATGAATATTTTCAAACTCGTGAGCAAACTCATTTTTAAAACACATGACATTTTCTGAACCATCCTAAATAAACTATTATTTTATCATTATTCTTTTAAACAGAGCATGAACATTTTTCTGGACACGTGAAATATTTTTGGAATACGTGAACATTTTCTTCAAACTCATGAGTATTTTTTGAAACACGTGAAAATAATTTTGCGTATTTTTTGACCCATGAATAATTCTTTGAACCTCGAGTATTTTTTCAACATGAACATATTTATTCATTGAACATTTTAAGAATATGAAAGTGATTTAGAAACACGGTCGTTTAAAAACACACGAAAATTTATGAACCCTGTGAACACTTTTTGAATCCGCAATGTATTAATTTGGAACCTCATGAACATTTATCAACATGAACATTTTTTAAACTTGAACATTTTAAACATTGAACATTTTAAGAATATGAAACTAGGTCAGAACATGATCTTTTTAAAATCCATGATTTTTTTTGAACCCGGCGAACATTTTTTTAATTTGCAAAGTATTAATATGGAACCACATGAACATTACAAATATGTTCGCGGGGTTCAAAAAATAGTCAAGTGTATGAATACAAAAAGAGTTCATGCGATTAAAATAACACTTCCATGTACCTAAGTATATTTTTTACCAATTCAAAAAGTTTGTTTGTATTTTGTATTACCTTGTTTACATTTTTCTAAAATAGCATATTATTTGAATTGGTGAATGTAATTTGTGTAGATAATTTGATCACTAAACATATTTTTATAACCCGTGAGCAATTTTAAAAACTTTATGAACAATTTTTATCCATAAAAACATACTTTTTCTAATCTTGATTTTTTAACCCCGGTAAAAGCAATGCAAAAAAGAAAGACAAATGAAAAAAGGAAGAAGAAGAATGATAAAAATAAAAGAAAAAATGGAAAATAAAGAAGAGGAAAGTAAATAAGAAAGATAAAAGAATATAAAATGAAAAGAAATAAGAAACTGAAGGCTAATACAGGCAAAAGAACAACCAAAGCAAGAAACACACCTCGACACCGACTCTGTGAGAGACCAACAGCTCGACCGCGACTTTGCAGGAACCAAAGTGAAAAAGACTAGCGTGATGGAAATGGGTATGGCATCCTATTTAACGCTAAACGCGTCAACTAACGCGACAGGATCTCCCCTGGCGGCACCCTCGGGGCCACACACGAGGGGCACACGAGCTGAGATGCGTTTTTAGGTGGCGTTTTTCAGCGGACTCTTATATAAATGGGGAGAATTTCACTTCCTGGTGAGGCTGGAATTCGAGCCGAGCCGAGCCAGCTCGGCTCGACTCGCTAAAGCTCGGTCAACAAACGAGTTAGTTCGACTCAGCTCGTTTAACAATCGAGTCCAGATTTGAAACTCGGCTCGACTCGAAAAGCTTGCGAGTAACTCACGAGTAGCTCGTTTAAAACTGTCAAATGGAACATGTAAAATTATAATGTATTTTGCTGAATATTTAGGCAATTTGAGCATGAATGATGCACAACAATCATTAGTATTATGGTACTCGAATAATATAAACCACAACAATCAATATATCAGGAGAATAAGATTGTCGAGAAACCACAAATATACTTGCCTATTTTCGTGGGTTTCAATATATCATGAGAATAAGATTCACTAGTAGAAAACATGCCTATAGTCCCGGTGCGTTTGGGCCTTTAGTCCTGGTTTTCCAACCGGGACTGGACCTTCGGGACTAAAGGCCCTCCCCTTTAGTCCCGGTTCAAATATACACCGGGCCTGAAGGTTCCTCCACGTGGTGCGGCCAGGGAGCTCGTGGTGGAGGACCTTTGGTCCCGGTTCGTAGGACGAACCGGGATTGGAGGGTCTCTGCCGCGGCAGCTGCCGCGGCAGAGGTTTAGGGTGGAGCAGCGTTTCTCTGCCGTGGCAGAGAAACTGGCCATTTCTCCGCCGCGGCAGAGGTTTAGGGTGGAGCAGCGTTTCTCTGCCGTGGCAGAGTATTAGGGTTTTATGTTATTCATTCAATTCTGCAATGCATACATCATTCAAGAAACCACAAACATCATCATGAATATATATACATCGTCATGAAATAATGTACACGTAATGCATGTTTACAAATATAAAGTCGGGCCTCTTTACCATATCTATCTCATATGCCTAATGTCAAATATGAACTCTCGATGGTATTCTCCAGTTGGAGCTATGACCTTCCTAAGTAAGAATCCTGCAAATTCCTCTTGAATTGCTCGGATACGATCCACCGTTAGGAGAGAGTCTCGCAAGCGTTCAATCTAATTTAAAAAAAGGAGATCAATATATATGAATGGAACTCAATACAATTGATGGTAATAGAAAAAGATTGTGAAATATTGTTCACGTACTCTAGTGGCATGCATAGCCTCCTCCGGGTCCCGGTGACAGGACATCTCGCGAATGAACTCGCAGACGTAGTATCCACATAAGTTATTCCCGGGTTCCTGCTTCAAACACTTTACGAAAAAATAGTTCGATCAAACTAATATTCAAGCATGGTATTGAAACAAAATATCAAAGAGATTCGCGGACATAGCTATAGTACTACTTACAGGGCGATCTTTAAATGTAAGCTCCAGTTTCCATTTACCTGAAGCAGTGTTGATGAACCGTTTCCAAGCCCTGCCCGGGAATGAGTTATTAATTACTTGATATCAGGAAACGAGGATAAAAGATGTTGATACAGGGTGATATTGATTGAAATTACCTCTGGAGCATGGCAGCCATGTTCGCCCATTGCGCATGCTCTTTACGTTTCGAGTCCATGACAAGTACTACTCCTTTCTGAAGCTGAATGATTAGGAGAATATAGTGCAATCTGCGCACGCATAACTCAGAGGATTAGTTAAGACTTAACATGAGTAAGCGAAATCGAATAAGTATAAGACAATAACACTCATTCGAAGTTGTAAGGGAAGAATATTTCCTCTTTGTGTTGTTGCTTCTGTAAAAACCTTAGCATGTTATCCTCTGTGTCCTTGGGGAACCGGTTTACCGTAACTTCATGAACGGTGCTTGGGTCAATGAACCCAATGTCATAGAGTCCGCCTCTTTTGCATTCGAGCATCTTCATTCTGCATAATATAGCGAGGATAATAGTTACTGCAATGAACGAGCTAAGCTAGAGACTTAATTACAGAAATAAATCACTTACAGACAGTAGCAACTAATGAGAGCTTTGTCGAGGGTGTCTTGATTGAATAACTGAAATAGTTCTTCAAAATCAATGTTTAGCTCCTCCTTTCCCCGGAAGTAATGCTCATCTCTAATTTCCACTATTAGTACGATCTCCGAGTCCCTACATGCTTGCATGTACCATTCATGCAACTTTCGCATCTGAGTCCCTAGAGTTCCTAGATGGCCAGGTCTGACGAGAGGCTCCCCGTATGTGTATGTGTATTTGACTTCAGCCATGGGAAAGTAACCTTTGTACTTAACCACTGCTGCATGCTCTCAAGCCGTCCGTTCGATCATCCATGCCGTCTCCGGATCATCATAGGAGTGCACGACCAAGGGGGGTAGCGATTGATTTTCCTGTTGTCCGAGCTGGGCAATTGTTTTCGCTTTTCTCGCTCTAGACGACTGTCCAAGAGAGCGGTCATAATCAGCTGGCAACTCAGCTTGCTTTGTTCTCGTCTCGACAAAGTGCTTCACTGTATTCGGTGCTATAAACAGCTTTAACGGAGGCTTCTTCGGTGCAAAATGCGCCTTCATCTGGTCCTTTACGATTTTGTCGTTTTGCTCATCGGTCCTCTCGTATGGTAACAACTCGGGAGTCTAACACATGCAGGTAACGGCGAACATGCTCGTCCACCTCTCTAATGCGGCGATCGACCACCTCCTCGGGGGCCGGCTCCCTCCGCACTGATCGTGGCCCACGCGACCGCCACCAAAGAAGATCCGGGTCGACGACGGGACCCGGATTCCGCACCAAGGTGCACGCCCCGGAAGATAACACCTCCCAGTGCCACCCCGGCGGAGCTCAGTCCCGGACTTCCCCCATCGTCAGCATCTGGTCCAGAACGTGCCCAGACCCTCCACGACGCGACGGGCGCGGCATCGTAGCTATGAAAACTAAATCATATATATACTAACATAATTAAACAAACATAATATTGTGCTAAATAAACTAACTATATACGAAATAATATTGTGCTAAATAAACTAACTATATATACATACTACTAATATAGTTCTATAACTAATATTTCTAACTAATACTACTACTAATATTTAGTAAGTAAATATTTCTAACAAATTCTTTTAACTAATATTTCTATCTAAATATTTATACTACTAATATTTACTACTAATGAATATGAATTTGAATTTGAATAACTTATGAATATATATCACTAACAAATATTACTACTTTTCACTATTTTCTAAGACATAAATTTTTATCTAACAAATATTTCTAACATATAAATTTCACTACTTTTTTACTAACAAATATTTCTATCTAACATTATTTTTACTAACAAATATTTCTATCTAAACTAATATTAATACTACACTACTACTAAATATTACTATTACTACTACACTACGTACATTACTAACAAATAATAGTGCTAAAATAAAATAAAAATTACCAAAAATGGAGGAGGCCGGCGACGGAGGAAGTGGCCGGCGGCGGAGGAGACGCACGGCTCGCGGGAGAGTTGGTGGAGCGGCTCGAGGTGGCGCGGCGGCGTCTGGTCGACGCGCGGCAGGAGGGGGCGGCGGCGGCGGCGGACGCGCACGGCGTGCGCGGGAGAGTTGGCGGACGCGGCGGCGTCGGATCGACGCGCGGCAGGAGGGGGCGGCGGCGATGGCGCACGGTGGCGACGGAGGCGGTGGCGCACGGCGACGGCGTCGGCGAGAGCAGCAGTTCGGCAGCCTGGCGGCGTCGTTTTTGCTTCTCTCCGCGCAAATGGTCTACGCGGAGACGAATCGGACGGTTATAGGTGGAGACCCTTTGGTCCCGGTTGGTGGCACGAACCGGGACCAAAGGCAAAGGGTTGGAAAATCTCCCGTGGCACAGCTTCTTGAAGATGTCGTTGGTGCACACGTCCTAGGCCATCTTCGGAAGCTCCGCCTCAGAATTGTTTTCCTGCAAGCCCGTAAAAGACTACATCTCCTCTAACAGTGTTGGGGAAAGGGTTGGAAAATCTCCCGTGGCGGAGCTTCTCGAAGATGTCGTTGGTGCACACGCCCTAGGACATCTTCGGAAGCTCCGCCTCAGAATTTTTTTCCTGCAAGCCCGTGAAAGTCTCCATCTCCTCTAACAGTGTTGGGGAAATGGTTGGCAAATCTCCCGTGGCGGAGCTTCTCGAAGATATCGTTGGTGCACACGCCCTAGGACATCTTCGGAAACTCCGCCTCGGAATTTTTTTCCTGCAAGCCCGTGAAAGACTCCATATCCTCTAACAGTGTTGGGAAATCTCCCTATATATATGGTACAAAAAGCCAACCATCTCCACTGTTAATATCTTACATACAGTTACATGATTACACAAAATTAAATGGGAAATTGATTGCCATGTTGAGATACTCATTTGTGCCATGATCCTTCTTCATTTAACTTGATCATGGAGCATCTTCATCATTGAACCTTCTTCGGCCGTAACCATGGAGCATCTTCATCATTTAACTTGATGCTTGGATCAATGTTCACTGTGAAGGGTGGAATTTCATCAAACTTATTATAATCTTCTGACATGTCTGTCTTGTCCTCCACTTCCACGATGTTTCTTTTTCCAGAAAGAACTGTGTGGTGTTTTGGCTCATCGTATGATGTATTAGTTTCCTTATTTTTCCTTTTTCTTGGTTTGGTAGACATGTCCTTCACATAGAAAACCTGGGCCACATCCTTAGCTAGGACGAATGGTTCGTCTCTATACCCAAGATTGTTGAGATCCACTGTTGTCATTCCATACATACAACTTGTCTACCTGAACCCCGCCTCCTGTTATCTTGACCCATTTGCACCTAAACAAAGGGATCTTAAAAGAAGGCCCATAGTCAAGTTCCCATATCTCCTCTATGTAACCATAATATGTGTCCTTTTGGCCTTTGTTGTTTGTTGCATCAAAGCGGACACCACTGTTTTGGTTGGTGCTCTTTTTATCTTGGGCGACCGTGTAAAATGTATTCCCATTTATCTCGTACCCTTGGAAAGCCAATACAGTCGAAGATGGTGTCTGGGCCAACAAGTACAGCTGATCTCCAACAGTAGTATCATTCATGAGATGTTTTTGCAATCAACCGCCAAAAGTCGACATGTGTTCACGTATAATCCAGTCGTCCGACTGCCCTGGGTTCTGGGAGCGTACAAAATTCTTGTGTACATTGATATACGGAGCCACCAAGATGGAACTTTGTAGAACTGTGTAGTGTGCTTGAGTGAAAGAATGCCCGTCCCTACATATCATTGCTTTCTTTCCTAGCGTGCCTTTTCCACTCAGTCTTCCCTCGTGCCGCGATTCAGGAACACCAATCGGCTTAAGGTCAGGAATAAAGTCACACACTCAATGACCTCCTCTGTTCCATAGCCCTTGGAGATGCTTCCTTCTGGCCTAGCACGGTTATGAACATATTTCTTTAAGACTCCCATGAACCTCTCAAAGGGGAACATATTGTGTAGAAACACAGGACCGAGAATGGAAATCTCATCGACTAGGTGAACGAGGAGATGCATCATAATATTGAAGAAGGATGGTGGGAACACCAGCTCAAAACTAACAAGACATTGGACCACATCATTTCGCAACCTCTGTAGACTTTCTGGATTGATTACCTTCAGAGAAATTGCATTGAGGATTGCACATAGCTTCACAATGGGCACTCGAATATTTTCCGGTAGAAGCCCCCTCAATGCAATCGGAAGCAACTGCGTCATTATCACGTGGCATTCATGAGACTTCAGGTTCTGGAATTTTTTCTCTGCCATATTTATTATTCCCTTTATATTGGAGGAGAAGCTAAACGGGACCTTGATACTGCTCAGGCATTCAAAAAATATTTCCTTCTCTGCTTTTGTAAGAGCATAGCTGGAGTAATGACGTCCTTTTTCTGTCTCATGTAGTTTTTTTTTGGTCTTTCATATGTTGCTGGTCCTCCAGTGCTTCTGGTGTATCTTTTGTCTTCCAGTACACGCCTAGGAAGCCTAGCAGGTTCACGTAAAGATTCTTCGTCACGTGCATCACATCGATTGAAGAGCGGACCTCTAGGACTTTCTAATAGGGTAGCTCCCAAAATATAGATTTCTTCTTCCAAATGGCCGCGTGTCCGGCAATGTCATTCGGAACAGACTGTCCGCCAGGACCCTTTCCAAATATTACTTCTAGATCCTTGACCATACCAGCACCACGACGGTGGGCAGGCTTCTTCCGGTGATCTACCTTACCGTTGTAATTCTTGCCTTTCTTTCTTACGGGATGGGTACGCGTAATAAATTGACGATGCCCCAGGTACACGACCTTCTTAGATTTATCCAAATATACATTGTCAGTCTCATCTAAACAGTGCGTGCATGCATTGTATCCCTTGTTTGACTGTCCTGAAATGTTACTAAGAGCAGGCCAATCATTGATGGTTACGAAAAGCAGCGCTCGTAGGTCAAATTTCTCCTGCTTGTGCTCGTCCGACACAGGTACACCTGTTATGGCCCACAGCTATAGAAGTTCTTCAACTAATGGCTTCAGGTACACATCAATGTCGTTACCGGGTTGCTTCGGGCCTTGGATGAGTACTGGCATCATAATGAACTTACGCTTCATGCACAACCAAGGAGGAAGGTTATAGATACAAAGAGTCACAGGCTAGGTGCTATGCCAGCTCTGCTCTCCAAAAGGATTCATGCCATCCGTACTTAGACCAAACCTTAAGTTCCTTGCATCCTCTGCAAAGTACGGGACCTCTCTATCGATTTTTCTCCACTGGGACCCATCAGCAGGGTGTCTCAACATCTCGTATTTCTTACAGTCTTCTTTGTGCCGTCGCAACAACCTGGCGTGCTCTTTATTTCTGAACAAACGTTTCAGCCGTGGTATTATAGGAGCATACCACATAACCTTGGCAGGAACCCTCTTCCTGGGGCGCTTGCCCTCAACATCACCCGGGTCATCTCGTCTGATCTTATACCGCAATGCAGTGCACACCGGGCATGCATCCAAATTCTCGTACTCGCCGTGGTAGAGGATGCAGTCATTAATGCATGCATGTATATTTTGCACGTCTAATCCTAGAGGGCAGACAACCTTCTTCGCTTCGTACGTACTGGTGGGCAATTCGTTACCCCTTGGAAGCTGCTTCTTAGTTATTTTCAGCAACTTTTCAAACCCCGAGTCAGTCAAACCGTTCTCTGCTTTCCATTGCAACAATTCCAGTGTGCTACCTAGCTTTTTCTGGCCATCTTCGCAAGTTGGGTACAATAATTTGTTGTGATCCTCTAACATCTGGTCGAAGTGCAACCTTTCCTTTTCAGTTTCATATTCTCTCCTTGCATCAGCATTGGCCCGACCAAGATCATCAGCAGGCTCATCTGATGCCTCTTGATCTTCTGCTTCATTGTCTTCATTGCCTTTTGATGGAAAACAATCCCCCTTTGCAGTATCACCGTATTCAGCGAACATGGGGTAGTTGTCATCATCATCTTCTTCTTCTTCATTGTCTTCCATCATAACCCCTCTTTCTCCGTGGTTGGTCGAACAATTGTAGTGGGGCATGAAACCGGACCGCAGCAGGTGGGTGTGAATGGTACTTGAGGAAGAGTAATTTATGATATTCTGACAGTTAACACATGGAAAATATATAAAACCACCCTGTTTGTTTGCCTCAGCCACATCGATAAAAAATTTCAGGCCCGAAGTGAACTCGTTAAAGCGTCGGTCAATGTACATCCATTGCCGATTCATCTGCATGATATAATTAAGCTTATCAAAAACCAGAACATCATGATTAGTGAAACGATGTATATATATACACATGCATTTTATCAATAACAGATGAAAGGATAAAGTTATTAACCTCGATGAAGAAGGAAAAATATAGGACCAAGATTTAAGTGTGGCTTGTTTTGTGTGAACTCAAGTGGCAAAAGCTTTTAGGCATTTCATCGAACACCTTTTATGCATATGAAGAGGGCAAAGCAACATACACCTCTCTTGTGCTAAGAAGTGGAAAATGCTAAGTGTGGCTCACACTTGGGCAGAGCAAGGGTATATATAGATAGATGGGTATTTGGTCCCGGTTGGTAAGGCAAACCGGAACTAAAGGATAGACCTTTGGTCCCGGTTTGTAATATAAACCAGGACTAAAGGGGTTGCGTCCCCCTGACGCAACCCCTTTAGTCCTGGTTTGTATTACAAACGGGACCAAAGGCCCCAAACGAACCGGGACTAGAGGGTGGCATCGCGCTGCGTCAAACGAACCGGGACCAATGCCACCCACTGGTCCCGATTCGTTTTAAAACTGGGACTAAAGCTTCGAGGGGTGCTGGACGAAAGCCCTGTTTTCTACTAGTGATTGTTGAGAAACCACAAATATACTTGACTATTTTAGTGGGCTTGGGCTGACACGACACCACTTGCCCATTTTGAGATGGATTAGTTTGTTTCGCCATATTATACATCCTATTGCTCATTTTTACCGAGCTGAAGGAGCTACTCGCGAGTTCGATGAACTCAGCACGTTTAACTTGAACTTGTTTAACGACACAATTTGAAACCCGGCTCAGCTCGTTATACACCAAATTCGAGTCAAGCCGAGTCGAGTCGCGAGTTACTCATTTAGCTCGTGAGTTTCGAGTTTAAATTCTAGCCCTACTTCCCGGCCTCTGCACAAACTAGAGATGCACACAACCATTAAATATGAGTACTAAGATTTTTAATATTGGTAAAGCTTAATGTATAGTCATCAAGATAATTGTATCAGTACCAGGTCCAGCCTAGGCCTCAAGTATAAATAGGTACCTAAATAGGGCAGGGATTCCTATGATGTCATTGGCTTGCTACTGATGAAACATTTCGAGTTCTGGGGGGGCATGTGGTAGCTTCAGGGAACTTGTTCATGCATCTGATGATTTCAAATGCATCTGCTTGCTACTTATGAGTTAATATATTATTTACCAGGTACTCTTAGACGACCGTGGCTCTCAATTTCAGTCAGTCATGGGCATTGTACTGTCTTGTTCAATTTTATGTTGTCGTAGAAGATGAGCTTGCCCATATAAAGCCCCTTGCGAAGTTTCTGACATTCAAGTCTATTGTGTTCTTAACATGGTGGCAAGGTGTGGCAATTGCATTGCTCTCCGGCTGGGGTTTGTTGTGAGAGGCCCTATAGCTCAAGAGTTGCATTTCAAGTCGAGTATTCCGGACTTCATCATCTGCATAAAGATGGCCAAAATTTACCATTTCAGTTCCTTCTATCATACTGATAAATTATTGTTTAGTCATGTTGGAATTCTCAACTTCGCAATAGTCCTAACAAAGTTATTTTTATATCATCCAAGAACAAGAGAGAGATCAACTACTAGGAAAGAAACTTAGCATATTTATTAGTCTTTTGAGCTTGAAGAAATATTACGTACTCAGGTAGGTTACAGAGAAGACAGGAGAGTCGCATCCCAGCCGTAGTATCCTGCGGCATATTAGAGATGTAATACCGGACCGTATACGTATGGTGTAGTACACCAACATATACGGACCCAACTCTGTATCAAGCCACACAAGGGGCTCTTCCTTGTTATATAAACATGCAACCGGTGCCTCGAAAGAGGTAAGACCGTTGTCCTAAAACTTCAACATGGTATCAGGCCCCTCTCTTCCACCCGACATCTAGCTGCCGCCGCCTCGGAGCTTCTCTTCGTCGCCGCCGCCCAAACACCCAGAACCTAGCAAGCCGATCTCCATAACCCTATTCCGGCGATCGTGCTCCACAAACCTACACACACGACCACAACCTTACATCACCATGACCTCCTAGTTTCAGTCTACAAACCGTAGATCGCTTCACGCTCGATACAAACCCTAGATCGCTCCCCACAACCAAAACCTCTAGCCGCTCCCTGCGCACGCTCTAATCTTAATGACTTCTTCTTCGATATCAGCTAGGGTTTCCTCCTTCGGAGCTCCACCTGCCACCAAGCTCACCCGGGAGAATTTTCTCTAGTGGCAAGCCCAGGTTCTTCCCACCCTCCGTGGGGCTCGAGTGATGCGCCTACTTGAAGGATCTAACCCGGCGCCTCCTGAGTTCGTTGACGGAGAAGATGCTGACAAGAAAAAAAAATCCAAGTTCCAAACCCTGCATATGATGTCTGGATCATGCGGGATCAACAAGTTGTGAGCTACATTGTGAATTCTCTGTCTAAGGATATCCTCTCTCATGTTTATGGTATTGTTCATGTTGCTGAAGTCCGGCGTGCTATCCACGAGCTCTTCTCCTCTCAGTCCAAGTCGCGGGTCTCTAACCTCTGCGGTGCCCTCACCAACACCAAGAAGCTCGACATGACGGCTCAACAGTATATCACAAAGATGAAAGGCTACGCCTCTGAGCTTGCCACTGCAGGTAAAACAGTTGATGATGATGAGCTGAAGGATTACATCATGAATGGCCTTGATGGTTCTTACAATGGCTTTGTTGCCGCTTGATGTCTACGGACGCTTCTATTCCTGTAGACAGTGTTGGGCCTCCAAGAGCAGAGGTTTGTAGAACAGCAGCAAGTTTCCCTTAAGTGAATCACCCAAGGTTTATCGAACTCAGGGAGGTAGAGGTCAAAGATATCCCTCTCAAGCAACTCTGCAATTAAGATACAAGAAGTCTCTTGTGTCCCCAACACACCTAATACACTTGTCAGATGTATAGGCGCACTAGTTCGGCGAAGAGATAGTAAAATACAAGTAATATGGATGATTGTAAGTAGTAGTTGCAATCTGAAATAAAGATGGCAGCAAGCAAACATGTAGCAGAATTTGTTGGAAACGGTGTTTCAATGCTTAGAAACAAGGCCTAGGGATCATACTTTCACTAGTGGACACTCTCAACAATGACCACATAAATAAATAACTTCTCTTCACTTGTGCTACTTCAAACACTCTCTTGTTGGATAACAAACACCATTCATTGTGTAGGGCTATAAAAGCACACCTCAAGCCGGAGTAAACAAGCTCCACAACATCCGGAGTTCATATTAAAGTAACCTCTAGAGTGCATAATAGACCGTTGCAATTTAGACCGAGTACTAACATAGCATACACACTGTCAACAATAGCTATGAAAGGGGGAATAGATCGCATCAATACTATCATAGTAATAGTTAACTTCATAATCTACAAGAGATTACAATCATAACCTACACCAAGTACTACATGATGCACACACTGTCAACATTACATCATGGAGGAGGAATAGAATACTTTAATAACATCACTAGAGTAGCACATAGATTAATAGTGATACAAAGCTCATGATCACATAAAGATCACACGGGAGAGAGAGATGAACCACATAGCTACCGGTAGAGCCCTCAGCCTCGGGGGAGAACTACTCCCTCCTCATCATGGGAGACAGCAATGGCGATGAAGATGGCGGTGGTGTCGATGGAGATGACTCCGGGGGATTCCCCCGGCGGAGAACAGAGACTGTCCCCCGAAACGGAGTTTCGCGATGGCGGCGGCGTCGCTGGAGTCTTTCTGGAGTTTCGTTAATTCGTGTCGGGTTTTTAGGTCGCGAAGGATTTTATAGGCGAAGAGGCGGAGTTGGAGGGGCCAGGGGGCTCCCTCCCCATAGGCTGGCGCGGCCAGGGGGCCACCCGCGCCGCCATATGGTGTGGGTCCCCTGCTGCCCTTCCTCGTCTCCTTCTTCTGGAACCTTCCGTGAAATATAAGATCATGGGCCTTTGTTTCGTCCAATTCCGAGAATGTTGCCCGAACAGCCTTTCTGGAACCAAAAACAGCAGAAAACAGGAACTGACACTTTGGCATCTTGTTAATAGGTTAGTTCCGGAAAATGCATAAAAACATTATAAAGTGTGAGCAAAACATGTAGGTATTGTCATAAAACTAGCATGGAACATCAGAAATTATAGATACGTTGGAGACGTATCAAGCATCCCCAAACTTAGTTTCTACTTGCCCTCGAGTAGGTAAACGATAACAAGGATAATTTATGAAGTGACATGCTACTATCATAATCTTGATCAATACTATTGTAAAGCATATGAGATAAATGAAGTGATTCAAAGCAATTGTAAAGATAATGACTAAACAACTGAATCATATAGCAAAGACTTTTCATGAATAGTACTTTCAAGACAAGTATCAATAAGTCTTGCATAAGAGTTAACTCATAAAGCAATAAATTCTTAGTAGAAGGTTTTGAAGTAATACAAAGGAAGATATAAGTTTCAGCAGTTGCTTTCAACTTCAACATGTATATCTCATGGATAATTATCAACACAAAGTGATATGATGAGTGCAAATAAGCAAGTATGTAGGAATCAATGCACACAGTTGACACAAGGGTTTGCTTCTAAGATGGAAAGAAGTAGGTAAACTGACTCAACATAAAGTAAAAGAAAGGCCCTTCGCAGAGGGAAGCATGGATTACTATTTTTGTGCTAGAGCTTTTATTTTAAAAACATAGAAACAATTTTGTCAACGGTAGTAATAATTCATATGTGTTATGCATAAGACATCCTATAAGTTGCAAGCCTCATGCATAGAATACCAATAGTGCTCGCACCTTGTCCTAATTAGCTTGGATTTCCATGGATTATCATTGCATTACATATGTTTCAACCAAGTGTCACAAAGGGGTTCCTCTATGCCGCCTGTACAAAGGTCCAAGGAGATAGATCGCATTTGATTTCGTTTTTGATAAATCTCAACTTGAGGACATCCATACCGGGACAACATAGAAAACAGATAATGGACTCCTCTTTAATGCTTAAGCATTCAACAACAGATAATATTCTCATAAGAGATTTGAGGATTAATGTCCAAGCTGAAATTTCCACCATGATACATGGCTTTGGTTGGCGGCCCAAAGTTCTTCTCTAACAATATGCATACTCAAACCATTCAACTCATGGAAAATCTCCCTTACTTCAGACAAGACGAACATGCATAGCAACTCACATGATATTCAACAAAGGTGTAACAGTTGATGGCGTCCCCAGAAACATGGTTACCGCTCAACAAGCAACTTATAAGAAATAAGATACATAAGCGACATATTCATTACCACAATAGTTTTTAAGCTACTTTCCCATGAGCTATATATTGCAAAGACAAGGAATGAAATTTTTAAAGGTAGCACGCAAGCAATTTACTTGGAATGGCAGAGAAATACCACATAGTAGGTAGTTATGGTGGACACAAATGGCATAAGTTTTGGCTCAAGGTTTTGGATGCACGAGAAGCATTCCCTCTCAGTACAAGGCTTTGGCTAGCAAGGTTGTTTGAAGCAAACACAAGTATGAACCGGTACAGCAAAACTTACATAAGAACATATTGCAAGCATTATAAGACTCTACACTGTCTTCCTTGTAGTTCAAACACCTTTACCAGAAAATATCTAGACTTTAGAGAGAACAATCATGCAAACCAAATTTCAACAAGCTCTACGGTAGTTCTCCACTAATAGGTTTAAACTACATGATGCAAGAGCTTAAACATGATCTACTTGAGAGCTCAAAACAATTGCCAAGTATCAAATTATTCAAGACAATATACCAACTACCACATGAAGCATTTTCTGTTTCCAACCAAATAGCAAGAAACTCTCAAAACAAATATAAGTGAAGTAAGAGAGTACTTTCTATAAAATAACTAATAGCTCTGAACAAGAGATACATGAAAACCAAGAGCTAGAAGCTACACAGTGCGAAAACTGAATACTCAACAAATATAAGTGAAGAATAGGAGTATTCAAATGAAAAAGCGGAGCATGTCTCTCTCCCAAACAAGATAGATAGGATCCAATTTATTCAGAGAACTAAGATAACCAAACGAAAATAAAAGCACACAGACGCTCCAAGTAAAGCACATAGGATGTGACGGAATAAAAATATAGTTTCACTAGAGGTGACCTGATAAGTTGTTGATGAAGAAGGGGATGCCTTGGGCATCCCCAAGCTTAGATGCTTGAGTCTTCTTGAAATATGCAGGGATGAACCACGGGGCATCCCCAAGCTTAGACTTTTCACTCTTCTTGATCATATTATATCATCCTCCTCTCTTGATCCTTGAAAACTTCCTTCACACCAAACTCAAAACAATCTCATTAGAGGGTTAGTGCGTAATCAAAAATTTACATGTTCAGCAAGGACACAATCATTCCCAACACTTCTGGACATTACCCAAGGTTACTGAAATTTAATGGAGCAAAGAAACCCACTCAAACACAGTAAAAGAGGCAATGTGAAAAAGGCGAATCTCAAACAGAACAGTCCGTAAAGACGAATTTTTTCGAGGCACTTAACATGCTCAGATGAAGAAGCTCAAATTGAATGAAAGTTGCGTACATATCGGAGGATTACTCACGAATTTTTCAAGATGTTTAGATTTTCCTACAGAGAGAACAGTTCAAATTCGTGACAGCTAAAAATCTGTCCAAAATCCAATTCTAGTATCAACCTTCTATCAAAGACTTTACTTGGCACAACAATGCAATAAACATGATAAGAAGAGGTTGCTACAGTAGTAACAACTTCCAAGACACAATAAAATAGTAGCAAAATAAAAACATGGGTTATCTCCCAAGAAGTGCTTTCTTTATAGCCATTAAGATGGGCTCAGTAATTTTAATGATGCTCTCGTAAGAAATAAGAGTTGAAGCAAAAGAGAGCATCAAAAGCAAATAAGAAACACTTTTAAGTCTAACCCACTTCCTATGAAAAGGAATCTTGTACACAAATAAATTCATGAAGAACAAAGTGACAAGCATAGGAAGATAAAACACGAGTAACTTCAAAATTTTCAGCATGTAGAGAGGTGTTTTAGTACCATGAAAATTTCTACAACCATATTTTCCTCTCTCATAATAATTTCCAATAGCATCATGAACAAACTCAACAATATAACTATCATATAAAGCATTCTTATCATGGTTCATATGCATAAAAGTATCATTCTCCACATAAGCATAGTCATTACTATTAATTGTAGTGGGAG
This sequence comes from Lolium multiflorum, assembly GCA_030979885.1. NCBI lineage: Eukaryota > Viridiplantae > Streptophyta > Magnoliopsida > Poales > Poaceae > Lolium > Lolium multiflorum. Next base: position 6,806,728 of record CM061747.1, on the reverse strand, counting down.
CAAATTCAATAAAATGGCTATCATTATTATTCTCATCACCATAATCATCATATATAGGAGGCATATTGTAATCATAATTAATTTTCTCCTCAATAGTAGGTGGACTGAAAATATGATAGTCATCATTGTAATCATCATATATAGGAGTTAAAGTATCATCAAAGTAATTTTTCTCCTCCATGCTTGGGGACTAAAAATATCATGCTCATCAAAACCAGCTTCCCCAAGCTTAGAATTTTCCATAGCATTAGCAACAATGGTGTTCAAAGCATTCATACTAATAACATTGCCATTAGCATGCATATAAAGTTCCATAGGTTTTTTAATTTTCTCTTCAAACACCTCATGTCCTAATTCAATATAAATTTCATAAAGATCTCTAATTTTTTTGTTGTTTTCCATTAAGCCTAACTAGTGAAATAAAAACAAGAAACAAAAAGATATAATTGCAGGATCTAAAGGAAATAGCTTCGAGCACTCACACACCGGCAACAGTGCTAGGAAATAGCTTAGTAGTCGGAGGATGTGAATACCTTTTACCTTACCTCCCCGAAAATAGCTTGATGTCTACGCACGCTTCTATTCCAGACGGTGTTGGGCCTCCAAGAGCAGAGGTTTGTAGAACAAAAGCAAGTTTCCCTTAAGTGAATCACCCAAGGTTTATCGAACTCAGGAGGTAGAGGTCAAAGATATCCCTCTCAAGCAACCCTGCAATTAAGATACAAGAAGTCTCTTGTGTCCCCAACACATCTAATACACTTGTCAGATGTATAGGCGCACTAGTTCGGCGAAGAGATAGTAAAATACAAGTAATATGGATGATTGTAAGTAGTAGTTGCAATCTAAAATAAAGATGGCAGCAAGCAAACATGTAGCAGAACTTGTTGGAAACGGTGTTTCAATGCTTAGAAACAAGGCCTAGGGATCATACTTTCACTAGTGGACACTCTCAACAATGATCACATAAATAAATAACTTCTCTTCACTTGTGCTACTTCAAATACTCTCTTGTTGGATAACAAACACCATTCATCGTGTAGGGCTATAAAAGCACACCTCAAGCCAGAGTAAACAAGCTCCACAACATCCGGAGTTCATATTAAAGTAACCTCTAGAGTGCATAATAGACCGTTGCAATTTAGACCGAGTACTAACATAGCATACACACTGTCAACAATAGCTATGAAAGGGGGAATAGATCGCATCAATACTATCATAGTAATAGTTAACTTCATAATCTAGAAGAGATTACAATCATAACCTACACCAAATACTACATGATGCACACACTGTCAACATTACATCATGGAGGAGGAATAGAATACTTTAATAACATCACTAGAGTAGCACATAGATTAATAGTGATACAAAGCTCATGATCACATAAAGATCACACGGAGAGAGAGATGAACCACATAGCTACCGGTAGAGCCCTCAGCCTCGGGGAGAACTACTCCCTCCTCATCATGGGAGACAGCAATGGCGATGAAGATGGCGGTGGTGTCGATGGAGATGACTCCGGGGGCAATTCCCTGTCCCGGCGGCGTACCAGAACAGAGACTTCTGTCCCCCGAAACGGAGTTTCGCGATGGCGGCGGCGTCCCTGGAGTCTTTCTGGAGTTTCGTTAATTCGTGTCGGGTTTTTAGGTCGCGAAGGATTTTATAGGCGAAGAGGCGGAGTAGGAGGGGCCAGGGGGCTCCCTCCCCATAGGCTGGCGCGGCCAGGGGGCCACCCGCGCCGCCATATGGTGTGGGTCCCCGCTGCCCTTCCTCGTCTCCCCTTCGGACTTCTGGAACCTTCCGTGAAATATAAGATCGTGGGCCTTTGTTTCGTCCATTCCGAGAATATTGCCCGAACAGCCCTTCTGGAACCAAAAACAGCAAAAACAGGAACTGGCACTTCGGCATCTTGTTAATAGGTTAGTTCCGGAAAATGCATAAAAACATTATAAAGTGTGAGCAAAACATGTAGGTATTGTCATAAAACTAGCATGGAACATCAGAAATTATAGATACGTTGGAGACGTATCACCGCTCTTAAAGTTGTTCCCTCCACCACACTCAATGATATGTGCTCTCAGCTGCTGTCGTATGAAACTCGTGATACTATGCTCTCCACCACTGGCCCAGCTTCAGGGTCCTTTATGTCGTCTGTCAACGCTGCTTCTCGTGTTCCAAACCATGCCTATGGGGGAGGTCCGCTGAGGACTGCGGCTCTGGTGCCATACATGCCTCCTCCAGCACCAGCCCCATACATGCCTCCACATCATTTTCAGCACTATCAGCCGGGGCCGCCCCAGTATATGCAGTACCCGCCGGCTCCCTACATGCCTCTTTTTCAGCAGTATGCACCTCCTTCCTACATGCAACCGTACATGCCCTCTCCGTAGCAGTAGCGTCCTCCACGTCCTCCTCAGCAGCCTCCACAGCAGCCGCGGCCACCTCGCAAGGACCGCCGTCCTAAAGGGGGCCGTAAGGACCGACGTGCTACACCTTGGCAGGAGGGCGTTTTTTTGTCAAATCTGCAAGAAGGAAGGTCATCCAGCTGATGAGTGTTGGTGGCGCTATGGTGATGATGATGATGAGAACAAGCCACCCAAGGAAAATAAAGGTGCTTATGGTGTTGATACCAACTAGTACATAGATACATGTGCCACAAATCATGTCACTAGTCAACTCAACAAGCTCAATGTTCATGAACCATATCAGGGCCGTGATCAAGTGGACAAGGTATGGATATTGCACATATTGGCCTTTCTGTTTTGCACACCCCTGATAGTTCTATACAACTTTGTGATATCTTACATGTTCCCGATGCTTCCATGAGTTTACTTTCTGCTCACAAACTTGGCCTAGACAACAATTATTTTATGAAAATTCACCCATTCTTTTTCTTGATTAAGGATCAGGCAACAAGGCGCATTGTGTTTAGAGGTCCCTGTCATGGTGGCCTATATCCTCTAGCTCCAGTGTCTTCAGAGTTCTCTAAGCATGTTCTTGTCACTATCAAGCCTTCATCCTCCACGTGGCATCGTCTTCTAGGCCATCCATCATCTTTTATTGTTCAGCAAATTCTTAGGAAGCATAAACTTTTATATACTCCAGAAATAAATCCTTACATATGTGATCCATGTTAGCAGGCAAAGAGTCACCAGCTACCCTATCTTGTTTCCACTAGTGTATCTACAGTTTCTTTGGACCAAATCTTTTCTGATGTATGGGGTCTAGCTCCTCTTTTGTAGGCAAACATTCATATTATGTAAGCTTCATTGATGATTTTAGCAAGTTTACTTGGATTTATTTGCTTAAGAAACGTTCTGAAGTGTATCAAGTTTTTCTTGATTTTCAACAGTATGTTGAGCGCCAATTTGGTCACAAAATTCTCACCATGCAAACTGATTGGGGTGGTGAATATGAAAAATTGAACGGTTTCTTTCCACGTGTAGGCATTGTTCATCATCTGTCCTGTCCTCATGCTCATCAACAAAACAGTTCCGCTGAACGCAAACACCGTCACATTGTTGAAGTAGGTCTTGCTCTACTTGCCAATGCTTCCATGCCTCTCAAGTATTGGGATGATGCTTTTATCATATCCACCTTTCTTATAAACCTGCTTCCTACCAAAGTTCTCAATTTTGAAACTCCCACCGAAAAACTTCTCCAAGTTACACCCAACTATGAGCCTCTTCGAGTTTTTGGTTGTGCCTGTTGGCCCAATCTTCGTCCCTTTAACAAACATAAACTCTCTTTCCGCTCTACACTTTGTGTTTTTTCTTGAATATAGTCCTCGACACAAAGGAGTTAAATGTCTTGATGTGAACACTGGTTGTGTCTATATTTCTCGCGATGTTCTCTTTGATGAGAATATTTTTCCGTTTGCTTGACTTAATCCTAATGATGGCCGACGCCTACATGACGAAATACTTCTCCTTCCACAAGACACCTCATCTTTGGCATCTACTGATGGGGATGTGCATACTAATGATCACTATTTTCATATTGTTCCTGATGATCCTCCTACGATTGGCGTTCAAACCAGACTCCAAAAAGGTATCAAACATCCGAAAAAATATACAGACGACACTATTCGTTATGCTTTTTTGACAACTACAGGAGAACCAAAGAATTTGTCTGAGGCTCTCACTGATGTGAATTGGAAGCATGCAATGCAAGATTAATATGTTGCTCTTGTTGCTAATTAAACCTGGCATTTAGTACCTCCCAGCTCCAACAAAAATTTCATTGCTTGCAAATAGGTTTATCGTATCAAGAAAAATGCTGATGGCACTGTGGAAAGATACAAACCTCATCTTGTTGCAAAAGGGTTCAAATAAAGGTATGGCATAGACTATGAGTATACTTTCAATCCTGTTGTTAAGGATGCTACTATCAAAATTGTTCTTGCTATATCAGTTTCTCGAGGTTGGAGTTTAAGACAGCTAGATGTTAAGAACACGTTTTTATATGGTGTTCTGGAAGAGGAGGTTTACATGAAACAACCACCTGATTTTGATTCTTCCGCTACTCCAAATTATATTTGCAAACTTGATAAAGCTTTATATGGTCTGAAACGGGCCCCTCGAGTTTGGTACTCTCGTCTCAGTTCCAAGTTACATACTCTTGGTTTTCTTCCATCCAAGGCTGATACTTCATTGTTTCTATATGATAAGTCAGGTCTTACTATGTTCATACTTATCTACGTTGATGACATTATTGTTACAAGCTCCTCTGATTCGGCCATATCAGCTCTTCTTGATTATTTGAGTTCTGATTTTGCTCTCAAGGATCTTGGAGATCTTCATTATTTTCTTGGCATTGAGGTTCACAAACAATCAAATGGGTTGCTCTTCACTCAAGAAAAATATGTTACAGATTTACTTAATCATGTTGGTATGAGCTCTTGCACATCATGTCCAACACGTCTCTCCACTACAGAAACATTGAACTTGACAGACGGGTCTCCTCTTGGACCCGAGGACATTACACACTACAGGAGCATTGTGGGGGGACTTCAATATTTGACACTGACTCAACCTGGTCTCTCTTTTTTAGTTAATAAGGTCTGTCAGTATCTTCATGCTCGTACTACTGCACATTGGACTGCTGTCAAACGAATTTTGAGGTATATTCATGGTACAAGAAAGGTTGGTCTTACTTTTCAGAGGTCTAATTCCACCTTTCGTAGTGCCTATTCAGATACAGACTGGACAGATGATTTAGATGATAGACGCTCTACTGGTGGATTTGCTATATTTTTTTGGTCCCAATCTTGTTTCTTGGAGTGCCAGAAAATAACCTACTATGTCCAGGTCAAGTACGGAGGCTGAATACAAATCTCTTGCAAATGCCACTGCTAAGCTTATTTAGGTTGAAGCTCTTATTCGTGAATTTGGTGTTTCACTCAAGGAAAAACCATGTCTATGGTGTGATAATTTTGGCGCCACCTTCTTGTCTGCTAATCCAGTCTTTCATGCTCGTACTAAATATATTGAGATAGATTTTTTGCTTTGTTCGAGAACGAGTTGATAGCAAGCAACTCGATGTCAGGTTTATATCTAGTAAGGATTAGATAGCAGATGGTTTTACTAAAACCTTATGTGTAAAAAAATTAGATGAGTTTAAGCGTAATCTAAACACCTCTCCCAGGTCTAGTACACCAACGTATACCGGACCCAACTCTGTATCAAGCCACGCAAGGGGTTCTTCCTTGTTATATAAACATGTAACCGGTGCCTCGAAAGAGGTAAGACCGTTCTCCTAAAATTTCAACACGGCAAACTTGCAATTTTCTGGTCACCCTCCCACCAGCTCCCATCCATGTGGATCTTGCAAAGATTGGCGGCATCGAGGCACACGTACTGATGGAACACCTTCCCGACTCCACCCACATCGACATTTGGCCGTGGGACGACGACCTTGACCAGATCACCAAATTCTCAGGCTTCTTCCTCGACGTCCTCCACGAAGCAATCGTAGAACTCGTTGTCTTCCAGGAGGCGGTACTTCGACGGGGAGAGCATGTGGGTGAGGCACACCACCTTGGTCGCACCGTCCGACAGCGGTAGCTGCTGCATGGTCAGCGTTGTGACAAACAGCAGGAGGAAGAGGAGGATATTCAAAGTGTACTACATGGGCCGCAGCAGCTTCACTTTGCAGATTGGGAAATTCCACGGTGGGCTTACCCAAGTCATCGTCCAGACAATCCAACAAGCGGCTGCGTGACAGGTAGGGGTAGCCGTGGTCGGTCATGCGAGGGAGGCGGCGGCCCATGCGGTCGAGCCGGGGGTCGTCATTGTTGCGGCCTCACCCTCAGATTCGGTGCGTGCTGTCGGATCCCCTTTGCGAGGTACATGAAGCTTAGCTTGTTTTCAACCTGCGTGCACGAATTCCATTATGGTCTCCGCAGGATCTGATATGTGCGCCTTTTTCCTATGTCAGCCAAGATTGAACACAAAATTGCATAGATGTGGCGATCTGTTCCGCTAGATAAAATTTGATGTCATGGACAAATAAAAAGAACTTATGTCTCCAGATTAGACCTACGTCTTCCTCCAATCCTGCTACCATTATTTCTTTGTCTTGTCATAAACAGAGCTACTAATCATGTTGTATGTGTCTATGATTCCTCAGGTCCAGCTCCATTATTCCTGTTCTGGAATGCACCAGGTAATTTTACGAGTTAGTACATAGCACGTATGAAAGTGAGTTGCACACATTGAATTTCACTTCTCACGGAGTCGATTCGTTCAGGGCTATGTTTTTATTTGGTTCTAACATTTAAATTTGACAGCAATTGATTCACTCCATGATGAAACATAAATGACGGAAATCACATTCACTAATTTAATTTCAGTGATTTTCTTGCGTGCCTTGCGTTACAATTCATATTAACCTGATAGGATGCACAATCCTGTGCTTATTCATCCCGTCATTGTGCATACACATTCAAGTGCTGTGTTTGATAGAAATTTATGATTCTGTTTGGACAAAGCGAAAGCGCACAGCCGTGGGATGGGTCGGGACGGATCCCACCGAGTGTTGGGGGCGGACATGTGCCACAGCAGAACGCCGCTCGTGGCGTGGTATCCCAATCTCACCTCGTCGGAGTTCCTGTCCTCCTCCATTTTTCCTGTTATGGACCCATCGAATGTTAACTATTATACTAAGCAATACGAGATTGAAATATGTACAATTAGATCTATCTAGGTTTCAGGTCATCTCGGGGCAATGGCGGCGTCAACAGCCTGGTCAGGCCACACGGCGGGTGGTGGCTGAGGGTGGCCTCGGCATCGGCGTAACGGGTGGTGGTTGTGGGCAGATGTCTGATTCAGGTTAAAACTACCAACCACTATTCTCTCATTCTCATCTTCAACATTTTGCAAATTTCATATTTCAGAGGTTACGCTCTAGGACTGATAGATTATTCCTATTACAATGAGTATAACCAACCGTAGATTAAACACCTCTGAAAATTATACGAGAGCGAAGAGAGGCAGATGTGTTTTCTTTTTTGCGCATGGATGAGCGAAGTTGGATCTTGAGAGAACAAGTAGCAAGTCCAGTGGAACTCGAAAGCCCAATAGGTCATGTTAACATTCTTTGCTTTCTGCATGCGACAAAATGAGTTTGTAAAAATGAATCAAAAGTGAGCCCAAGAAAAAAACACTTTTACAATTATCATTTTCTTAGGTTATCTATCCAAGTAATACACATATATCACGTCAATAAAATGCCTTTTCCTATAAGAATTGCATGATCTAGTTAGGCAACATGGAACGAAACTGAGAAAAAAAAAGTCCATTCCGGACATTGCGTCTGTATTAACAATTTACTGTTCTGAACAAAGCACCTCCGTTGAAAGCCGAACACGGTAGATGTGGTACTGTCCCATTTATACAAGATACTCTCTGAAAAATAGTCATATTTCCAGAAATCCGATTTGTGATGCTTCATACCCCTTTTTTGCCAGACTTGAATGCTTGCTGGCCGGAAGCTCTGACTTAGTACTAGCAATTTCGAGTAGTTTAAAATCTTACGCTGCATCCTTGTTAGTCACAAGCTTGTCTTGTACATGCTCCACCTTAAGCCAAACAAGCTGCAACAACTATTTAACAACAGCAGTTGGAGAGTCATGTAGCTGTTTTCTTTGTAAATGTTTTCTGATTACCTAGAACTGATGCAATTGCTTCACTGTCAGTTCATGTTCACTGTATATTTTCACTAGCATAACATATTCTATGTAGCATGATTATGTTTGAGAAACAACACTAGGTGACTTAGCTACATATACTGAAACAGAAAAGGAAATATAATAATACCATCCTCATAATTTTATGTTATTTTCATGTCATAGGCGCATCTTATTTTATTTGATTTAGCAACTCTTATTCTCTTGCTTTTGTGCATGTGGCCTGAAGTTCGTGATAGGAATCGAAGACCACAACTAACATTAGTAGGCCGATGGTTTCGAGTCCCTCAAAGAAATTTTCTAGGTCGAGGAAATCCTAGAACAAGGTTGGTCCTTGCGCTGCTGTTTTCCATGGAACCCAGCCTCCGAAGAGCGGCAGAGAAATAAACATTTATGTTCGAAACTACCTTCTGCTTTCAAGTTTCACCGAACAAAGAAGTATGTCATATACTTCTTGTAGTCTTAACGCCTTTGCTCTGCATGAAATCGTCGTATGTGACAGAAGTTTGATGGAGTAAGTATTACGTATGCCTTGTATTTGTTTTTTGTTTTGACTATTTGTTTTTTATACTCATTTCAAGCTCTGGCAGATTACATCTTATATCCAATGCTTCCCTCGGCGTGTGCTCACGTGGTGAGAATTTGGCTCCATCTTTCAAGCACAACGTGTTGACCTTGATCATTGGAGAGTCAGCTTCATTGTAAAATTGACCCGGTATTTTCATTCAATCCACTTAATGCCGTACGGTGTTATCCTTGTAGTCTTGCGAATTCTCATCAATATTTTGTGTATTGCAGACAAAGACGAATCGGAACAGCTCTCCTGCGTCATATTACATGTTTTGAATGAAACCAGGCCTTCACCTGATTCTTTGGTGAAGTTCAGACCCATGAAAATCCATGTCTAAGAAACTTGATTTGAAGCTCGCCTTGTGCATTCACTCCCTAAAACAAACTGCACTTCTGTATATAGCTAGATATTTTTAGTCTCGTGTCCTGTCAATGTAATGAAATTGCTTATGAATGCTTCCTACTATTGGCGTCATCAAACAGATCATGTCCAGAATTGTTGTACTGAAAAAATGATCCATGACACCTACGTGACATTTTGTAACTCACATTTTTTATTTCCCAGTGTATACCATAATTTATATGATGTGATGTTGATTTGTGTGACAACATAATAACTTTGGAAGAAATAACCGGTGTAATTGGAAGTCCTACTTCCCAGATTTCTTATGTATGCCAATTTTAACAGAACTTTCTTTAGCAAGCAGATTATAAGTTTTTGTTTGTAGAGCTGAAGTGTCCTTTGAGATTTATGGCTGCTACCTAGATCTAGATAGCTTAGTGGTTAAGTATATGCACATGCAAATACACAGGACTGTCTAATTAGCGGAGCTTGCGAATTCCAAATACTGCACAATATTTTTTAAGAACCAAAAATCAAGCTGACCTTGTTTTTACATCACACTGTTAGCAAGCTGATTTAATTATTTCTTTTCCAAAAAGCCATAATCATATTTCGGCAAACATATGTTGTTCTATTGTTGACCAAAGGATTCAGTATTAACTGAATTGAATCGGTTGTGTCAAACGTAAGAATTCCGTAGCGACTCATGTACAACGAAATTCCAGCTTTTGAAAAGAGGGCTTTTAGAGCCAGTAATTACAGTTTGTTTCCGGTGCTGATTACCCCCATAGCTTATCTACCCTGGGAAAGACCACACCTGACCAATACAATTATGTCTGTGTCTTGCACGGTAGCTCATGCCGTAGCTTATCTTCTGACAATCACTAGAATTTTCTCCGACGCATTGTGATAACCAGCTAGTCCGCAAGGGAAGCAGTACCGGAAGGAAGGGAGCTGATGCCCAATACAAAGGCGCTGCTGCTGGAGTCACCGATAAGAGCCAATGCCATTGGGTGCCTGAGGCCTTTGGTGGGGACGGGAGCTCCAATATCGACCATTGCACTGCATCTTCCAATCCTCAGCCTGGCAATTCGATAATGTCATCCCAGGGTCAGATCACTTACCCAACCAATAAGCAAAAGACCAACTCAAAACTTGAAATATGAATCAGGAAGTAATTAGTAGCAATTGGGAAAACAAGTTGCTTGACGATGACCTTAGACATGCCAATATAGCCAAAACCGACCTGCCGTTAAAATTGTTGAAGCCAACAGAAAACACGACAAGGGCACAGTCCATCACATATACCACTTTCTTTATTGGTATCCGTTTAGATGTGCCCCTTTATTTCTGGTTATTTTCATATACCAACTTCCAAATAAAGCAACGGAGATAACATTAGGGCAGCATATGTGCTCTCATTATACCATTTTGTGTTGCGCCGAAGCCATGCGCCGCTCGCCGACCGCCCCACTAGACATAAATATCGAGCATAGTGTCTCACTTGTAGCTATTAGCCTACTGCCAAAATGGCGAAAGGGAAATGACCAAATAGCATAATGGGTGTGCAATAAATTGCAAAGCATGTAGACAACATTAACAATGTAGATGAATCAATATCAAATGAGAGTAGATAAACAAATGTCTATGGAAGTCAGTATTGTGTAGGTTTTCCATTGATCTATAACCATCTGCCTCACTAAACTGAAATAAATCTACACTACAAGAGGACCCCTCCTACAACAACATAATTATCTGTATCTAAATGCTCATATAGGCGTTGCTAACTCATTTACCAACGGATAAAAATGTATTGCGTTTTTGGGCGTTGCAAGGGTACAATGCAACGCATATAGATCCGTTGGTATCCAGTGGAGAAAGCGTTGCAATTTAGCTACAGTGTACACACAACAGTTGTATGCGTTGGTAGAGACATCCTACACGGATAGAATTTTTTATTTTCTAAATAACATTATTTTCTCGTCTGGATGGTCTAATTTGTCTCAACCATGTTGGTCCCTCTGATCCATAATCTGACACTTATTACCGATTGGAGGGGAGGATAATATTTTTCTAGCAAATTTAACGTTGGTTATAGAAGACATAAAAAGCACATGAATTTTATGAAATATGACTGTATCGCACAGCAATGAATTTAATATTTATTATTGGAACCACCATCTCATACATGAAATCGTCTGAAAAGCAAGCACTTTACAATCTTGCATCAAAATATGATATTCTACCAAATCCTATATATTCCTTCAAATATTTTGCCTAGCCTTTTCGGAGCTGATATCCAAATATAGCAAGTCTTGCTGATGTATGGGCTATTGTACGGGACCTGAAAAAGCAAAGATTCATTGTAAGTATAAAAGTGCTAAAAGATTGTGAAGGGTAGTGATCTCTACTAAGTACTTACGTACACTCACCTTGGTGGCAAGCCAAAGCTAATTCAGCACACAACTAATTTTTTCTATCCTTAGCATTTGAAATAGCTCATAAGATTCGCAAGTTATAGTGCTGACCACACAGATGGAAGTACGGGAGGAAATAATCTGGATATGAAATAACCCTGATGGGATCTGAATGAATCCATCTAACAGAAGACGGGAATATTTTCAGTGACATCCATGTAATGACATCCATGTAATGACATAGCATACAAATTTGGGGCCATGCCGTAAAATCTAACCATTATTATGTGCAGTATTCGGGGTAAAGATACATCTTTGCACAGTCAGAAGCCCCTCGCTGGTCGCTGCTGACCTTAGTCCCTTTGCCTTCCTGTAAAGAAATGGAGTGCACGGAATCAACAAAAGCTATTAGAAAAATTAATTTTAAAAATAACTTTCGAATTCCAGCATACCTGCACAGACTCTGAACCAACGTGAACAGCGACGCATGTTATTTCCTAAATCCTGCAGTGCATTAAACTGTCAGTTCCAACTCTAGTTGTCCTGCATCACCATCAAAAGATAATCTTTTGTCTTACCTTACCCATCAGTACCCACTGCTTCATGTCCTTCACGCTTGCCAGCATCAAATATAACAGGAGGAATAGCACTGAGGCCAGAAGATTACAACCTGAACTTTTTTCACGCAAGACTAATTCCACTAAAATCAGAGACTCTCCCAGCTTCCACATGAATGAATAACTAACCTGCTGCAGTGGGAAATATTTCAGTTGTAGTGCTTGAGAAAAAACATAGATGACGCCAAGTTATGAGAAACATACTTGTATTTTTTGCCAGTCTTTAAATGGTGGACATTAGTGTATCCATATGATTTTTTCAAGCCACCTAACCTACGCCCTGCCCTTTCGTGGTGTCAAAACTATCATTGCAGTTTTAGGCTAATAGGCTAAATTAAGTAGGTGATGAAAAATCATGAATATGCTAGTTTTGCACATGGTTCCACCTTTCGCAGGCATAATACAAATGAATATATTGTCATAGTAAGAAATACTTTACCGGAATTTCTTATACTATGTCACATGTGTGGTTTACCTGATAGTCAGGATGTTTACCTCCAAGTAGACATTTTAGTCTGTTGCAGTTACAGCATGGACAGTTCACATGCTGAAAGGGAAGCAGTTGAGACCATAACAGATGCATCATTTTTTTCGTTTTCTATTTTTCATATGTCCTTCATGAAAGAACCATCTTCACCTGTTCATATAAAGATTTCATTTGTTCAGATAAATGATTACAGTGACTATACAAAGACAAAAATAGTAATGTACAGATTGGCTGCTACCTTGGCTTGTTTCTTTCAGCCCTACAATGCACTGGCACTGTAACAGCCTTCAGCATTATTGTTGATTTGGATCTGATTTCCATTGATTGCATGTACCACTCAAAGATGCTTTTATATGTGCGATTATAAAAGTATAAGGGAATTATCACGATCAGATCATTCCATCAACAAAAATTGTAAATAAGAGACAAAAATCCAACCAGATCATTCCATCAACACAAAACGTAACCTGGAAAACACCCTCGTTTTAAATCAAATAGATTCTGGAACAAGCAATAAGTGTATACATCAGTGTACTACGAGAGTTAAACCGTAGTTAATGAGCAGCCATGTCAAGGCGGTACAGTAAGGTTGCACAAAACATTGGAAAAATGATAAGCGGATCAAGCCAATGGAAAAGGAGAAAACTGAAAGGGGAAAAGAGAAATCACACTCTGGATTACCGGACCCCTCCATCGCGCCTCCAGTGCCCAAACGCATGGCCATGCATCATTGACAGATCATCGGACAAATCCAGCACGGGGAAGATCTCGTGGTATGCGAATGGCAAAATCCAAGCCAAATTCGAGGCAATGGCAGGTGGAACAGAGAGGCGAAGCAGAGAGGAGGTAGATCGCCGATTCCAGTGAATGGTCTAACTAGGGTTAGGTTGGTAATATGCTTCGGGAAGTGGATACACAATTTGGTGGTAGGAACGGAGAAACAAATCAGAGAGGAGGTAGGATCTCAGAGCATCATCGACAGCGCTAGCCGCTAGTAGGAGATTGGATCGGCGCCGGGGATAGGAGACGAGCAGGCGGCAGGATAAGAGAGATGAAGAGATGAGAAGTTTAAGGTGAAAGAGATAAAATCTGGCCGGGAATAAAGGGCCAATAACACGCCAACTGCCCAAAAATAAATTATGGCCCGCGCATCTCCACACTTAGCGCGAAACACAAGTTTAAGTTTCTAATGCGCGCGCAGTTTACCAAATGCAATTCGTGTGCTATCTATGTATCAGAGAACGGATGCAGTCTACAACGTATATATCCGTATCTACCCTATAAAGTTACAACGCATATGGACATCGTTGCAAAGTACGTGTTGGTATAGGATGGGTTCTCTTGTAGTGCTAACTCAAAACTGGTAGCTAGCAAGAAATTACAGAGCTAGTATTATTAGATGTATGAACGGGACAATGGAATATCTGAATAGGATAAAATGGCAAGCAAGTGAAGAATTCACAAATAAATACATGCAAATTGCTATCAACACTGCACAGGTCTTAATGCCATCGCCACCTATGTACGGCTGCTGCACAGCACTCTTACAAATCAGCATATGGCATTCTGAATATTAGGAAGGTAGACTGAGTGTCAAAAGTACCATACACAAACTCACAAACCAAAATAGCGAGCCAGCGACAGAATTTCTGGAAGCATGAAACAATTGTATTTAGCATTGTTGTACAAAATAAATATATCAGATATGACAAATAATAACTAGATACAGTCAAATCCATCATAGTTTCATAATCTTGTTATCTTGGCATATAAGTTCATAATTCAGGTCAAATGGCCACACGGCAAAGTTGGCGATACACCCAAACATGAATATATTAGGAATAAAAATCGTGATGATCAAATTGAAGACATAAAATCTCATTTGCCTGTATAAAACTAAGGGGTATATGCACATGAAAAGGTGGAGCTTTTGAATAAGTTGGAACCTTCATAACATAGCAGTGGTATATGTGTGCAATGTTTCTAGCATATATAGTTTTATTTAAATTGGGGGCAATAGCAGAATCCTAGACACTAGTGACACGTCCAATGTATGCGATATTGCTGGTGACAGAAGAAATAAAATGTCAATCCGTGCTCACCATGACACCGATGCCATCACAGCGCTGCTGTCAGCCACCACACGACGCATTGCCAAACACCGAGACAACATGCCACTCCCCACGGTGCAGAGTTCACGACAGCGCTACCGATAGTCTGATACCACCTGTCGTTCTCTAGCTGCAGCCGCTCGCCGCTGGCCACAATCCTCAGCTGCATACCGGTAGCAATAGATCTAATAATGTGTAAGTTTATCATCATATATCCAATCTCGTGTTGCTTAATCTAATAATGAACACTCAATGGACCAGAACAGACAAAAAAAAAGTGGCGCTGAACCAGATCACCACCTCTATTAGCTCTGTTTATGGGAAGGCGGGGGAAAATGGTAGCAGGAGGCAGCCGTAGGTCTGATCTGGAGATAGCTCCTTTTGATTTGTCCCTGAGATGTAATCTTATACCATGCCGACCAGATCAGCACCTCTATGCACCATTTTGTTCAGTCTTGACTCTACGAAAAAGGCGCACATTATCAGATCTTATGGAGGCCGTATAAAATTCGTGCACACAGATTGAAACGAGCAAAACTTCAGGTACCTAGCAAGGGGATGGGCTGAGGTCGCCGAAGTCACCAGTTGCCGCCACCGGTAGAAACCCATGCGCGGCATGATAGAAGAGAAGCAGATCACGCCGCCATTTTCGACGATTCGGCCACCAGACCACGCCGGCGCTGATTCGGCCGGCTGACCATGCCGCCGCGGATTTCACCCGTCAATCACGCCGCTGATGCCGAGGACACGGTCAGCGCTGCTCACCCGTCGCTCGCCGGGTTACCAAGTCCGCCCGCCGCCGCTCGCGGCCGAACGCCACCCGCTCGCGGCCGCCAAGCTTCAATTCCTATTTGAGAAACTGCTCACCGCCGGACACGCTCGAATAGAAAACCTGGAGAAAAAAAAATGAGGTGGCTCGGTAGTGGGCTAGCTCCCCACGCCCTTAAGGATGTGTTTGGTTTGTGGGCATGAAAAAGTGACTATGGGTACCTCTAACTACGTGGTTAGGGTTAACCACTTTTTATGTTTGGTTGAGTTGGTTGGAAAAGTGGTTAACCATAACCATATTTGTGTTTGGTTTCGGGTGTGAAACATGGCTGGGGTGATATGATCACCTCTTATTTAAGATGGTGAGAATACCTCATAATATGAATTCAATATTTTGGTTGACATCATAACCATGAGTCAAACTAGCAGATTTGTATGTAGTACAATATTAGGTACATAATCTAGCTAGCTGGCTCTATGTGTAACCAATCGATTAGCATTTGACTAGTAGCGCACAACAATGAGTATGACTACCTAGCTAGCTCTGTGGTTAACCAATCGATTAGCCCCTTGTCGACGACCGTCGCCTGCCCCCACGCGCCCTGCCGCTCACGGCCGCGTGCGACTTGCCTCCGCGTACCCCAGCCGCCAGGCGCTGCGCGCGACCTGCCGCCACGAGCACGACGATAGAGACGAGGAGGATCACCAGAAAAGGGAGGATGTGGGATTACCTCGGTCAGGTCTTCACTGGATGCAGAAGTTCTCAAAACTCGTCTCGCACGATGAGATTGAGTTCGATCGGGTTGCCGCCACAAAGAACTTCGTGGTAGAGGAGGGGATGTGAGCGAGGAGAAAACGTTTCGCGGGTTACTCCAGTGGATTGCCCACGGGTGGTTGGCCTCAACCACCACTTTTTTGGTGGTTGGCCTCAACCAGCTTTTGAGAAAAATTTGGCTACCCTCAACCACCCTACACCACTAACCAAACAGGTGCTAGCCACATAAAAGATGACTACCCATAGCCACTTGAGGGATAGCCACCCAACCAAACACATCCTTAGGAAAACTGTCGGTTATGACACATATAATAGGGTGGGTGCGAGAGAGACCAACAGGTTCGGTGCAACCGGGCTCGAAATATCGACCCGGGAGCAGAATTATTGTTCTGCACCCAGGGGTTGAATAGAGTTTCTCTCTCTCTCATATATATATATATATATAGATATATTTACTAATTGGAGGCACCGTAAAAGTCTCCACATTAATCCACATCATCGAAATAATAAAGATAGTTAGATCTAAAATTTATGGTTAGGATTAATCGAGAAGATTGTAATTTAGAATGTACCATACGATGTTACATAGGCACGTTAGGATAGATCGTAGGAAACAAAGTTACGTGGGACATGGCAAATAACCTGCCACGAAAATCTGACATCGCATAGTACTCGTTTAAAAAAAAAAAGAGCAATGAGACGGTTATGATCAGGACTCTTACTATTTAAAAATATGTTAGGTTGGTACGCATCAGGATGATTTTTTTTTTTTTTTTAAGGAGCGGCGCCGAAGGCGCCAAATATATTCAGCTCATCGACAGTATACAGCGTTTAGTACAATACCCTGTAAACGAAGATTTTGAAAAACTAGAAGTAGAGGGCAAGTGCTACTAAGGTGAGCTGAACTAGAGCAACAGAAGATAGGCTCAGACAAGGATTGTCTTATCGCCTGTTGAGAACAGTCATGAGCAACTCTATTCATATCTCTTTTGACATGGAAAATTTTGGCTTGTAAATTCCTGGACGCCTTTTTGTAGTTTGCAATTTGCTCCCTTAGCTCCCAAGGGACACTTGAGTCTGTAATCTTTTCAGCAGAAGCAGCTTTGGCCAGATTTAGATTGTCTGTGAGAAAAGTGACCGGGGAGATATTCATTTGCTCAGCCATCTGCGCTGCAAAGACAAGAGCCGCCGTTTCAGCATGAAGAGGAGAGGGTATTGTTGGCATGGCTGCTTGAATCATCGCCTTGTATTGTCTAGAAGAGTGTTGGAGTTGACAAAAGACACCAATTCCTGTAGCTGTACTCCCCTTGAAACCTGGAGACTTTTTTATTTTCCAAGCTGCATCTATATAAATTTTGTTGCCTTGGATTGCCATGTCATTGTTGATCGTATCACCTTGTTTGATTCTCGCAAGTTCTTCTTGAGCATCCTGGGTCCTGCTTGTTTTGTTGATTTCTTGCGTCCTGTTCACCTGGACCTGTACAATTTCCATTTTCTCCAGATTTTGATTAATAGCTTGAGCTTTATACTTAATGTGAGTGGGAAGGCAATCTTTTTTGTTGAACAATAAATCATTTCTAGCCTTCCAAATGCACCACATAAAATTCAAGACATTTTTAAGGTTAACATGAGGATGATTTAAATTTAAAATGGTTTGCAAGATTTGCGTGAGGGAACTAGCATTAGAAACTATCACCTCAGTCCTTATATACCAAGGATCTGAGAACCAAGCAGCCTTAGAGAAGCAACAAGTGAAGAAAAGATGGACATCATCTTCCTCTAAACCACACCTACAACAAAGTTTGCTTATGTGTTTACTGTACTTACCTGCTCTTGCTCCAGTGGGCATCGCTTTAGAAAGGAATCTCCAGCCAAAAACTTGAACTCTAGGAATTAAAGTTTTGTCTTTCCAAACCTCCTTGAGAATCTTTTTTGTTTCCATCTGTACCTGTCTTGGTTTGGGTTCTCCTTGTTCCTGTAAGTTTTTGAGACAAGCCCAATAAGAACTTTTCGCATTGCACTTACCAGAGAGAGTAAGTTTCCAACACAGCACATCTTTTTCCTGGGAGTTGATGATCGATGTGTTCTTGATATTATCTGCTAAAGGTTGCTGAAACAGGGAGTCAATAAGAGTGTTATTCCAAGTCTGCTGGTTAGTTAACCACAAATCTTTTACTTGAGCAGGATATATATATTTGTCATGCTGTGTTATAAGAGAATATTTGTCATGCTGTGTTATAAGAGAATCATAGATGTGAGTCCAGCCTGTACACCAAGGGGAGCTCCAAATTGAAATATTACCTTGAGTGATTTGATAAAAGCAATGGGTTTTAAGGATAGGCAAAATTTTAATAATGGATGCCCAGAAAGCAGATTTTGGAGCATTGGGATTTGGGCGCCAAATGGATGAACTTGGAAAATATTTGGACTTTAAAACTGCACTAAGAAAATCACAAGGTTGTTCTGCAATTCTCCAAGCAGCCATCAGAATGAGACCATGATTAATAGCTTGAAGATTTCGGATTCCTAAACCACCATCTTTTTTTGAAGAACAAATGTCTTTCCAAGCTTTGAGACACATAGTTTTAGAACTAGTTTCTTCTCTAACTCCCATCCACCAAAAAGTTCTTATGATGGCAGTAAGTTTGGCTATGAATTTTTTTGTAAAAATAATATTGGACATGTAATACACAGGGATAGAGGAGAACACAGATTTAATAAGCTCAAGACGGGCAACATGAGAAAGTTTATCAGCCTTATAAGTAGAAAGTTTCGATTTGAATTTATCAATGATAAAGTTGTAAGCCTCATTTCTATTTCTACCAGGCATAACCAGAGGATGACCAAGATGAACAAAGTTGCTATCAATATTTGGAACCGGAAAGATTTGTTTAATTGTTTTGCGCACCTCGTCATTTACATTCCTGCTAAAAATGATACCTGATTTATTCCAGTTCGGAATTTGTCCCGAACGGTTGCAGAATTCTTGAATGATGTTTTTCATTTTTGACGCCTCTTGAATAGTAGCCTGTCCACAAACCAGAAGATCATCTGCAAAAAGGAGTGAGTGGATTGGGGGACAGTTTGGTCCCAACATTATTCCTGTTCGACATGGCCTCCTGTAAAGCAATGGAAAGCTCATTTATAGAAGTAACAAAGAGGTAAGGAGATAGGGGACATCCTTGTCTAATACCTCTTTGACTTTTAAATTTAGCATACGGCTGACCATTGATAATGACAGAAAAACTAGGAGAAGAAACACAAGAGTAAACAAGATTTATAAAATGTTTGTGCAAACCTTTTCTAGTAAGTGCAGTAACTATAAAATCCCATTCTAATCTATCAAAGGCTTTGGCTAAGTCAATTTTGAGCATGAACGCATTATTCTTCCAGGAAGAGAGGCCAAAAGAATGAGTGATTTCTTGAGCAACAATGATGTTATTGCTAGTACGCATCAGGATGATAGATGGTGGTTGGCTATTCAACCAAAGTCTGGTAGTAGTAGTAAGTGACTACAAAAATTTGCACCGCACATGCATGGAGAATTAAACTAACCAAGACGGTTAGAATCGGGAGTCTTACGTTTAAACGAGTTGTTGATCGTGACACCCGAAATTGTATGGGATAAATTTTCTCTAGCTGGGCAAATAAAAGTATTTAAAAAAATTCAGGCAAAAATATTGCTTTGAATCAGCGTCTCTCATCTTTGCGGCGAGGTGGGCGTGTATGGCGGCCGGAAGTCCCAATTCCCCACTAGATTGCGGCGTACACATACATACACACAACCGGTGAGAGTAATTTATTTTCGACATAATTTTAATAGTATTACGCAATAGCCAGGCATGACCAAATCCAGTCTCTCCTCAATCTCCCTCTACTCCAGTCCTAAATCTCTTCATCTTGCACTGCAATCCCGGATGGTTGATGCATTCGACGAGGATGTGTTTCCATGATAATTTGAAGGGTCACCTATCATCTATCGATGCCGATCCATTGTTGTTGCAGATCGATCTAAGGAAGGCCACAACCAAATTTAGGGCCACAATGAACCTCTTCCCATACAACTTTCAATCTTCTTTTGCTTTCAAATTTTAAGTATGCTACAATCTAGCTTCTCCTTTTAGTCCAGTCTATTTCCGTAATGATTGATGCAGTTGATGAGCTGGTGTACCCTTCTGTTAAAAGAGATAGAAGGGGTGTTTTCATTAGGGAATTGCAAAGTATCAGCAGCAAGGAGGACTCCAGCAGCCAGCAAAGCTTCGCGAGAAGAATGGAAGAATCATCTCGCGTTGAGGAAGGGCAGGGCGTAGCCAGATTTTGATCCGCAGCCCCAATCTGATCACTCCATGTCTAAATAGTTCCGCGCAGTTGTATCCTCCTTGAACTCCTCGCCCTGCTAAGCCTCCTAGAAAATCATAACATCCGCCAGATCGACCTATGCATGCTAATATCAGCGGAAATCATGTTGCTACTCAATGGTGAGGGCGACACCATCCTGAGAAGCTGCTTGGTGTGCTCCTTCCGTTAGTGCCGCGTATACACGCTGAATCGATTTCTCTACGTTTTGTGGGATGCCTGCAAGATTTGTCAGTTTTATCAGTCATGGAGGTACAACAGGAAGCATGATCATACCACCATGCAGTTCAGTATTGAATCTGGTGCGATCGCATGCCAAATCTAAAATAATTTTGCTTGATGGTGTTTGTAAAATAATCCTGCGGCATGTCAGTACTAAATCTTTTTTTTTGTGATGTCCACGGTATATTTTCCTAATTACTACTTTACGAAGAAGGTGCTACTGTATTCATGCATGGATCCAGGATGAGCATAGCGTCGATGGACGTTCCTCCACTTCCTACCAGTAGCAGTGTATTAAGGCTATCAAAATACCCAATTGATGTGGCGCGGCCAGGCTTCGATACGGATGTGGGATTCACTATGACGGATAGCACAAAGTATTAGGTGCGGCTGGACCTGAATAGTGTTGGCAGGAAATCTACCGATCCTTTGCTTTCTCACAGATGCAAAGTAAACTATACATTATATTTCAAATATTTCTTTTCAGCTCTGTTGGCTGATTTCTCTCGTGCCGTCTCAGAGCTCATAAACAGAGAAGCGAAAGGTTGCATTGAGGCTTGACAGCTTAAGGAGATGTATCGTTCCTGTACTGTACTGCTTGATCAAGGTACGCATCTAAATATTCTATGGTTACTTTTTTAGATAAAAGGCATTTCTGCCCGACCTTAAATTAATAAAGCCCTGACGAGTTCACAAAGTTATTACACACTGCTGCGGCTTACAGCTTAGCCAAAGTACAAGGAACAAGGGACTAAGCCAAAACAAGGCCACCAAAGCAACCGAACAAACTAAGACTACCAGGCCCCTCCGGGCGCCAATGGAGAGCCGGAGCAGCCGAGGATAGGCTTCAGGTACCATCAAGCGCGTGACCGAAAGTAGATTTCCCGGAGCTCGTTCATCAACCAACAGAGACCTTCCTTGTCTCTAATCTTGGAGTTGGTACTCCACAGCTGCAAGAACCACGAGGTTTTGTATATAACATCAGATGGATGGTTAGGCACAATTTTCTCTATAGTTAACTTATTACGAATTTGCCACAGCGCCCAAGACTGTGCCAAAAACAGCACCCAAAGCAATCTCCTAGGAGAGCCCGCCAAACTAGATAGGATGTGGTGGAACTGCGCGAAGGATGACGGACGCCAGTTGCACCCCAGCAGCTGGCGCATCACACTCCACGCAAAAGAAGCCAGCGAGCAAGAGAAGAAAATGTGGGACGCGTCTTCAGGAGCACCACAGAGAGCACAGGATCCATCTGAGGGGCCGTTGCGTGTCACAATCTGTAGGCTGGACGGAAGTTTGTCTAGAACGAGCTGCCAGGAAAAAATCTTGATCTTGAGGGGGACCGCCGCCCTCCAAAGATCAGAGAAGAAGGCAACCGTCGCCCCTAGCGAGAGTTTGCCGTACATGGACTTAACCGAATAGATACCCGAGGGTTCTAAGTGCCACCCAACCTTATCCTGACCCGGCCTGAACTCATAACCTTGTACTTGTTCACAAAGCTCGCGCCACTTTCCCAGCCCCTCCTGGTCCAGTGAGCGCCGAAACCTAACACCAAGCCCATTGGGTAGGCACACCTGGGCCACCGACGCCGATTGGTCCTTGCAAACCGCAAAGAGAAAGGGGAAGCTGTCCTTCAGAGGCCTATCACCAAGCCACCAATCCATCCAGAAGCGAGTGCGAGAGCCATTGTTGACCTCAAATTTAGCCCCCACTCAAAAGTAATGTTTAATCTTGTTGAGGTTCTTCCAGAATTGTGAGCCTCCTTGGCT
Source organism: Lolium multiflorum (assembly GCA_030979885.1). Classification (NCBI taxonomy): domain Eukaryota; kingdom Viridiplantae; phylum Streptophyta; class Magnoliopsida; order Poales; family Poaceae; genus Lolium; species Lolium multiflorum. The sequence continues at coordinate 6,784,105 of CM061747.1, read as the reverse complement.
CGACCCAGCCAAAATGTTGTCCACGTGACGATACTTTGCCTTAAGGATTCCAGCCCAAATAGAGTCCTCATCTTGGTAAAGCCGCCAAACCCATTTGAGCATAAGAGCGATATTCATCTTTTTCGTATTCAACAGACCTAGGCCCCCCATGGTCTTTGGTCTGCAAACGGTAGGCTAGTTTACTAAGTGGTATTTCCTTTTTGGTCCAGTTCCTTCCCAGTAGAATCTGGACCTGATCGAGTCGAAGCGGGCGTGGATCCCGTCTTGCAGCAAAAACAAACCCATTGCAAAAATGGGGAGGTTGTCCAAACAAGCATTAGAGAGGGTGAGGCGGCCTCCCGAGGAAAGAAGTTTGCTAAGCCATGGCTCGATCTTGCCTGCCAACTTGCGCACCAGGAACAGCCACTGCTCAATGGAGATCTTTCTCTCTGAAATTGGCAGCCCTAGATACATAAAAGGGGACTCTCCGAGCTTACAATTCAGAAGATCTGCAATTCTGGCCTGTTCCTCGGCTAGCTGCCCCATGACGATGACTTCACCCTTATGGTAGTTGATCTTGAGGCCGTACATATCTTCGAAGCACATAAGCAAGAACTTAAGGTTTCTGATGTCCGCTTCTGAGTTCTGGATGAGGATGAGAGTATCGTCCGCGTACTGTAAGTGGATAATACCCCCTGGAACGAGATGAGGCACAACCCCGTGTAAGTGCCCGCCCCAGCCACCACCGACAGGATCCCGGACAGAGCTTCCCCAATGAAGTTGAATAGGAGTGGGGAGAGCGGGTCCCCTTGCCTCATTCCCCTCTTGTTTCGGAAAAACGGTCTGATCTCTCCGTTGATAGCGATGGCGGTCTGGCCCCCGCCAACTAGCTGCGAGATACGATGTATGTAAGCAGCCTCGAAACCCTTGCAATGGAGCACCTCCGACAGAAAGTCCCAATTAACGCGATCATAGGCCTTTTCGAATTCGAGCTTGAGCAGGATCCCTCCTAGCTTCTGTAAGCCCCAGGAGTAGGAAAACCCAGAGCGCGCAGGTACGAGGGGTTTATGTGCATGAGGTCACTACAAAGGACCGTGAGGTCGCCTCGCATTCCCAAGCTTATGGGTAGGCCAAGCAAAGCTCGACACGCCCATGCACACAACACCCACCTCATAGGCTCACGTTAGGCTTTCCAAGCCTGAGTGCTACACCTTCCTGTGCACTTCAAACATACACGCACGGTGCACAGGGTACAAGGGTGGAATACAGATTCAATATCACAACATAACCATCTACGACACAAAAGATGGAAATAAAGTTTATATATAGCAACGCTCTTCTGAGCAAGATCCAAATGACACGCAAAGGACACGTGTCCCATCAGTACATCATACATAGAGATAGCAAATAGTCTGGGTACAGACAAGATTCAAATGGGACTAAGAGTCCTGAAGATAACCAAGCGGGATCCATAACCAACAAGCCACAGGCTGCTGCCTTAGGAGCGATCTTGCTACTCAACGAAGTCGTCGTCCGTGAACTCGATAAAGTAGCCTCCAGCGTAGTGCTTATCATCTGTCGTACCTGTTTGTCGAAAAGCAGGTTTCGGAAAAAGAGGGAGAAAAACGAGGGTAAGTACCAAATGGCACGTACTTGCGAGACAAGACCAGCTATGCTTGCTGGTGGGCGGCGTAAACTTCGCCCGGCTATATGTGGAGTTTAGCGGCAGCAAAGCAACTAACCAATAGAGACACGCTACAACATTCGTCTACTAGAGAAGGTGAGAGAGCGCATAATTTAGCAGTTCTATACTCTGTAGATAAAACCCAGCCGATGCGATCCCCCTTCGCCAAGAGGTACTAACAAGGCACTCACACAGTTGATAATTTTATTCCATATCCGTTGTAGTAGTACTAACTTACTACGCAGATTATTAGCAAATTATTAGCGACAAGATTAGGTGTAAGTTGTTCTATGATCGAGGTAAGCAGCTCCAAGTCGTTCATAACCGCGGACACGGCTTTCGAAAGATTTACCATGGGGGTGCACCAATGTTACCATACACGCATGCTCGAACCCGCTTAATTACGGCGGAGTCTCACAACAAGACCGTTCCCGATCGCAAGAATGCCTGGGGGCCACCCGAGCTACCGAAAAGTTGGGCTCCCGATGCGGACTCGGGGTTTGCGACGGTGGCTAGGCGTGCGAACCACACGCTTCGCTAAACGTCCCGCGGGTACAATACATAATATAAACACCCGAAGGCAACAGAAAGTAAACACCCGAAGGCAACAGTAAGTAAAGCATGGCATACATGGCATACATGGCATAGGCAAATAAAACCAAGGTTGTGGCCCCCATTTCAACAGACTTGAGAAATGGTAATGGGTGATGGGGGTCGATAAAACCTCCCACGAGTGGTTAGCGCGCTCAGTCTTAGAACAGATAACAAGAACTCGGGTCCTAGGGGACACAAGCGAGACAAAAATCCGATGCTTTCGCAAAGGGGCTCACCGATGCCTCTGCAATGTTATTATCCCTTATCAATTTTAGTTGTAATAAAAATTATCAACATCATTTTCAAAAGGTGTTACAAGTGTCAACTTCCCAACAAGATATCCCGAACATTTCGAGATATCAACAAGACTCTAAACTCACCTACGACTCGCAAAGCTGGCAAACAACAAACATCAGGTAGGGCAAGGAGGTGTAACTCGGATCATATAGGGTAACAGGTGGAATAGGACACGTGACACAACAGAATCGCAACATAGGGGTAGCAATAGATCAAAAGAGCATGAAAATGTAAAATAGGTGAAGAGGTGGGCTCACCTGTCAGATCAGAGGAAGAAGCACCGACACGATCCTCCTGGGGGTGCTCGTACTCGTGCTCGTACTGCTCTGCGTCGGTGTCTACTCGAGAAGAACCAAATAGCACATACAAGGAGAGTAATAGCACAAATTAATACAAGGAAATGCAATGCGCAATATGATGCATGATGGCATGGCAAGATGATATGTGCAAGGTTTCATGTATAGCAAAATTAAGTGGGGTGCTCAAAGTAGCATAGAAATAATGGAACACCCTCACCTAACATTTAGTTCAAGTTTTGCAATTTTAATTTGATCGAACCAGAGATGATGTCAATGATGCATGGCATGATGATATTTGAATACCTCGTGTTTTTCTGATGCTTTTAGATATAAAATTTATTGAATTTGGAGTTATAGATGTTAAGATATGAATTATGCCAATTTGCATTTTGAAATCCCAATTTGAATTATTGTTCAATTTTATTTGTTCAAAATTTGAAACAAAGTGCATATTTGGAAAGTTCATGTTTTGCTAATCAATTTGGATATAAAGTTTGTGAAATTTGAATTTGAAAAAGTGCTAAAATAAATCATTTGAAATTTGGGCAGAATTCAAATTGAGAAAAAGAAAAAGGAATTCGAATTGGGAGAATAATTTGGGCGGGAAACATTTAATACCGAGGTGGTATCCAGCCTCAGTCGCTGACAGAGGGGGCCCACGGCCACGTCAGCACGCCTGCGTGGCAACCAAAAAGGTGGGTTTATTCATGCGCCCGTGGGAGTTCGAACTCGGGACGCGGGCGTGAGAAACAAGGTTGCAGCCACTGCGCTGCCATTTCGGATTTGAACACATGCAGGTTTCAGTAGAAGTATAGTGTGGTGACAAGTTAACTGAAGATTTGACACTGATAACTGAAGAACGTGACAGCTGCGTTTACTGTAGGTGGTTTTCTGCACAGTTTTTAAAGCGACGATAACGGGAGATCTGGGCAAGCATAGTCGAAGATCTCGATGAGTTGAGCTTGCCAGATGTGCCAAGATTCGAAAGGAGGTGGTTTGGGTGGTTTTGGTGTACCGCGTCGACGGCGGCGATCGTCGGAAAACGAGCCCGCGACACGGCGAGGGACAGCGAAACTGAAAACTGTTTTCTGGACAGATCTTTGAACGAAGATGGCGTCGTCTATAGGCATCGAAATTAGTCACTTCCAAAACCAAAGTTGTAGCCCACACTCGCAGCTTCCCAATGGTGCGAGGTTCTCGTGCTGGAGTGGAGTAGTTCGCCAGCGGGACTCGTTGGAAGTAGCCACCTCGAAACAGAACAAAAATTTGGCGCTTTTCTGTTTTCGATATCGATCTCGACCTCTTCTCACGTCAGTGATGCAGGGACCATGCAGAGAGGAGGGAGTGTGGTGTTGCTGCTCACCCTGGGTTGGCTGGTGGCGAGGTGGAAGCGGCGGAGGCTGGCCGGAGACGAGGAAGAAGGGGAGGCCGGGGTAGAAGTCGACGGCGTGCGGAAGAACTCGAGCTGCTGCGGCTTCCCAGGTTCCGCGAAGACGTCCAGGGCGTAGAGGGAACCGTGGGGGTCCGATTCCCGCGCTCAGGTAGGGTTGAGGGCTGCCATGGCGTCGGCGGCCGCGAGGAGCTTCGGTGGGGTTTTGGTCTCGGGAAGAAAAGTGGCGGCGGCTAGTTTTGGAGGAGGAGGAAGAGGGGTAGGGTTTGGAGCTGAGCTGGTGGCTTCTTAAAGGGGAAGGAGGAGAGCCGGTGGATGGAGGAGGAGAAGAACGTGGAGATGCAGGGATCTCCATTACTAGATATAGACATTATCTCCTCACGTGTAAAGTGAGAGAGATGGTGCTTGCATGGCTACAAGTGGAAAGGAGAGAAAGGTGGGCCGGGTGATGAGGTGAGGTTGGGCCTCGGTGGTGAAGGGGGTTAGCAGGCCGGCCGAGTTAGCTAGGTTAGAAGGGTTAGGTTAGGTAGGTAGCTTAGGTTTCTTTTCTCTTCCTTTTCTGATTTTCTGTTTTTATTTTATTTTTAAAACAAAACTCTTATCTGAATTTGAGTAAAAGGATGTGGTTTGAAAAGTGAAGAGGGAAGAATATGAGAAGATCATCACCATATCACATGTGATGATGTTAAGAAGAAAAGAATTAAAAGTGGGGGATTATGCATAGAGCTAAAAAGGAAGAAAAGTTCCATAACTTTATGTGCAACATAATTTGGTTAAGCTTGGCAATAAACCAACCATTTGAGTAGGAGTATCTCCAACTCAATTTGTTTGGCTAAGCAAGGTTGAAGAAAGATTGAAAGGTGCTACCAATTTTTAGAAAATTTGGCATGTGACATAGGCATCCCCAATGGGCCTGCCAAAGATGGTACCCGGGGTTTACTGGAGGCCCACGACTCGAAGAATAAGAAGATTCGGAAGCCCAAGTTATTATTAAGGAAAGCTAGAGTTGTATTAGGAGATACTACTTGTAATCTTGCGGGACGGGTTGGAAACCCTCCGGACTCTGTAACTTGTGTATTGTGAATCCCTCGACTCCACCTCCTATATAAGGGAGTCGAGGGACAAAAGGATCGATTCATTGTCTCACGCAACCCTAGCTTTTACATCGTCGAGTACTTTTCGGCTGAAACCTTCGAGATCTACTTGCCCTCTACTTCCGCTAAAACCCTAGTCTACAATCCGTAGGCATTGATAAGTTAATCCCTTGTCAATTGGCGCCGTCTGTGGGAATTGGAGGTGTCAAGGATCTCATCTCGATGGCATGTTCAAAATCGTCGACTTCGTCAGCAAGCAACGCGATGGACGAGGTAAACAGATCAAACGGTCTAATTGATTTTGTTCCTCACCCACCCTCCCGTTTGGATGCATATGCGTATCTGGAGGAGCCCATGGAGATGACGTTCGGAAAGTTCCACCTCTGCGTTGAGAAAGAAGGAGCGTATCGTCTCGAAATTCCGATCTCGTCGGGATTATCAGCAATCGATCCCGATTTTTTGAGTTCTGCATCGTCAATCAAGTCAGGCGACGAGGAGACTTCGTCGCCACGCTTCATCGATGCGTAAGCGCTCGCCAAGATGTTCAGCGACATGTCTTTCGAGTCATCTGCGGACTCCGATATAAGCGATGACCCGAGCAACATAGACAGCTTCAACTTCATTGACAGATCCAATGTTGTGGGGAAGGTCTTCACCACTCTCTATGATGGTTTCACCAAACCCGACAAAGTTCAGAATCCAAAATATCATCAGATCTATGCCATTGAAGAAACAAGTCGCCCACAGGAGGAGACGTCAGAGAATTTCGACGATGCGGGAAATCCGTATGTCGACCCTGCAGATCTCACTCGAGGTTTAGGAACAAAATATGTTGGGCGGAGCGCGGCAGATGATACAATTTCCGCAGGCAGTATGGGATAGAGTTGCGAGAGCCATTGATGTCACAGAACCAATGAACGGCGACACCGAGGAGTTACAAGCATATCAATATAGGCTTGCACGTATCAGGCGGGAGCTCGACAAAAAAACGAGTTGGACAGGAGGTAGGAAGCGGCTTCCGCGTCAGAAGGCGAAGGCGGATTTGAGTCGACAATGGCACTTCGGGAGATAGTCACGAGCAGCTCGAAATAGAGCAAGATCGCGGCTGCAGAATATACAGAAGAGATAGGGAGAATCTGGTTCAAAACCTCGATATGTCCTTTATGTCGATAGACACGAGGGGGAACATTATTCCTAAGACACCAGAAGCTGGGTACATGGCGATGCAGGGTTTCATCCTCGCATCCAAGCCACCTCCCGGAGATCCAAGAGAAGCATTGTACAATATGGCCATGGCAGGAGTTGGAGCCATGGGAACGGCGTTTATAAATTCGCCTCCCGAAGGATCAGCAAGGCAAAATAGTCCACGACCTACGCAGCCAGGTCCCGAGAGAACAAGTGGGGCAAGAGATACAGCAACTCAAGCACGGGTAGATAGAGCACGACAAAATAGAAGGGAACATCGGCACTCCCCAGAGATAGATGACGAGGATATGTGTGGGCCACCGTGCTTTACAAGGAGGGTCCGGAAAACTCGGGTTCCTTCAGGGTTTAAATTACCCAATAATTTCAAAAAATTTGATGGCATGCAAGATCCCGAGGATTGGCTAGTCGATTACCTCGAGACGGTGAAGCTGATAGGTGGAACCGAGCAACACCATGCGAGTATTCAAGTACACGAGTGGAGCCGCAAGATCTTGGATAAAGAAGCTTCCTCCAGGTTCCATCGATAGGGGAGTTTTGAGGATGTATTCGTCAAGAATTTCCGATCCACTGCAAAAAACCCGCATCACTAGAAGAGTTGAGATCGTGTCGACAAAAGCATGATGAATCAATGAGAAAGTACATCCGGAGGTGGAACATCATTAAAAACTCGGCAGAGAACATATCGACGAGAGAGCAATAGATGCGTTCGTAGGAATTCGACGAGGAGATTTTGTCGAAGACTTGGGGAGAACTAACCCAAGGACAGTGTCAGCATTGATGGAGATAGCAAACAGATGGGCAGATGGAGAAGATGCTGTCCACAATAAGCGACACAGGTCACCGGAGGAGGACCGGCGAAATTTTCAAAATAGACGACGATTCCCTCGGCAATTCTCGAGTTATGATGCTCCTGACCAAATATCGGCTGGTTTTCGGTGAAGCACTGGAGGAAACAATAGAGATGAATATCAAAGGAGTAATGAGCAGCGAGGCGACAATAGAGATGACTCTCGGAATAACGGACAAAATAGTGGACCAAGGTTTCAGAGACCTTTTGTATCTCCCGAGGATATGATGAACGGGCCATGTCAGATGCATTTCTATGTCGACAATAATGGGAAGAGGCAGTCGGGACATCTGAAGGACTGTCGAAATTTTCAAGCAATATTGAGGTTTGCAGGGCAAGCCAATGCTCAAGCAACAAATAGAAACCCCCAGGGGCCCAGGAGTGAGATCCACCTGCCAACTCCTCCCGCAATAACGGACGAAAATCGACACCAGCTCAGAATAGCGGCAGCACCACACCCACCTCCATATGTCGACCCCAATTCCAACGGCGTGGTCTCGATGATTCAGAAAGCTAGGCTGTTTAACAGGGCTCAGAAAGTAGTCTCACGACAAGTGTTCATGGCAGAGAAGATGCCTCCACCAACGATTGAGTACCTAAATTGGTCGGGATAGGACATTGGCTTCACAATAGCGGATCACCCGCAGCAAGTTCCTCGACCAGGGCAGTCAGCACTTATCTTACCAGCAGTGATCGCAGGATTCGACGTATCTCGAGTATTCATAGATGGAGGCAGCAGTCTAAACCTTATGTACGCAGATACACTAAGGAAGATGAATATATCCCTAGCAAATCTGAAACCAACTGATACACGTTTTCATGGTATCACGTGAGAGAAGCCAAGTTATCCGTTGGGGAAGATCAATCTCGACGTTCAGTTTGGGACCAGAGAAAACTACAGGATAGAAAGGCTGGAGTTTGAAGTCGTGGATTTCCCATCGCAATATCACTCCCTGTTAGGACGACCAGCATATGCCAGGTTTATGGCGGTACCACACTACACGTACCTGTTGTGGAGGCTACCTGGACCTAAGGGACCAATTACAGTCAAAGGAAGTTTCGCGTTAGCTGATAAATGCGACAAGGATTTTCGTCGACTGTCGGAAACTTTCGGGATGCAAGCGAATATATGGCGTCAAGGCTCACTGATTATGATGTGTTGCCAGATGTAGGAAGGCCTCTCGGGGAGCCAACCTTTAATACCACGAAAGATTCCAGGAGGTGCAGGTTCACCCGACAGATCCAACGACGTCTATTGCAACAAACATGGACCTCGCATAGGAAAGCGCGCTCGTCGAGTTCCTCCGTGAGCACTGGAAAATCTTCGCATGGTGTCCGGCTGACATGCCAGGAGTACCCGAACTTGCCGAGCACCACCTAAACTTGGATCCAATAGCGAGACCAATTAAACAACCTTTGCGGCGTTTTGAACCAAACCGTAAAGCTATGTTGTCGGAGATTGATCGACTAGAAGCTGGTTTTATCAAAGAACTACATCAGAGGCCACGTGGGTAGCTAACCCAGTGCTGGTCCCAAAGAAAAACACGAAAGTCCTTCGCATGTGTGTCAACTTTACGTGTCTCAATAAACATTGTCCAAAGGATCACTTTCCCCTCCCAAGGATCGATCAAATCATCGACTCCACGGCAGGATGTGAACGTCTTTCCTTCCTGGACGCATATTCTAGTTATAACAAGATTAGATTAAAAGAAGAAGATGAGGTCAAGACAGCGTTCATTACACCTTATGGCGTGTTTTGCTACAAAACAATGCCTTTAAAAAAGCGGGAGCAACATATCAGCGGTATGCAAAAGTGCTTGGCAACACAGATTGAAAAAAACGTACAAGTATACATTGACGATGTCGTTATAACATCAAAAAGGGGTCAACATTGATCGAGGATTTAAAAGAAACCTTCGACAATCTTGATAAGTTTGCCTCAAGCTAAACCCGACGAAGTGTTCTTTTGGCGTCCTGGGAGAACTTCTCGGGTTCCTAGTCTCAGCAAGAGGGATTGAAGCCAATCCAGAGAAAATTCAAGCTATCGTAACAATGAGGAAGCCAACAAAGTTAAAAGAAATACAACAGTCTGGGTGAGTCGCAGCTTTAAGCAGATTCGTCGCGGACTAGGAGAAAAAGCGCCGTTCTATGCTCTAATCAAGCAAGGAGAGAAATTCCAGTGGAACGAAGAGGCCGACGAGCTTTCGAGGATCTCAAACGCACAATTTCGACACCACCAATCTTGGTGGCGCCCAAGGAGAAGGAACCCCTCTTGTTATACATTGCAGCCACGCCTCAGGTGGTCAGCACAGCACTTGTAGTCGAAAGAGAGGAAGAAGGAAAACTCCACGGAGTACAGAGGCCAGTATACTTCATCAGCGAAGTTTTATCTCCCTCAAAACAGCGGTATCCGCGTACCAAAAGCTAGCATATGGAGTGTTTAACCGCAAGAAAATTGCGGCACTATTTTTACACACCCGATAATAGTGGTCAATGAGGCGCCTTATCCAATATACTAAACAATCAGGCTACGGTCGTGTCTCCTTTGGGAATAGAGCTTTCCCTCGACATCACGAAAAAAGAAAAGCAATAAAGTCGCAAATTCTACCAGACTTCATCGCAGAGTGGATGGAGTTACAAAATACGGGACCCCGGATTTATCGAGAACTGGACTATGAATTTCGACGGGTCCAAGTGATTAGAGGGAGTTGGAGCAGGCGTGATACTAATATCACTGAAGGCGACAAATTAAAGTATGTCTTACGAATGACGTTTCTAAACGCATCTAATAATGAGGCAATACGAAGCCCTCATACACGGGATGAAGATGGCGAAGGCTTGTGGTGCAACTCGATTAAAAATCTTTGGCGACTCACAGTTGGTGGCTCACAAGTCATGAATCAATGTGATGCAGTCAACGATAGCATGATAGCATACAAGGAAGTTTACAATGAGCTGGAGAAGCTGTTTGATGGGTGCGAGGTAAATCACATCAGCAGGCTAAGCAATGATGAAGCCGACGTTCTTGCAAATATTGGGTCGCAGTGTCTCGCGATTCCACCAGGCGTATTGGGAAGAGATAGCGAGAGATCTACAAAGTCGAAGAAACCAAAGAAGAAGGAGAAGGATGAGAAACCCTCGGGGGCTATAAAAGCGGCACTGGAAGAAGAGGAGGAACAGGACCTAGTAATGATGGTACAAATTCCATGGATGCAAGCATACATATCATACATCCTAAGGAAACAAATACCCGACGATCCAGTTGAAGCAAGGCGAGTTATTAGGCGGTCCAAGGCCTTTACTGTGGTCAAAGGGGAGTTATACAAGCGAAGTATTTCGGGAGTGTTACAAAGGTGCGTCACACCCGAAGGAGGGATAATTCTGAAGGATGTACACGAAGGAATATGCGGTCATCATGCAAGTAGTCGAGCTATAGCAGCCAAGGTTTTCAGAGCAGGATTTTATTGGTTGACAGCAATTGAGGATGCGAAAGAAATAGTTCGTACTTGTGACGCGTGCCAGAGGTTTGCCACTAAACCTCACTCTCCAGCAGCAGAGCTGATGCCAATACCGCTGTCTTGGCCCTTTGCTCAGTGGGGTCTCGATATGGTGGGAAAATTACACAAGGCTTCGCCAGGAGGATACGAGTATATGCTCGTCGCTGTCGACAAATTCACTAAGTGGATAGAAGCAAAGCCGATAAATTCACCAGACGGAGCGTCGGCAATCAAGTTCGTAAAAGTATCGTTTTTCGGTTTGGAGTACCTCATAGCATACAATGGTAGTAACTTCACATCAAAGGAATTCAAGGCATATTGTGCAGGTAGGTATCAAACTACACTTTGCATTAGTTGCGCACCCGCAAACCAATGGTCAAGTCGAAAAAGCCAATGGAATTATCTGCAATGGTATCAAGGCGTTTGCTAGCACCATTGGAAAAAGCTCGACATACCTGGCCGAAGAGTTGCCCAGTGTGTTATGGAGTATTCGAACAACACCAAATACGGCGACACAAGAAACCGTTTTTTGGTCCATGGAGCTGAAAGTGTGCCGATAGAAATAGAGCATGGTTCTCCAAGAGTCACAGAATATGACGAAGAGGCTTCAAGAAAAGCATTGGAGGATGATGTCGATGCACTAGATGAAGCTCGAGACGAAGTGTTATCACGAGTTACTAAGTACCAGCAAGACCTGAAAAACTAGGTCGACGTTGCGCCCGAGATCCTTTCAGGTCGGTGACTTAGTCCTTCGGCTCACGCAAAAAAGTCATGAGAAACTCGAGTCGCCGTGGCTTGGCCCTTATATCATCACAGAAGTAATCGAAGGAGGAGCATACAGGATAAAGGACAAGAAGACAGGGGTTGTAGAGCCAAATCCCTGGAACGTGGCGCAACTCAGGCGGTTCTATGCTTAGAGTCGAAATATAGTCCTCCTTTGTAAAAATACAATGTACTGAAACGCCCGCGAGCTTTCAGACGCACTCTTTTCCTTTTCGGGGCACCGTGGAAAGGTTTTTAATGAGGCGGGCTCGCGGTGCTGCAATATAGAAAAGATATTGGTGATATACATCTTCTTTATCGACGCGCTCGGGGCTTGCACCCAGCAGCTACAACATACATATGAACTGCCGACAAAATAGAACTTGCAAAACAATAAATTTCGCTTTGGTGCAACACACCTCGCAAAACAATATAGACACACAGGAAGAACCAATAAAAAGCTCGGGGGCTTGTTGAAACAAAAATAGTTCGAGATATTTGACAACATATATGTTATTTACAATATACAGGCGTTCTTCGACAGAGAAAAAACAACAAAGAAATTCTTCAATCAGCATTTAGTATAGCGTCTATATTGATTCCCTCGTTATTTGCAGCACCAGTTCTATGTTCAGCATACCTACCCTTCACAAAGAATTCTGCATCCATCCGAAGCAGTTTGTCCATCATCTCTTCTGCTACAGGGCGCACAATGTCGTCGATTTTGTCAATGTTCCTCTTTCGCTTCGCCTGCTTGGCCAGACACTTGGTGACAATTTGAGTCAGATCTAACTTCGGGTAGCATATTTGTATCATAATCATGGCGAATCTTGCCCCAGCTGATAGCTGAGCTCGCACAAATTGATGAATACGAGGAGCATCCCGAAATTTCTCCATCAAAGCAGGAAGGGTGTCTGGGATTTTGTTGCGAGGAAACATGGTACTATAGACTAAAGACAAAGTTTTCGTGCAGAAGTCGAGAAAGTCGCGGACCTGATTCGCGCGATCTTGAAATCTGACTATTTGGCGAGTACGCTCAGGAGTGACCCAGAAATTGGAACCATGCTGACGAGCAAGCCTGACAAGCACATTGGTTCGGGTTTCAACACGCTGATCTTCGGCAGCAGTATCCAAAAAAGAACCTGTTTCACCGGAAACATCAGCAAGGAATAAAAGATAGTAAGGTTAAACTAACATATGATCAAATTTTGCGGAGCATACCCGTCATATCCAAGCTAGAGTCATTCATCAGTTCAAGCATATGATTCTCTCGGCGCGTAGCTTCGGCAGCCTCAGCAACTGCAGTTTCCTTCAACGCTATGGCTTCTTGAGCTTGTTGAACAGCTCATTTTTCATTCTCAGATGATCTTCAAGACTGTTCCATGATCACGAGAGTTTGTTTTTTCATCGACTGCAGTTGTTGACGGAGTTCGCCCAAGTCTTCATTCTGTGCAGCACTCAAAGAACCTCCAATATACTCGACAGCGGAGGACCTTTTAGAGCAAGACGCAGCAGGCAAGGCAGCCGAGGAATGAGGCCCAGTGGTATAGTTGTCAAAAATCAACTGGAGAGAAAATACTTCGATATCAATACCTCGGCAACATAGCTTTTTCATTAATAAGGTCAGATATTTACATGGCTATTACAAAAGGTTCCTATTGAACTACTGGGGTAGTTGTCGCCAAAGCTACTTTGGCGACAGCATCAAAAGAGAAGCAAAAAAAAGAGAGACAAGGTGGTCTACTTGACCTCTGGCTTCGATGAACTAGGAGCTGGAGTTGGCTTGAATCCAAGGAAAGCAAGGATTTTCTTCGAGTTTGGCTTGGCAGCCTTAATCAAAAACTGCCATTTCTTCGTCTCCATATCCTTTACATCGCCAACTTTGGCCCAGTCGACATCCTGTTGGCTGTCAGCAACCAAAGCTATGGTGCCTTCAACACCAATCTTTAGGCCTTCTTGTCGAAGACTGGGTCCAAGATCTTCTTTGGATTTGAAGCACTTGGCGAGAGCAGTAAAAGCCTCGGGTTCTTCTTTCTTCCCGAAGAAGTAGGGAAAAAGCCGTGACAGAACTATTCTAGCGTCAGTAAGGCCTTGGCATGCTTCATCTCCATGAATCTCAAGAAGGGAGAGCGCGTCGAGGAGACGATCACCTTCAGGATTTTCTAGATCATAATCTTGTTGCGTCCTCCCTAAGTGATCAAAAGGAAGCTTGTTAAAGAAAAAGCGGGCCAGGAAGAATGTGATGACCCGAAAAAATAGCAAGGATTTGAGTACTTACTAACAAAACGTCGACTTTGCGATTCCAAGCGGGTAAGGATTTCATCTTCACGGGCAGACTGCTGAGCAATGTTGTCACTCAAAGAAGTTTCCACGTCATGAAGTCTTTTTCGAAGATCTTTGACAGCGGCAGCATCTGATTCAGTTTTCTTGCGAGCTTTTTCGCTTTGCTCCAATTTAAGAGCAAGAGCATCAGCACGTTTGTTAGCTTCCGCAAGATTGACTGGCAAAACAATTGACAATAAACAAGTGTCATGGCAAAAAATGAAGGAGAGTTTATTTAGCAGGAGAAGCAGTAAAAAAAAGGTACCTTCAAGCTTTTTAACATGGTCACGATACCCGACGAATTGGGTACCGAGACGAATAAACTCCTTCATCAAAGGCTGCAAAAGAAAAGCAGAGAAAGAAAAATCAATATAGGAATTGAAAAGTTCGACAACAACATGCAAAAGAGAAGCAAAAATAGAGGGGAGTCAACAGTATTGAAATGTTCGGAACACAGAAAAAAAGAAGTGAAGAACTTACATCATCCATTGAAGGAGTTGTGGAACTACCAATTGACAAGGTAGGCTCCTTGGCCGGTTCGACCCTAGCCCTCTTGGGTGAAGGGGCACGGGGGCTTGCAATTGGAGTTGGATGCTCAATGTCTGCTGAGGAGGCAAAGTTTCATCTCCATCAGGCTGAGCTTCGGAGACAACTAAAGTGCGACGTACTCGTTCGAGCGTCAGCGTCAATAGGTGGATTTTCATCCTCGTCACCACTACAATAAAAAGGCGACAAAGTAAGAAACAACATAGACAAAATATCGAGAGCAAGCAACAAAGAGCAGCAAGAACTTACGAGTGACAAGGGCATCCTCGTAAGGATTGAAAGTTGTCCTTCCTCAGTAGGAACAACTTCTTCGGCGAGGAGGTGCGCCGGCTTTGGAGGTGCCAGAATCGGCAACTTCGTCCCTTTTTCTCTTGTTCCTTGGAGAAACAGCGGAGGTGAGGGAGTGTGTCGATGCGGTAGCCTCAGATTCGACTTCTCTTTCAGAAGAAGCCGCGGATTTCTGAGAACCCGCGACTTCACTCTCAGGGCGAGAAGTACCCTGGTTGTCATCGGTGACAACAGTCCGTTCTTCGACTTCTCCACCCTCAGGAAGAGGAGGGAGAGGTGACGCAGATTTTGTGATTCTGGACAAGGTAGAAAAAATATCGACAGGAATTTGTGTCAATAACGAGTCGAAGAAATAGCAGTACGAAAAAGAGAAAAAAACAGAGTGAGCGAACAAACAGACGATGAAAAATATATTACCTGCGGGAGCGCGTTGGTGGCGTTATATGGTGTCACACGGCAAGATGACGGGACGGTGTCTTTCTTGCTAAGCGACGAGATTTTTTGGACAAGTTTTTCTAAGTCCTTGACCGATAAATCTATCGACAGGCGATCGACATCTTTGTCGCCAGCATACATCCAAAGGGGATTTTTGCGAGCCTGCAGAGGCTGCACCCTAATCCTAAGGAAATGAGTTGTGATTTGAATACCCGACAGTTCCTTGCCGCGGGTATTTTGAAGCTTGTGGATGCGTGTCATCAGCGCCTCTGTCGCCATTTTTTCTTCGTCAGTGGCTTCAGCATCCCAGGATCGGCGGCGACAGATTTTTTCAGTGCCATCAAAACGGGGAATGTTGTATTCCGCCGAGTCGAGACTTTCCTCGTGGATATACAGCCATTTTTTGCGCCACCCTTGAACTAAGTTAGGGAACTTGACATCGAAATACTCAACATCAGGGCGGATGCAGATAACAACGCCGCCTATGTTATAGGCAACATTGGGAGAGTCATTACGGCGAAGGAGGAAATGCGCTTCCATAAAGCCCAGTTAGGCTGGACTCCAAGGAAAGATTCGCAAAGAGTGATGAAGATCGAGATGTGGAGGATGGAGTTGGGAGTAAGGTGGTGAAGTTGCAATCCATAAAAAAAAAAGCAACCCACGCAGAAAATCGTGAATAGGGGAAGAAAGACCGCGGATGAGGTGGTCAACGAAACTGACCCGGTACTCGATCGGCGGAGATGGATAGCTCTCCTCGGGGAAGCGCAGTGAATCTTTCTTCTTGCTGATCCCGAGCTTCTTCAGCAAGTTGATATCTTGAGCGGAGATTTTGGATCTCTCCCACTCCAGATCTTCCGCTGCCATCCTCGATTCAGGAGTGCTGTGGCGAGTGAGTCGCGCGCGCGGCGGCATCAACAATGGCGAAGGCGAAAAGTGCGAGTGTGGCTGAGCTCAGGAGGTGTTCGGTGCAATGGGGATTTTTGCAGAAGGAGAGCAGAGGTGCGGCGCAGGCGAAAGTATGAACGGAGGAAGAAGAAGACCTTATATAGAGAATCAGCGAAGCGACGCACCGTTGGATGGAGTAATTTTGCGGTGGATGCTGTACCCTTGGCTAAGGGGTAAAAAAGTATTTTGACTATGAGAGAATGTAACAAGCGCTACAGTACGTGCGCTAGGAAAAGCGGAGGACGTGTGTCCCCCACTTGCACGACGTGTCAACAGGTCGCAGGTTTTGGGCCCGCAGGTCAGTGAATGGACAGCTCTCACGTCTTCTCGATACAGTAATCATGGCTATCGTCAGCAGTGATGTCACCTTGACTAAAGGGAAAATTTCGGCTGTGAAGACTAAAAGAAATTGGCGGCAGGGAAAAATTATCAATTATTTCGAGAGCATTTGATCAAATACAAGTTTTTGCCCAAATCCTCGGGGGCTACTTTAGAAAAAAGAAAAAGCTCAAGTATGACAAAATAGAAATGGCGAGAGCCTATGATCAAACATTTGTTCATAGCCTCGGGGGCTACTCCCATCGGGAGCGCTGGTCGCGCACCCGATAGACATAAAAAGCTCGAGAGAGATTGACAATATAGCGGCATAAGATGTTGAGCCTACAACCAAGCACTTGTCCTTGGCTGTAGCCTCGGGGCTACTCCCATCGGGAACGCTGTCGCGTGCCCGATGAAATTATAAAAAATATATAGAGAGAAGAAGTGAGCATATTTCGAGTTATACAAATAACTCAAACATACTCCCATCGGAGGACAATATAAGTCATCCGTTGACTCAATAAAATGTGCTATTCCAACAGCCGAAAAAGCACTCGACAATATATTCTCGAGCGCCAAAGTTGCGAATAATCTCTGAATGCCGCAAAACTCGAAGGTAAGACCCCAGTTCTGGCGGCGTGGCACCGTCTCCGACGTCGGTTTGCTACTTTTTCCGTATCAACAGATACGAAGAAAATCCTAACGGACGCGTTAGGTACCGATAAAACATGACTGGGACTCGACAGAATGGTAAGACCTTAAGCGGCACCTATCGAAGTTTGCACCAGTATCCCGAGATCATGTCCAGGGACGTGATCTTGAAGTAGGTTTTTGCGGATTGCCACTAGAGCAGTTAACTAGTACCTGATCCGTCAGATGAACTAGCCCCAACTACCATTATCCCTGTACAATATATAATTGCGTATCCAAAGATATGTGATAAATTTGACACTTATTGAATGGCTATAAAGTTGGAGATTTTCCTGATTCTTCGATTCAAGCAAAATCTCGGGGGGCCTGACATAGGCATCCCCAATGGGCCTGCCAAAGATGGTACCCGGGGTTTACTAGAGGCCCACGACTCGAAGAATAAGAAGATTCGGAAGCCCAAGTTATTATTAAGGAAAGCTAGAGTTGTATTAGGAGATACTACTTGTAATCTTGGGACGGGTTGGAAACCCTCCGGACTGTAACCTGTGTATTGTGAATCCCTCGACTCCACCTCCTATATAAGGGGGAGTCGAGGGACAAAGAGAGGATCGATTCATTGTCTCACGCAACCCTAGCTTTTACATCGTCGAGTACTTTTCGGCTGAAACCTTCGAGATCTACTTGCCCTCTACTTCCGCTAAAACCCTAGTCTATAATCCATAGGCATTGATAAGTTAATCCCTTGTTAGCATGACCTTTTTGTATGTGGGTGAAAAGAGGAAGGAGGATGTCTTGCCTTTCTTGGAACATCACAAGAGTTGGGGATGAACCAAGAGAGAGGATGAAGAGGTAAACAACAAGCAAAACAAAAAGAAACCAACACCAAAAACCAAATGCAATTTTATAAAAGCCAAAGGTGGTGATATGCATGAATGCAACATGATGATATGATAACAGATGCAAGAAAGGTAAAAAGGATCTAGGTATTATTCTTGGGATGTTACAGCTTCTTAGTTCTTAGTTCTTGTACAATTTCAATTAGAGCCAACAAGGACCCGTCCAGGATGTTTCACCCTTTGATGAAAGTTGTCTGGTTCGGGCTGATGATACGGTGCGCAATAGGATCAAGACGGGTCGCATACGCCTTGGATATGATCTTGAAGATGGCGTTGATAAGGGCAATAGGGCGAAACTGTGTGATCGACTCCGCCCCTGGAACTTTTGGAATAAATGTGAGTATACCAAAGTTGAGCCTAGCCATGTCTATGCGCCCTAGCACAAAGTCGTTGAGAATGTGAAGCACCCCATGCTTGACTAGCGGCAAGCACTTCTTGAAGAATAACACTGAGAATCCGTCTGGGCCAGGGCCGTGTCGGTTTTCATTTCTTTGACGACCTCTCCCAAATCTGCTTCCGAAAAGGTCAAAGCCAAGGAGTCATTCTCATCCTGCGACACCCGCCCCTCTACGCCCCACGTAGCAGGGGCCAGCCCACATACCCTGTGAGCGGCAGTGCCCATTAGATCCCTATAAAAAGCATAGATATGTTCCTGAATCAGCCCAGGCTCGGAGATCCTTCCCGTCGGAGTGGTAAGCGCCGTGATGGCACACTTGCGGCGGCGCCCATTAGCCACCGCATGGAAATACGCTGTGTTGGCGTCCCCCTGGAGCGCCCATTTAACACGGCCGCGTTGACGCCAATATTCCTCCTCTTGAGCATAAATCTGGAGCAGCTCCTCCTCCAAATGATAGCATAGAGCCCAAACGTCAGCGTTGAGAATTGCGTCATCTGCCGGATTGTCTAGGAGGGTTATTTGTTGGAGCAAGAGCTCTTTGGAACGCCGATTGTCTCTGCCTAGGTAATGGCTCCAACCCCTAAGTTGCTGCCGTAACCCACCGCTCACATGAGACCACCATTCTACAATATCTCTTCCTCCCACATAGGCTAACAACCTATCCCAGGTTGCCTGAACTAGTGGGAGAAAGTAAATTCTTTCAAACCACCCCGATTCGAAAAAGAAGCGCGAGGAGCGAGGAAGGGCCTCATCCCTGGAGTCAAACACTAAAGGGGTGTGTTCTGACCCCAAACTTGTTTCAGCCACCAAGGAGCACAGGGGAAAGAGGGCTTCAAGAGATTGAGAGACAAACACTCTATCGAGCGCCGATCTGACAGGATTAAGTTGCCGATTGGTCTAGGTGAACCTCGCCCCGGTACGAGGGATCTCCCGTAAGGCCCACGAGCCTATGTGTGCATTGAACAGGTCAATCAGTGGCCAATTGAGATTGGAGTTATTCTTGTCAGCTGCTGACCTAATCTGATTGAAGTCCCCTCCTACGACAAGGGGAAGGTAGGCAGTAGTGATTTTGTGGGACAGCTCTTCCAGGAACATGCGTGATCTCTCATGATCCGCAGGTCCGTAAATCCCCACGATCTCCATCTTCCTGTTGGTCGGACGATGTAAGAGAGCCACACTTATAAAGAATTGGCCCCTCTCAATTTCCGTGGCCTCAAAGGTGCTGTCGCGGCAGCCAATGCGCATTCCCCCAGAGTGCCCATTCACCGGGAGCCAGCACCAAACGAATTGCTCGCCAATCTCTAAGCTTCGGAGCTCATTATCCGTGAAATCCCGTTTTATTGTTTCTTGAAGAACGACGATGTCAATCTTGTGCAAACGGAGGTAGTCCTTGAGAAGGGTTCGGCGCCCCTGCCATCCGAACCCGCGTATGTTCCAAAAGAGGCACCTCATTGAGGAACCTTCCCTTTAGCCCGTGCTAGGCGGGTGAGCGGCCAGTTTCCCACCGGATCCACCACTATCTTCTTCATCCTTCTCTTTGGCGCCGGTGGTGCATTGTCACCCTTGACATTGCAATCCCCGGCACCCTCTGTCCCTGCAGCGGCCGAAGCTCCCTCATCCTCCCCCTTGGAGGACGTGGCAAGCTCCGCCTTGGCCGCTTCCATGGCTTTAGCTAGCTCCACTCTCTGTCGAGCTAGGGCTAGCTCTGCTTGCGCCACTTCCCTGGCCTGGAGCATGGTGATAAGCTCGGATGGTGTGCCCTCTGTGGATTTGAAAACTATGCAGCTATCGCGCGCCACATCTAAAAGCTATTGAACGGGAACCTCATGCAAGACAGAGAAATCACTAAGAGAGGGGTTACCTGATGCGCTCTTCTTCCCTGCCTTCTTGTCCACCTTGGCGGTCGTCATTTTTGCGGTAGAGTTCTTGGCGATCGTGCGCTGCACCGCCCTCTCCAGCACCGGCCCTTCAGTTTCGCCCCTCCCGCGGAGGCTCTTGCAGTAGGTCTCCACAGGTGGAGCCTTGGATCGGGGCCCCCTAGCCACCGAGGCACCAAGAGCAGGAATCGGAGTGTCCTCAAGCAGAAGAGGCGGCGTACGGACCGAGCCCCTTGGCAGGATCGCTGGAGCTTGGTGAAACGACGGCTGAGCCCGAGCAGGTGGAGGGGTCACTTCTCCCACATCCTCAAAGGCGAGTCTCGTGGCCACCGTGGCATCGAGATTCATCTTGAGAGAAGGGCGATCATTGTTGCTCTTGCTCCTATGCTCGCGGTCGCGCGACTCGTCAGCGGCCGAGACCGAGCTGCAGTCACCGGAAACTGAGCTTAGCTCAGGAGGGGCCTTGTTCTTGAGGCAGGAGATTGGGCTCATGCCGGAGACGATCGGGCCTTCAGGAGTAAGTGCCGCAACAGAAGGAGCAGGCTGGTCACTTTCAGATTGTGTCACTTGAGCTTGGCCACCGCGGGGAAAATATCTCCATGGGCAGTGAGGTTGGACCCGTATTGGTTGAAGGATGCGGCAGGGCGGGTTGGGTTGGAGGGGAGCGGCGTCAGCACCTCAGCAGGGGCCAACGCAACTGTTGTGGGTATACTTCATGGGTATGCCAACGATGTGGTCAGGATCCGGCAAGCCCGGGTGGCCCGCAGATGGTTGTGGTGGCTTATGGCCCACCGGGCGGCCCAGTTGCTGTTGATAGAAGATGGAGGAAGTGCAGCCCAGGAACAGGAGCCGGATCCCAACCGACCTACGAAGGAGTCGGATCCATGAAGGCCCATGAAGGTGTCCGGATCCATAACGACAAGTTAGATGTAGTTGGATCCTTGACGTACACGGCAATGTAATATTCCGTAGTTAGGCATCTTATATTTCGGCTAGGACTCTCCGTAGAAACCCTAGATCCGAGCATCTATATAAGCAGGATCCTGGGAGCCCTATAGGGACAACTAACACACAACTCATTGTAACAACGCGAAAGCGCCAAGATAATTCCAGACAAGCAGCAGTAGGCCCTGCCATCGTGCAGCGTGTTCCGAAGCTAGGTAAATCGCGTACCACCGTCCCGAGGACTCTCCGGCCAATGGCCCCTACTTCTTCCCCCCTTCATGATGATCCCTCCTCCGGGGTACCATCGAATAGGCAACGACAGTTGGCGCCCACCATGGGGCCAGCGGCGTCTGGAGGCCGGAACCGGGAGGGTTCTACCTTCGGAGGCATCGGCGACACCATCACCGTGGGGCACATCTTGTACGCCGGAAACTTTCCGATCGTCCCTCAGGACGAGTGCTGGATTCCGGCTAGGACCGACCCCGTCAAGCTCTCCATCATCCCGATCGGCGGGATACACATCTTCATCGGCGAGACCGTCGATTCCGACGGAAATGCACTGGTAAGCAACGCAGACGCAACAGCCTTTGAGCTGGACGCAGTCGCGAAGATCCGATCTGAGATGCAGGAGCTTCCTAAGGAAGATTCCGCCTTAGATCTGGAAAATTCAAAGCCCACCCAATCCGCCCCTGAGCAGGAAAGTACGGTGGAAGACCAATGCAGATCCGCCTGGGTCTCCCAGGTGTTAGAGAATGAAAGGTGTCAGTTTGTGCACTTCCTTGCGCACAAGCCCGGATCCGCCCCTCCAGAGGAAGGTGCTGGACCAGTGCAAGCAGAGGACGCCGGTGACAACAACAACAACTCTGAGCACCAGGAGGGTGCCGGAGACAACTCCGAGCACCAGGAGGGTGCCGAAAACAATGATGAATCAATTCTCGGCAGCCTCAGCCCGCTCTCCGATGACGCTTCAACTGCAGACTCCTACGAGGCGTTTTGCAAAGCATTGGAGGACGCAGAAGATGCTGGCGGCAAATCATCTCCGCCAAAGTAGGTCTTTGCGACCATAACCAGAGGAGAAGACGACGAGGATGCTGATTCCGAAAAAACCCCCGCTGGCGCGGACATCCTAGCTCCAGCCCAGCTGGAGGCACCACCGCGGGTTCGTACCCGTGACACGCCGGAGCCATCGCGAGGCCGGAGCCTAAAGTTCTACAAGGGGATGCCTGCAGATGAGCTCATGAAGGTAGCCGGAGAAAACGGAGAGCACGTTCAGCCACCAGAGGTTCTGACGACACCAATCACACCAGATATGGCCACGGATCCAGAAGCTCTGGAGGCGACGCGAGTGAAGCTCCTCGAGCAGGCCGAGGGCATAGTCAAGGTTTCAGCCTCAGTCCTTCGGGACAAGGTGGACACCGAAAGGCTAGTCAAAAGGGCCAGAGAAAACAACCGCCTATCAAAGGAAGCGCTGCTGGACGCCAGGAAGCGCGCGGAGGAGTGGCAAGCTAAAGTCAAAAGAAACAAATGAGGAGGTGCAAAGGATGCGAAGAGAAGTTGTCCGCCCTCGCAACATCAACTTTAACAGCGCAGCTCGCCCCCAAACCTCTAGCAACTCCAAAGGATAATATGAAGATGGCCGCAGAGCTCCTTGCCAAACACGACGAGGAGATCGATATCGACCACCTCCGCACACTCGTTGCCACAGCGAGCAGCAACAGAGCAAGGCGGATACCTCTCGCAAATTGGAATCCAACTCAGAAGCATGCATATCCACAGCGCAGAAGAATACCTTGGGAAGGGAGCACCGCGATGACCAATCGCGCACCGGATCGATGGAGCACAGAAGGAAGACCAAAGAACATCCAATTCCAATTCCCATACTTCGGATACCCCTCCAGCAGGGAAGAACAAGGGAAATGATCTGATGTACTCTGGCAAGGACAAGTACCAAAACCCATCACCACCCTGGAACCAGCACGCTCCTCCGCCTCCTCGCCAACGAAGTCCCGCAGGACACCAACTTGGGGTGATGATACGTCTCAAACGTATCTATAATTTCTTATGTTCCATGCTAGTTTTATGACAATACTCACATGTTTTATATACACTTTATATCATTTTGATGCATTTTCTGGTACTAACCTATTAACAAGATGCCGAAGCGCCAGTTCCTGTTTTCTGCTGTTTTTGGTTTCAGAAATCCTACACAGGAAATATTCTCGGAATTGGATGAAACAAAAGCCAAACCCTCAATTTTACCGAGACGGACCCAGAGAGGGGAAGTGCCCAGGGGCCCCACATCATACCTAGGCGCGGCCCCTCCCTGGCCGCGCCACCAGGTGGGGACCCCCTGGCTCCTCGACTCGCCCTCGCCTATATATTCGTCCATCACGAAAACCCTAGGGGAGTCGACGATATTCCACGAAGAGTTCCGTAGCCGCCGCCATCGCGAGACAAGTTTCGGGAGAAGTCTCTGTTCCGCCGCCGGCCGGGAATTGCCGGAGTCATCTCCATCGACACCACCGCCATCTTCATCATCGCCATTGCTGTCTCCCATGATGAGGAGGGAGTAGTTCTCCCAGGCTGAGGCTCTACCGGTAGCTATGTGGTTCATCTCTCTCCCATGGTGTGATCTTTATGTGATCATGAGCTTTGTATCACTATTAAACTATGTGCTACTCTAGTGATGTTATTAAAGTAGTCTATTCCTCCTCCATGATGTAAAGTTGACAGTGTGTGCATCATGTAGTACTTGGCGTAGGTTATGATTGTAATCTCTTGTAGATTATGAAGTTAACTATTACTATGATAGTATTGATGTGATCTATTCCCCCTTTCATAGCTATTGTTGACAGTGTGTATGCTATGTTAGTACTCGGTCTAAATTGCAACGGTCTATTATGCACTCTAGAGGTTACTTTAATATGAACTCCGGTTTCACTCTCCACGGTGTGATGGTGACAGTGTGCGCATCGTGTGTGATTCCTTTATGAAGTTGTGGAGCTTGTTTACTCCGGCTTGAGGTGTGCTTTGGAGCCCTACGCAATGAATGGTGTTTGTTATCCAACAAGAGAGTGTTTAAGAGTAGCATTTATTCAGTTATGTGATCATTGTTGAGAGTGTCCACTAGTGAAAGTATGATCCCTAGGCCTTATTTCCAAGCATTGAAACACCGTTTCCAACAAGTTCTGCTACATGTTTACTTGCTGCCATATTTATTTCAGATTGTTATTACCTCTCCCATTCATCCATATCACTTGCATTTTACTATCTCTTCGCCGACCTAGTGCACCTATACATCTGACAAGTGTATTAGGTGTGTTGGGGACACAAGAGACTTCTTGTATCTTAATTGCAGGGTTGCTTGAGAGGGATATCTTTGACCTCTACCTCCCTGAGTTCGATAAACCTTGGGTGATTCACTTAAGGGAAACTTGCTATTCTACAAACCTCTGCTCTTGGAGGCCCAACACTATCTACAGGAATAGAAGCGTGCGTAGACATCAAGCTATTTGCAGCGCCGTTGCGGGAGGTAAGGTAAAAGGTATTCACATCCTCCAACTACTAAGCTATTTCCTAGCACTGTTGCCGGTGTGTGAGTGCTCGAAGTTATTTCCTTTAGATTACGCAATTGCATCTTTTTGTTTCTTGTTTTTATTTTTCACTAGTTAGGCATAATGGAAAACAAAAAATGATTTAATCTATTTTCCTGAGTTAAGACATGAATTGTTTGATGCAAAAATTAAAAAACCTATGGAACCTTATTTGCATGCTAGTAGCAATGTTATTAGTATGAACGCAATTTCTGCTAATGCTATGGAAAAGTCTAAGCTTGGGGAAGCTAGTTTTTGTGATCTTTTTAGCTTCCCATCTTTAGGGGAGAAAATTTGCTCTAAAAATACTTTATCTCCCATATGCGATAACTCTAATGATGCTTGTGATATTTTAAATCCACCTACTGAAAGTATTCCTTTCAAGATACCTATGAAAATTGTTGAACTTGCTATGAACAATTGCTATTTTGGAGATGGGACTGTCCATCCTAGTGACCATTTACTCTTTATACATGAATTATGCGAGTTGTTCAAGTGTGCAGGTATTTCTATGGATGAAGTTGGGAAGAAACTATTCTCTATGTCGCTGTCTGGTAAAGCGGTGCATTGGTATAAATTGCTGAAGAATAGGCATTCTCTTGATTGGAAGGATATTATGCCTCTATTTTATTCTAAATTCTATCCTCCAAGTGAAATTCACAAAGACCGAAACATATATAATTCTGGCCTCATGATGGAGAGAGTATTGCCCAAGCATGGGGAAGATTGAAGTCTTTAATGCTCAAATGCTCCATTCATGAGCTTCCTGGTAATATCATCATTGATAATTTCTATGCAAGACTTTCTTTTCAAGATAAAACCTTGCTGGATACTACTTGTTCTGGATCATTCACGCGCAACAAAGAAGAGTTTAAATGGGACCTTCTTGATCGGATTCGGGAGAATGCTGAAGATTGGGAGAACGACAAAGGTAAAGAATCAGGTATAAACTATGAATATGAATGCATTAAGTCTTTCGCTCAAACCGCTGATTTTCAAGAGCTTAGTGCTAAATATGGTCTTGATCCTCAAATTATGGTCGATTGCTATAGAGCCTTTGCTTCTCATATTAGTGTTCCTAAAGAAAATTGGTACATGTATCATGAACCTTTTAAAGACACGTGCATGGAAAATGAAATTGTTGTTAATGATTGCAATGAACACGCTCAAACTTCTGAGAATGCTATTTCCTATAAGCATGTTAATTTTTGTGGAGTTCATAGACCTTGTGAAAAGAATAAAATTGAAGAAGGATATTGTATCCATCACAGGAATGAAAAAACTAGAAAGTGGTCTAGGGCTCTAGATGATCTTGGTGAAAAAGTTTGTGCCCTCTATCCTTTTATTTGTGAACTTTGCCATAGAGTGGGTCATTTTAATTTTCAATGCTCCTCCAATGATAATTCGAACCTCATGAGTTCTGCAAATTTGTATTGTGATGGTGAAATCACTTCTAATCAGCATGATGAACTTACATTATTTTTGGAGTGTGAAGAGTTATTGAGAAAAACTTCTTTGGTGGATATGAGTGCTCTTGATATTAATAGTGTCCTGCATGGGTGTCTTTCTTATTGCATTGGTAATTGCCACACAAATACTTACATACAAAATATTTTAGAAGATGACACTTTGCCAAAATATGATAGGACCGCTGTGTGTTTTGAACTTATTAATGAAAAGGAGGAATCCTCCCAAGTTTCTTCTATTGTTTGAAATAAATCAGGTTATGTGGAGAAGCCTCCCTTCAAGCCTCTTCCTCCTAAAGAAGGGAACGAGGAGAAGGAAAGAAGAAGAAGGGAACGAAGAAGAAGAAGAAGAAGAGGGAATAAAAAGAAAGAGGTAACGGCATATCCCCGCTTGTATGAGATAACGATAGGTAACCGTAAGTATGTTGCTCCTAATGATTATTATGATAATGAATCTGAGTACAATGATCTCCCTATGCCCTTTACCTACATTAGTGATCATGATTTGGAAGAGCACACTACTTTTGATATTGAAGATCTGTGGGACACTAATTCTGAAAATGATGATGTTAATAATTGCCATAGTATTAGTACTATCCATGTTTCTTCCCATGATGATATAGAAAGCTCTAAGCTTGGGGATGAGGTGTTTGAAAATCCTTTTGCTACTGATGATTATATGTTTGATACATCTCCTTCTAGTAACAATGATGGTATGTTTACAGATGAACACACTGTGGAAGATAACTATTCTATTTCTTATGATGACACTATGCCTCTAGTCTTTGACAATTATTATAAAGAATACTATGACATAGTTTATAATTACAGTCATCCTCATGAAACTTGTCATAGTTATGGAGGGATTACCCAAAACCATCTCTCTAATATACAGCTTGTCTATCATATTCAAGTTCGTTATGGTGATTGTGATATTTTCAGTCCATCTACTATTGAGGATAAAATTAGTTTTGATTACAATATGCCTCCTATATATGATGATTATGGTGATGAGAATAATAATGATAGCTATTTTATTGAATTTGCTCCCACTACAATTAATAGTAATGACTATGCTTATGTGAAGAATGATACTTTTATGCATATGAACCATGATAAGAATGTTTTAAGTGATGGTTATATTGTGGATTTCATCAATGATGCTGCTGAAAGTTATTATGAGAGAGGGAAACATGGTTATATGCATCTTAATAATATTAAGTTTCCCCTCTTTATGTTGAGAATCTTGAAGTTGCGCTTGTGTTGCCTTTCTATGCTTGTTGCTTTGTGCTTTCAGTACTTGTTCCCTTACAAGATTCCTTTTCATAGGAAGTGGGTTAGACTTAAAAGTGTTTTTTATTTGCTTTTGATGCTCTCTTTTTGCTTCAACTCTTATTTCTTGCGAGAGCATCATTAAAATTACTGAGCCCATCTTAATGGCTATAAAGAAAGCACTTCTTGGGAGATAACCCATGTTTTTATTTTGTTTTGTTGTGTCTTGGAAGTTGTTACTACTGAAGCAACCTCTCCTTATCTTTATTTTATTGCATTGTTGTGCCAAGTAAAGTCTTTGATAGAAGGTTGATACTAGAATTGGATTTCTACGAAACAGATTTTTAGCTGTCACGAATTTGAGCTGTTCTCTCTGTAGGTGAATCTAAAAATTCTGTAAAATTCATGAGTAATCCTCAGATATGTACGCAACTTTCATTCAATTTGAGCTTCTTCATCTGAGCATGTTAAGTGCCTCGAAAAAATTGGTCTTTACGGACTGTTCTGTTTTGACAGATTCTGCCTTTTATTTCACATTGCCTCTTTTACTATGTTTGAGCGGGTTTCTTTGCTCCATTAAATTTCAGTAATCTTGGGTAATGTCCAGAAGTGTTGGGAATGATTGTGTCCTTGCTGAACATGTGAATTTTTGATTACGCACTAACCCTCTAATGAGATTGTTTTGAGTTTGGTGTGAAGGAAGTTTTCAAGGATCAAGAGAGGAGGATGATATAATATGATCAAGAAGAGTGAAAAGTCTAAGCTTGGGGATGCCCCGTGGTTCATCCCTGCATATTTCAAGAAGACTCAAGCATCTAAGCTTGGGGATGCCCAAGGCATCCCCTTCTTCATCAACAACTTATCAGGTCACCTCTAGTGAAACTATATTTTTATTCGGTCACATCTTATGTGCTTTACTTGGAGCGTTTGTGTGTTTTTATTTTCGTTTTGTTATCTTAGTTCTCTGAATAAATTGGATCCTATCATGCTTGTGTGGGAGAGAGACACGCTCCGCTTTTTCATTTGAACACTTGTGTTCTTCGTTTTACTTTTAATGTTCATGGCGAAAGTTGAAAGCTGCTTCATTTATTGCTATTTGGTTGGAAACAGAAAATGCTTCATGTGGTAATTGGTATGTTGTCTTGAATAATTTGATACTTGGCAATTGTTTTGAGCTCTCAAGTAGATCATGTTTAAGCTCTTGCATCATGTAGTTTAAACCTATTAGTGGAGAACTACCGTAGAGCTTGTTGAAATTTGGTTTGCATGATTGGTCTCTCTAAAGTCTAGATATTTTCTGGTAAAAGTGTTTGAGCAACAAGGAAGACAGTGTAGAGTCTTATAATGCTTGCAATATGTTCTTATGTAAGTTTTCGTTGTACGGTTCATACTTGTGTTTGCTTCAAACAACCTTGCTAGCCAAAGCCTTGTACTGAGAGGGAATGCTTCTCGTGCATCCTAAACCTTGAGCCAAAACCTATGCCATTTGTGTCCACCATAACTACCTACTATGTGGTATTTTTCTGCCATTCCAAAGTAAATTGCTTGCGTGCTACCTTTAAAAATTCATTCCTTGTCTTTGCAATACATAGCTCATGGGAAAGTAGCCTAAAAACTATTGTGGTAATGAATATGTCGCTTATGTATCTTATTTCTTATAAGTTGCTTGTTGAGCGGTAACCATGTTTCTGGGGACGCCATCAACTGTTACACCTTTGTTGAATATCATGTGAGTTGCTATGCATGTTCGTCTTGTCTGAAGTAAGGGAGATTTGCCATGAGTTGAATGGTTTGAGTATGCATATTGTTAGAGAAGAACTTTGGGCCGCCAACCAAAGCCATGTATCATGGTGGAAGTTTCAGCTTGGACATTACCGTGGGGCACGTCTTGTACGCTGGAAACTTTCCGATCGTCCCTCAGGACGAGTGCTGGATTCCGGCTAGGACCGACCCCGTCAAGCTCTCCATCATCCCGATCGGCGGGATACACATCTTCATCGGCGAGACCGTCGATTCCGACGAAATGCCTTGGTAAGCAATGGAGACCGCAGACCTTTGGCTGGGACGCGATCGCGAAGATCCGATCTGAGATGCGGGAGCTTCCTAAGGAAGATTCCGCCTTAGATCTGGAAAATTCAAAGCCCACCCAATCGGCCCCTGAGCAGGAAAGTACGGTGGAAGACCAATGCGAGATCCGCACGGTCTCCCAGGTGTTAGAGAATCAAAGGTGTCAGTTTGTGCACTTCCTTGCGCACAAGCCCGGATCCGCCCCTCCAGAGGAAGGTGTTGGACCAGTGCAAGCAGAGGACGCCGGTGACAACAACAACAACTCTGAGCACCAGGAGGGTGCCGGAGACAACTCCGAGCACCAGGAGGGTGCCGGAAACAACGAAGATCAATTCTCGGCAGCCTCAGCCCGCTCTCGATGACGCTTCAACTCCAGACTCCTACGAGGCGTTTTGCAAAGCATTGGAGGACGCAGAAGACACTGGCGGCGAATCATCTCCGCCAAAGTAGGTCTTTGCGACCATAACCAGAGGAGAAGACGACGAGGATACTGATTCCGAAAAAAGCCCCGCTGGCGCGGACATCCCAGCTGGAGGCACCACCGCGGGTTCGTACCCGTGACACACCGGAGCCATCGCGAGGCTGGAGCCTAAAGTTCTACAAGGGGATGCCTGCAGATGAGCTCATGAAGGTAGCCAGAGAAAACGGAGGGCACGTTCAGCCACCAGAGGTTCTGACGACACCAATCACACCAGATATGGCCACGGATCCAGAAGCTCTGGAGGCGACGCGAGTGAAGCTCCTCGAGCAGGCCGAGGGCATAGTCAAGGTTTCAGCCTCAGTCCTTCGGGACAAGGTGGACACTGAAAGGCTAGTCAAAAGGGCCAGAGAAAACAACCGCCTATCAAAGGAAGCGATGCTGGACGCCAGGAAACGCGCGGAGGAGTGGCAAGCTAAAGTCAAAAGAAACAAATGAGGAGGTGCAAAGGATGCGAAGAGAAGCTGTCCGCCCTCGCAACATCAACTTTAACAGCGCAGCTCGCTCCCAAACCTCTAGCAACTCCAAAGGATAATATGAAGATGGCCGCAGAGCTCCTTGCCAAGCACGACGAGGAGATCGATATCGACCACCTCCGCACACTCGTTGCCACCGCGAGCAGCAACAGAGCAAGGCGGATACCTCTCGCAAATTGGAATCCAACTCAGAAGCATGCGTATCCACAGCGCAGACGAATACCTCGAGAAGGGAGCACCGCGATGACCAATCGCGCACCGGATCGATGGAGCGCAGAAGGAAGACCAAAGAACATCCAATTCCAATTCCCATACTTCGGATACCCCTCCAGCAGGGAAGAACAAGGGAAATGATCTGATGTACTCTGGCAAGGACAAGTACCAAAACCCATCACCACCCCGGAACCAGCACGCTCCTCCGCCTCCTCGCCGACGAAGTCCCGCCGGAAACACCAGACCCCATGGGCCTGGTGATACGTCTCAAACGTATCTATAATTTCTTATGTTCCATGCTAGTTTTATGACAATACTCACATGTTTTATATACACTTTATATCATTTTGATGCATTTTCCGGTACTAACCTATTAACAAGATGCCGAAGCGCCGTTCCTGTTTTCTGCTGTTTTGGTTTCAGAAATCCTACACGGAAATATTCTCGGAATTAGACGAAACAAAGCCAAACCTTCTATTTTACCGAGACGGACCAGAGAGAAGTGGGGCCAAGGGGCCCCACACCATGCCTGGGTGCGGGCCCCTCCCCCGCGCCACCGGGTGGAGAGGCCACCCCTGGCTCCTCCGACTCCGCCCTTTCGCCTATATATTCTGTCCGTCGTGAAAACCCTAGGGGAGTCGACGATATTCCACGAAGAGTCCCGTAGCCGCCGCCATCGCGAAGACAAGTTTCGGGGGACAGAGGTCTCTGTTCCGGCACGCCGCGGACGGGTGCCGGAGTCATCTCCATCGACACCACCGCCATCTTCATCGCCATTGCTGTCTCCCATGATGAGGAGGGAGTAGTTCTCCCAGGCTGAGGGCTCTACCGGTAGCTATGTGGTTCATCTCTCTCTCCCATGGTGTGATCTTTATGTGATCAGGAGCTTTGTATCACTATTAATCTATGTGCTACTCTAGTGATGTTATTAAAGTAGTCTATTCCTCCTCCATGATGTAAAGTTGACAGTGTGTGCATCATGTAGTACTTGGCGTAGGTTATGATTGTAATCTCTTGTAGATTATGAAGTTAACTATTACTATGGTAGTATTGATGTGATCTATTCCCCCTTTCATAGCTATTGTTGACGTGTGTATGCTATGTTAGTACTCGGTCTAAATTGCAACGGTCTATTATGCACTCTAGAGGTTACTTTAATATGAACTCCGGATTCACTCTCCACGGTGTGATGGTGACAGTGTGCGCATCGTGTGTGATTCCTTTATGAAGTTGTGGAGCTTGTTTACTCCGGCTTGAGGGTGCTTTGTAGCCTACACAATGAATGGCGTTTGTTATCCAACAAGAGAGTGTTTAAGAGTAGCATTTATTTATTCAGTTATGTGATCATTGTTGAGAGTGTCCACTAGTGAAAGTATGATCCTAGGCCTTATTTCCAAGCATTGAAACACCGTTTCCAACAAGTTCTGCTACATGTTTACTTGCTGCCATATTTATTTCAGATTGTTATTACCACTCCTATTCATCCATATCACTTGCATTTTACTATCTCTTCGCCGAACTAGTGCACCTATACATCGACAAGTGTATTAGGTGTGTTGGGGACACAAGAGACTTCTTGTATCTTAATTGGGTTGCTTGAGAGGGATATCTTTGACCTCTACCTTCACGAGTTCGATAAACCTTGGGTGATTCACTTGAAACTTGCTGCTGTTCTACAAACCTCTGCTCTTGGAGGCCCAACACTGTCTACAGGAATAGAAGCGTGCGTAGACATCACCTGGCGGAATCAATATCCGCGACAACGTTGAGCCTCGGAGAAGTCGGAACGAAGAACGCGCGCTGGAACCCCGTAGGAGCCAGAACGAGGAACACGCACCTGAGCCAAGGCAATCCCGGAATGATGGAGGCAGCCACCGTGATGGTGAAGGCAGCCACCGCAACTGGAGTCAGCATCGCCAGGAGGGACGCGGTGAGTCTGATGGCGGAAGCAAGAAGCCTCGCAGGCCCCCGCGCGGATCTCCATCACCACCACCGGTGTAGGAGGTGGAGGCGGAGGCCGGAGGTCATGCTCTCGCTCAGAATCCCCCGGCACAGGCGGAACTCACGTGATGCGCGGGAACTTCTCAACGAATACAAGATTGGATACATTGGCCCGAAGTGTTTCAGTAAGATGATCCGGGAGGAGCAAACGCCAAAAGGCTTGAACCTCAAGCTACCCGGAAACTTGAAGCATTATGATGACAGAGAGAGGCCCAATACCTGGATCGATGACTACTTCAATGCAGTCAGCTTTGCCGGAGGGACCCCAAACATGGCCTGCCGCATGCTCCAGTTGTACCTTGTTGGTCCAGCCCGGACTTGGCTCAGCGATCTCCCGGAAAACTCCATCTTTTGCTGGTTTGACCTGAAGATAGCCTTTGAGGGACACTTCAGGGGCACCTACAAGAGACCTTCCACGGCCAGTGATCTACAAGCCTGTGTCCAGAACAAAAATGAAACCTCCCGAGAATATCTTACTCGGTGGTTAGATACAAGAAACGAGTGCGAGAACGTAGACAATCGCACAGCTATGCTGGCCTTCATGGGTGGTCTGCAGAGGGGAGGTTTGCTCCGGCACAAATTAAAGTGCCTCTACAATGACCCAAAGTTGACCCTGGACAAGATGATTTCCATCGCCAGCACTCACACCGCCGCCGATGACGACGCAGGTGGAGAACTTGCGGCCACATCCCTACCCCTGCAGCACCAGAAGAAGAAGCGCGATGGCAACAACAAGCGGAAGCACCCCTCCGAAGACCAGAAAAGTGGTGGATCCGAGATGGTTGCATGACGTTTCAACGCGGTGGTCAAGGAGGCGGAAGAGGCCGCGGTCGCGGTCGCGGAGCCGGCAGGGGCCAGCAATGTGCTGACGAAGTCATAGTTACTGGATCCCGCGCTCCCCAAACATATGAAGAGTACATGGACATGCCCTTTTTAGCCCACATTGATCCGGCTACAGGCAAATCCTCACACGCCAATCGCAACTGCAAATGGGTCAATGACCTCAAGACGGATCCAGAAGTAGGATACAAGCGTGCTAGGAAGCACCTTCCACGCGGAAAAGGAGGCAAGGGCAAGAACAAGGAGAAAGACGAGGATAACTCCGAAGCAATGGATGAGGACAGGGCTTCGCCGGAACCAAAAGATGGTTCCGCAGCGAACACCTCTAACCCATTTGTGAAGAAAAGCGCTGGTGCATATCACACCTTCCTCGGAAATTGTTCGCACACGAACACGTCGCCGTGTACCCTCGATGCCGAGCGCGATGCGCGGCAGCACGCGTCGAGGGAGTCTCGCCGGAAGCGTGATACGCAAGACAATCTGGCGGGCTCTTTTGAGATCCGAAACCCCGCTCGCCCGGGAGGGACCCCGTCAGGGCTTGCGGCGGCTATGGGCTGCCCTAGGTTGGCCTAACCGCCCCTAGGACCTCGTGGATTCGCAGCCTCCAATCCTGAAGAACAACAAAGAACGAGAAGAAAGATACAGGGGGAGAGAGATAAAAGTAGATGAACACGAAAAAGTAGTAGATGTGTTTGTTCGATTGGTGTTGTTTCAATCGGCCTGCACCCCTCAAGTATATAAGGAGCGGCTGGACTTTCCGTGCAAGAAATAGGGTTGAATTCACGTCCAAATCCCTAAACTAGGTCCAATTCGGATGGTTTGAACCGAACTTTCCAAAACTGTTCAGTTTAAAACTGGCAGTACCTTGTGGGACAAATTTGAGGCAGTAAACGACCTCAAATCAAAATCTGGTAAACAACAAAGTTGTTCGTCTTGAAAAAACGAAGAACTTTCATGTTGAATACTTTTCCATCTGAGTTAATGTTTACTGCTAAAATCGGCCGAACGTGAAAACGTTTGTGCAGTTCGCAGATGCACATTTGATTTCTTTACGCTCCCGACCAGACAGCGGAACCTTCCATGTCTGATAAAGTGCGTTCGTTTCAGAGGTTGCATACTATCTCAGATCGCGATGACCCAAAAATCAAAGTTGTTTGTTTCGACGAGACGCACAACTTTCGTTTCTATCACTTCTTCATTTGAGGTCGTCTTAAATGAGCTCTAGTGGAAGCCTTCATATCTTGATCCTCGAGGCCGGTGATGTCTACGCACGTTTCTATTCCTGTAGACAGTGTTGGGCCTCCAAGAGCAGAGGTTTGTAGAACAGCAGCAAGTTTCCCTTAAGTGAATCACCCAAGGTTTATCGAACTCAGGGAGGTAGAGGTCAAAGATATCCCTCTCAAGCAACCCTGCAATTACGATACAAGAAGTCTCTTGTGTCCCCAACACACCTAATACACTTGTCGATGTATAGGTGCACTAGTTGGCGAAGAGATAGTAAAATGCAAGTGATATGGATGAATATGAGTGGTAATTACAATCTGAAATAAATATGGCAGCAAGTAAACATAGAACAGTAAATAAACGGTGATTCGATATTTGGAAACAAGGCCTAGGGATCATACTTTCACTAGTGGACACTCTCAACAATGATCACATAAATAAATAACTTCTCTTCACTTGTGCTACTTCAAACACTCTCTTGTTGGATAACAAACACCATTCATTGTGTAGGGCATAAAAGCACACCTCAAGCCGAGTAAACAAGCTCCACAACATCCGGAGTTCATATTAAAGTAACCTCTAGAGTGCATAATAGACCGTTGCAATTTAGATCGAGTACTAACATAGCATACACACTGTCAACAATAGCTATGAAAAGGGGAATAGATCACATCAATACTATCATAGTAATAGTTAACTTCATAATCCACAAGAGATTACAATCATAACCTACGCCAAGTACTACATGATGCACACACTGTCAACATTACATCATGGAGGAGGAATAGAATACTTTAATAACATCACTAGAGTAGCACATAGATTAATAGTGATACAAAGCTCATGATCACATAAAGATCACACGGGAGAGAGAGATGAACCACATAGCTACCGGTAGAGCCCTCAGCCTCGGGGGAGAACTACTCCCTCCTCATCATAGGAGACAGCAATGGTGATGAAGATGGCGGTGGTGTCGATGGAGGTGACTCCGGGCAATTCCCCGTCCCGGCGGCGTGCGGAACAGGACCTCTGAACGGCGGCGTCCCCAGGTCTTTTGGAGTTTCGTCGATTGATGTCGAGTTTTTAGGTCACGAGGGGTTATATAGGCGAGGCGGAGTCGGAGGGCCGGGGGCTCCCCTCCTCATGAGTGTGCCCCCCCTCTAGGCGCGAGCCTATGGGTGGGGGCCCTGGGCCTCCACTCGTCTCTGTTCTGGTCCGTCTCGGTGAAATAAGATGTTTGGCTTTCATTTCGTCGAATTCCGAGAATATTGCCCGAACAGCCTTTACGGAACCAAAAACAGCAAAAATAGGAACTGCATCGGCATCTTGTTAATAGGTTAGTTCCGGAAAATGCATATAAATGATGTAAAGTGTGTATAAAACACGTGAGTATTGTCATAAAACTAGCATGGAACATAAGAAATTATAGATACGTTTGAGACGTATCAGCCGGTTACCTCTGACTGTTAGCATAATCGGCTATCAAGCCGGATCATGGCAAAACTTGACATGGTGGACATGATGTATTCTCAATGAGCAATAAAAACTCGTCGATTGAATCTTTCAAATTGCGCCGCATCTATTTTCATTTGTCACGGCGGGATTCTATCCTTGATTAGCTGTCGGCCCAAAACGAGTGTCAACACATGCCCCCCTATTTTCTGGCAGAGCTTGCGTGCCAGAAAATAACTTGCTCCATATTTAGCTAAGGACGATGTCAACACTCCATCGGCCATTGGTTCAAAGGGCGATAATTCTGTATCGGCCATTTATGTTTAGGTTGGCTGCCATTTTGGTAGAACTTTCTTCAAATAATTGCCTTTGAGAACAACCACTTTATCTTGACGATTGATGGATATCACAAATGCCTTCATGTGCATCTCTCATAGCAACCATCGACGAACATTAAGGTTCACTCGTTTCATAAGATTTCTCATGTAAACAACAATGAGCCTCATCTGGTCTTCATCTTCACCTGCACTATATCTTTTATTAGTATCCGAAGCAGTGGGATCCAATCCGGCCATACCCATGTTGGCGAAACAAAGCATCGACTTTTGTATAATATGAGATACACCATGAAAAAAACGGTAGCCAGATGTTTGTTGAGCCAATTCATTTTCTCTTCAGTTTTCATGTCCAGATATATGAGCAATGATAAAGCAATCCAAGATAAGAATAACTAGACATTTATCAAGATAAACAACAAGTGATTCGTCGAAACATTGGAGAACATTGGATTTGTGTTATACTACTGACAACGAATCACTAGAAGCATCAATATGTGTACCATCTATAGCAAAAAATAGTTCTAGCACGAATAGCAAAGCTTCATATTCGGCCTAAGGTAATCTAAGCGGCATGAGGCTTCTAAAACAGAACCATTAGGAGATAAATAAACAATACCAAAGAATTGACTATTGCTTTCAAAAACTGAAGCATCATCATACTATCTCCATGGTACTTGTCTCGGGTTGCAATAGGACTAGGGACGATGTTAATAAGCCACATCGTCCATGATTAGATAATTCTCTTAGGGCGATAAGATAAGTATCGGCCATATGGTGTTTGCCTCAGAGGCCTATATAATTCATCCACCAAATATGTATAGCCGAAATAAACAAAATAACAACTCTGATTATGAACTTCAAATATTTCGGCCTCTCAGATTAGCAACAAAATTGCAACTAACCAAATGAATAACGATTTGGTAATACCCTTTGATGATGTAAACAATTGTAATGCATCCACGGATTAAAATAAGACCATGGAGGGTAACTGATCATACCTGAGGATATGCTACATGGCATAGGCATAAATGGCATAGCTGAATAATATGTATGATGTGCTAATCGAAACCTCTTATTATATGATAGAAAATTCTTGCTTGATCGTTTGCCAGCCTCGGTCATTTGTTCCTTCATCCTTGTTCCTATTCTTGCAATAGGAACTTGCACATCCTCCTTGCCTTGAGGTTCTTCCTTCGGGACCCATGCCATGTTCTTCCTTTTCAGCTTCTCGGCACTAAGCCGTTTCAGTTTTCTCTCTTGCCAGCTTGTTAAGCCAAGCGAGCATCCCGGCTGTGATTTAATTTTGCATGATGGCGTTTGTTCCTTGGCCTTGGGCACTTTCAACTTTACTTGTTTAGATTTGGTACATCGAGCTTCAACAGTTACTTCCTTCATCTCTTTGCCGTTAGCAGTCAAGATCAAATTGACTGGCTCTTTATTATTTAATATCGAATCTGAAACATCACGCTTACGGTTATCCTTTTTCACTTGGTAAACTTGCTTGACCACCTCCTTCTTCTTCCTTGAGCTCCTAACCGATTCCTTTTTATTGAAACGGTCTTTGACATGTGATTGTTGTTCAGATTTTGACCTTCTTGGAGCTGCATAATTTGGGTTAGATGATCTATAGTAAGACGGATAACGTGCCCTTGGGTCATACCTGTGATCCCATGATGGATATGGATAACAATCACCATAGGAAGGTATCCATGACATTGGCATTGGTGGCCTAAAGGGAGGATACGAAGCTATTGCATTGAGCTTCTCCCGTTGCCAATCCCGGTCTTTAGACTTTCGCCTTGGGGGTGATCTTGATGACTTTGCAATACTTGGCCGATAAGAACTCCTTGCTTCACTCTCCTTCTTATATTTCTCCAATAACTCCGCGAAAGTGACTTTAGTTTTCTTACCCTTGTGCTTATCACGGCCTTTGTCCTATTTCGTTTTGCGTCCATCGATCTTTGAATTTTGTTGTTGCCCCCCAGTGCTTGATGTCCGTGGTGTAGCTTCAATGGAATACCCAGCTTCAAGAATGTCTTCAACATGCTCTTCAATAATTTCTTCACTTGAAAGCTTGATCCCATTATCTTCCGTGTGTACCTTCTCATCATCATATGAATCGGCTAGAGGTAACCGATCCAATAACTTTTGATCATCCATACCAATCGAAATAGATTGGCTATCTGTTTGTGTTTCAACAAATTGCAATCGTCCTTTATCTACAGCCGATTGTACTATTTTATGGAACATGGTGCAATTTTGAATACTATGCTCAAACGAATCATGCAACTTTCAATACATTCGTCCTTTTATTGATGGCTCAACATTGTGATCAAGAATTCTAATATATTCATTCTTCAATAACACATCAAAGATATGATCACATGTGCTCAAACTAAAGGTACACATTTTATCTTCCAGCCGATCTTGCTGTGAGAACGGCTTTGAAATTAAGCAACCAAATGGTTCAGATTTTACATCACCCCATTCAGCTATGTGTTGATTTTGACACTCTTTTTCCGATGTGTTTGAATAAGTTCTTATACTATCATCAGATTTCTCACAAGACACTAACATTGGCCTTAAATTTCTGAAAGTCTCACTTGAGACCAAATGTAAGGCAAGTATGAAGTAAGCAAAGCTACCCATGTAGATATAAAATTCAAATGAAACAATGTGGAAAGCCTTGGTTGTAATAAGTTTTCACTATCGGTCTTTCTAAATGGTACAACATGTTGACCGATATGTTGTGTAGCAATTATATTTCTAACAAAGAAATTACTTCTCCTCATTGGTCTTTCAAAGTTTCTCATGAAAATCTTGCTGATAGATGCATCAACAATATGGCTTTGACCAAATTGAAAAATCAGTAAATTATTTGCTAGATATACCTCTTTGAAGATGTTGGGAGAGTATGATGGTTGCATGACCTGAACAATATATTTCCCTGTATTTGGATGACTCTCAAAAGTCTTGTCTTCTTGCTGTTCTGAATTATGTACATCTTCACTTTGATGCTCTTCATCAACCGAACATTGTTCGGCTATATTTTTCTGCTCTTTACAATCATCGGTTTCATTGGCACATAATTCATAGGACAGCATGTAAGCTCCCTTACATCCAGAAAAGTCAAGCATGGTTGTTTCGCATTCACCATAATATTGCCCGATGAAGTCTGCATCTTTTGATTCAATAGAATCAGCACATTTACTTTTTGATTCGGCTTCTATAACCGAATTAACCATACTAGCTGAGTCATTCTTATTTTCTTCATGGATCTTATTACTATGCAAAGCTTCTTCTTCTTGCTTCGATATTTCAGAGGGTTCAACTTGATTGCTGCATGGAGGAGAGGATTTGGTTTCTTCAACCATGGTAACATTATCCTGAGGATTCTTCTTAATCTTTGCATGGAACACCTCCTTAAGCATCTTTTCAATTGCATAAAACTCCTCCTTGCGCTTATTTTTTAGTACTTCATAGCGTTGGCGTTGTTCCTCTGATAAATCATCAAACGTAATGACCTTATCGGCGTTAACCTCAGCTTGACATTGTTGCGCTCTGATGCTTGTTTTCTCTTTCGGCAATGAAGTGTTGCCGAAACTTTGTAGTTGTGAAGGACAAAACCTGATATTGCATGCTTGACGCTCTTCTTCACGCTTCTTCTTGTATGATTCATAAGCATGTATTGCTGCAAGATCACATGGATTTTCTTCTAGTCTCCGGCGAAGAGCATTAAGCTTCTTGAACTCAGCTACAAGTTTTTCCCTACAAACATTGTTTCCATACGCTGTAGCACTAGATGAAGGCAACCGAGCTTCTATTGAATTTCCACTTATTCGGCTATAACCATTGTGGAGGTGTGGAGCCGAATTATGGATATCTCCATTTGCATATGGTGCTGAAAAGTTAGTAACATAAGGTGCAGCATATGATGGTTCAGGGTAATTGGCCAAATAGCTAGTACTAGCATGTCCAATTTACCTATCCATCGGCATGTATAGAGGTGAAACAATATATTGTGAACTATCTACCGATGAATAAAACGATGAAACACTATCTTGCATGGTACTGAAATTTTTAACATTGGATGTTTCATATGGATTAACTGAAGTCATCATGTTATTCATCGGCATATGAACTTCTGGCGATGCCGATGCATAAGAACTCGAATTTACATGTTGCAAGTTGCTAAAAGTATGGAGATTATTTCGCATCGGCTTTTGCACATAGTAAGATCTAGGGTTAGCCAATACAGTATATATATCAGAGGATCTAGCAACATCAATATAAGAGTTGTTTGCATCTACATAAGGAGATTGGGGATTCATGATACCGTTGTAGATTGCAGCCTCTTTGATGATGATCTCTTTGAACAAGAACGCGAAGCTTCGCTTCGTCGCCAAAAAGTGTGTTCGCAAAGGAGGCAAGGGCAAGAACAAGGAGAAGGACGAGGACAGTTCTGAGGCGATGGATGAAGATGACACTTCGCCGGATCCCAAAGAGGGTTCCGCAGCTAACAAATCCAACCCCTTCGTCAAAAAGAGTGCGGGTGCATACCACACCTTCCCCGGAACTCCGATGGTCAAGGCCAAGAAATCAGCTCCCCGGCTCCTAAACACCACGCTTCCGGCCGTGCCACAGTACGTTAAGTGGTCGGAAAACCCGTGCACCTTCGACAGGATGGACCATCCTATTGTCATCCCCAAAGAGTGCTATGCTTTGGTTGTGAGTCCCCACATCGACGGGTATGACTTCTCCAAGTGCCTCATGGATGGCGGAGCCAGCCTGAACATCATGTACCTGGAGACTCTGGAGAAGATGAACCTTACCAAGGAACAACTCAAACACAGCACCACGGAATTCCATGGCGTAGTTCCGGGTAAAAAGGCAAACTCTCTGGGCGGCATCAAACTTCCCGTGGCCTTCGGCGATGTTAATAATTTCCGCGAAGAGATGATCACGTTTGAGGTTGTGCCCTTTAAGAGCTCCTATCATGTCATCTTCGGCAGACCCACCTACCACAAATTTCACGCGAGGGCGTGTTACATCTACAATAAGCTCAAGATTCCGGGTTCGAATGGTATGATCACCATATCCAGAGACTACAAGAAAGCTCGAGACTACGAGGAGGTTGAAGCCACCTTTGCAGAATCGGTGATATCTGGAGAGGAGCTGCAAGGCTACAGGGCCACGGTGGATCCGAAAGAGATGCGTAATCAAGATCAGACAGGCAGGACGTAAGGGTTTTACCTCGTCGAGGGCCCCGAACCTGGGTAAATCGCTCTCCCTGCTTGTCTGTTAACCGATGTCTCGTCGCCCTGTGATTCCGTCAACCCTAAGCCCCAATCGGAGGGCATTGCCGAGGAGTACCCTTGACAATTGGCGCCGTCTCTGGGAAACCTGTTGGCACAAGATCCATCATCGGCAGATCCAACCATGTCGTCGACAGCTTCGTCGATGCCTTCGTCATCACCAACCTTGGGAAGTCCGAGCCGATTCGGCTCTTATGAGTTCACCCCGCACAACGACTCCTCTCGCCCAACTTTTTCGGATCTACAAGGAAACATGGAGATGACGTTCGGGAGCGTCCACTACAACGTCAACGCGAAAGGAGTCCTCCGTCTGCTGAAACCATACGCTCCCAGACCAACAAGGAAATCGCTCCCATCGGCTGCAAGGTCAACCGTGTCGTCATCAGTCGACCTCTCGGCAGGGCTGACGGACTCGATAGATTTATCCCCGCCATCGACTCCTCGATCGACGTCCTCAATGTCGGTCGGATCCGATAACCCCGTACCGTCAGAGATGACTTCATACTACTGCCTGAACTACGACACCAGGCATGGGCTGGGATCGACTGACACGCCGTTCATCTGCAGTGCTCAGCATTCATCGGGAGAGGACAGTGTCGACAGCATCGTCAAGGAGGTTACCTGGAAAACAGCGCACCACCAAGTCTATGCTGCCAATAACACAGGAAACGCAAGGAACGGGGGAGGAGGAGGAGATCACACCCCGCGCTCCAGCCGGCGACACAGCTTTGAAAACAGCGCCAGTAACAATAATAGTGATTACACCATCGCAGAGGAAGAATGGGCAGCAGCCAGGGCCGCCGTGCTTAATAACACCCGCTTCCCGCCGGTACTTCGGTTGGAACCCTCAATGCTTACCGTTCCATCTTGGAGAAAAATCGGGAGCATCTATCGAATGAGTAGGCCACCCTCGAAAGACGCCTGTTCGCGGCAGAACAATCCAGTGAGCGGAGAAGGGGCTCGCGAGGGAGTGCGTCCCGAAGCAGCCAAGGTGCAGGGAAGCATCGATCAAGGTTGTCCAGGCTTTCGGAAGACGACGCTAGAGAAATAACCTCAAACCTGTCCAGATCCTTCATGACTACGGACACTGCGGGCATGCTAAGGCCAAAAACCATTGAAGGAGCAACCGCCAACCTCGCGGCATACCTCATCAATCAACGACCCGAAGGTCCCATGACTCAAGCTCATCGAGGCGCCCTGGAAAGCCTCGCAATCCTAGGAGAAAACCTGGTTCCATGGAAGGAAAAAACTACACTCCAAGCCAGTGGCTCGAAGCACCATTCGAGAGACGCCCGAGACGAAATCACCCAGAGTCGAATCGATAGAGCCAGACAACAGCGAGCCGCGAGGGAGGAGTATGATAGCGATGCTTCAGAAGAAAGCCAGGAATACGACGGCGAGTTGAGGGTAGCTGACTGCTTGAGCTACAAGATCCGTGAAACGATGCCACCCAAGAAGTTCAAACCTACCCCTACCGACGCCGCTAAGTACGATGGACAGCAGGAGCCGAGGTCATGGATAGACGATTACCTACAAACCGTGATCCTGCACAAAGGAAATCAGATAGCAGCGATGCAATGTTTGCAACTTTACCTGAAAGATTCGGCACGGGCCTGGTTGAGAGGCCTGCTGAAGGGTTCTATCAAATCATGGGATGACCTGGTGGACGCCTTCGTCGCGAACTTCCAAGCAACATACAAGAGGCCTGTTGGGATCGAAGAATTACGGCATTGCCAGCAGAAACCGAAGGAGTCGATGCGCGCATACATCGGGAGATTCACTAAACTCCTGAACGCCGCCGAAGATGTTTCCGTCGACAGAGCAATCGACGCCTTTAGCGACGGCATCCGATGTGAGACCTACATAGAGGAACTTGGGCGCAAGAAGCCAAAGACTATAACCAAGTTGATGGAAATCGCTAACAGCTGGGCTGATGGCGAAGACAATGTACGAAGGCCACGACAACGCAGCGATGACGAAGACGATGATCAGCCGAAGCACGATTCGGGCGGTCGAAGGGATCGTCGTAAGAAAAGGAAGGACCGCAGTTACGATGACAACAATCTGGTAGCCGCAGGATATTCCAATCGACAAGACGATTGTTACGATGACAGGCGAGACGATCGGCAGGACGGCAACCGAAGTAATTCTGGGAACCGTGGCAACTACAAACCACGACCGCAGAGGACCCCAGAGTTACCCTTCGCTGAGCAGATAAACGCTCCTTGCTACTTGCACTCTTACAT
Source organism: Lolium multiflorum (assembly GCA_030979885.1). Taxonomy (NCBI): domain Eukaryota; kingdom Viridiplantae; phylum Streptophyta; class Magnoliopsida; order Poales; family Poaceae; genus Lolium; species Lolium multiflorum. The sequence continues at coordinate 6,739,855 of CM061747.1, read as the reverse complement.
CGACCAAAAAGATAACAAGAAAAAGTCCAGCCATCTGCTCAGAGACTGTCGACAGTTCATCGAGATGCAGAAGCTCATACAGCAGCAGCAGCCAATTCCACCTCCGCCTCCGCCTCAGCACCAGGTCCAGCAAGCCCAGCCTCACAACCCCAACGAGTCTTTTCCGCCACCGCGTGGGCAGATGAGCATGATCCACAGGACTGGTGTTTCGAGAAGGGAGATGAAGAAGCTCACTCAAGAGATCAATCTGGCAGAAAGCATTATGGCCAACATTCCTGAATACATCGAATGGTCATCTCAGAGCATTATGTTCAGCAGAGCGGATCATCCGATGACAATCCCAAAACCGGGGCACGCTGCCCTAGTAGTTGAGGCGCAAATCGGAGGGTTCAAGATGAGCAAAGTCTTCATGGATGGAGGAAGCGGACTAAACCTGATATTCCTCGACACGATCAAAAGCATGGGAATCACAATGAGGATGCTAGAAGAAACGGATACCTGTTTCCATGGGATCCTCCCCACCTTACCGGCGTACTCTCTTGGCAAAGTTTATCTAAACGTTGTCTTTGGCAAACCCGATAACTTCAGGAAGGAAAAGATCGAGTTTGAAGTAGTAAACTGGGAATCACAGTACCACGCTATACTTGGAAGATCAGCTTATGCCAAGTTCATGGCTGTGCCACATTACGCATACCTCAAGCTGAAAATGCCTGGGAACAATGGAACAAATATCACAGTCTATGGAAGTTTCTCACGCTCGGATAATTGTGATCGCGAGTTTCAGAGGATCGCTGCGAAGTTCGGGCTCAAACAGGAACCTGTCGACTTCCCTTCAAGATCATTAGCAATCGACAGTAAAGAAGATGAACGCGTCACGAAGTCGAAGAAGAAGCCAGCCGACCTCGCCCCGGAAGCTTCGACAGTGAAAACCTCGACAGCTGGCGACAAGATCGTCATGGAAGAAAAGAAAACTCCGGCAATCACCGCAATAGCCCCTACTGAAACCAGTGATGCTTCCAAAACCACCAGTGCAGTAGACAAGCTTGAAGATAAGGAGAAACCTCCCCTTGCCTAAAAGGATGCACAACATCATGCTTAGTTTCTTTCTTTTTTCTCTTATAAGCAGGGCCTCTTTTAGCCCTTTAGCCTTCTTACTTTATTAATAAAGACTTATGTTTCATTTCTCTGAAGAATTGCAGTAATTCGGGGTACCCGAACAACATTATCAGAGACTTTGTCCATATATCAATGAACATCAGTTCAATGGAAAAAATAGCCTCGGGGATTGCACTCTAGAAAAAGCCTCTAAAATTACGAGTGCTATGATGCAAAACCAACAGGGACTTCGCTCTCCTCCTTCGCTATAGATGCCTCAAAGAGTGCCGCGAATAGCAAGGATCGTGAAACACGTAACGAAAATGACCCACGCTCGATACTTTAAAATCACGGAAGTATCAAAGAGTGACGGAGTCATCGGCAGATCTAGTGCCACCGACTCGATCGGGAGCTGCTGTCAAGACATACATCGGTTGAAAGGAAAGTTGCACATACAACGGGTTTAGCAAGACCCGCAACACGAGCTGATCACTCACATAATTTGCTACCAACTAAACATAAATATACATCCTAACGCGGATGCAAAAATGAGTAATTAAGATTTACTCCTCCAAAATGTGCTAATAGCATTAACATGGCAGAGGTACGCATGTGCATCTGCCGATAAAATATTTTTGTGTTGAACATCCGAACATTCGGATACAACAAATATCGAGGTTTCCTACTTACAACAGGGGCCTTTTCTCTTGTCTACTCTTGATTCATTGTTTCTTCGGATGCCGCCGATGCTCCTTCGAGTCTCTCAACAACAATTGCGGCAGGAAGGTCCACTCTCGGGTAAAGTGGCCCCAATTCACCTACAGCATTGGCAATCGCCAGCAGGTCTGCCGAAGGATGATCTACAAGAACAAGGGCGAGTGCGGCTCTAGCCCCCGCAAGAAGTTGCGCTCGAACCAAGTTTTGGATCTTCTTGGCGTTACTGAATTCTGACATTAAAGTCAACAGCGTGGGAGGGACAGCGTCCAAAGGGAACATTGTCTTCCAGATTACTCTCAGTCCTTTATAGCACTTGTCGAAGAAACGATGGACTTGCTGGACCCGATCTTGGAACTTCGCGACAGCAGAAGCCTTCGAGTGCTCTTTCCAGAAAACTTCATCTGATGATGATAGCTGAGTCAATGCGTTTACACGCTCGTGAATCCGCTTGTTCTCCTCAGCGGGGTTCAGAGCTATGACTAGAAAAAGAAACAAGGGAAGATAAGAAGATGCATTTTGTGGAAAAACAAGGAGCAAGGAGACAAGGGTGCTTACAGTTCAAACTTTCTGTGGCTCTATGCAATTCAGTAAGAGCATAGCGCTCTGCGTCAGCCGCAAGCTCGTTCTTCTTTCTGATAATAGCAGCCAAGGCATAAGTACTGCGCATATCCTTTTCCATCTGCGCGATCCGATCCTTCATACGCTGGAGTCGATCACTCTCAGAGCAAGCACCCGAAGAATCATCGACAAATGCAGGCACAGGGAAAACCTGCAAAACATTGTTAAAGGGCATGATGGATTATATGGATTCAACACTGGAAATTACTCCCATCGGGAGCATGCAAATAAAAATGTCATAACAAGAGTACACTGGCAACATTGCCAGCATGGGATTCATTACAACCACACAAGTCTTATGGCAGGACATTGTTTTTACTGTGCAAAATTACAAGAATAGAATCAAGGGGCCTAGGTCTGGTTCGACAAGCTTGGACGAACGGATGATTTCTTTGCCGAGACCAGATCAAGTAGCTGGCGAGCACATTTAAGAGCCGAGGTCTTGAAGACGCCCAAGTCAACAAATTGCCCATCTTGCTCTTTCGGCAGTTCTCGGGACATCTCTTCAATATTGGCTTTGAAGCCATGACCCATCATAAGCTGGAAGGCTAAGAGGGCACCATAGGTACGTGAAGTACGTTTGAATACCTCGATAACCTCCTTTGTGTTGACGGCAAAAGCGTCGATCAGTTGCCCCAAAGCCTTGTCTTGATTGATCTTTGGGAAAATCATCGAGTGCATCCATGCCATGGCTCCCTTGCCCTTCTGGAGGAGGTCTTGAACGAGCTGGTGAGAAGGAAGGGTCATCGACAGAGCATTTGTCGGAGAATTGCTCGGGAGCTTGTCCAGAGACTCGACAGGGATATCAGCAGCCTCTGTGAAGAACAAAATAAGAGGAGCTCGCAAAGCAATAATCAACAAAAAGAGCAGAAAGGGAATTACTGAGCAAGGCTAAGGAAGATTGGCGAAGAAGATCATCCTTCTCGATCGCCCGAGCTTCAGCGGCTAGCCTGGACGCCTCTTCATCCTTCAGCCTCCTCTTCAGCCCTTCGAGCTCCTCCTTCAAGGAATCGACTTCCTGGCGAGCCTCGGTAGCCATTTTTATTGCGCCCTCTAATTTCGAGGAAGAAGACTCGACCTCCTTTTTCAGCTGGGCCTTGTCAACTTCCAGAGAAGACTCGACCTCCTTTTTCTCAAACCATGTATCGATGCTTATGGTAGCTGAAAATTGTCCTGGGAGTTGGAAAATGTACGCTATAGCCCATGAAATGGGCAGAAAACATGAAAACTGTGAGCTATAGCCTATGGAAATGGAGGCAGAAAACATGAAAAACACAAGTTTTTACGTCGCCTCTCAAAGCATGTATCAGTGCTTATGGTAGCTGAAAATTGTCGTGGGAGTTGGAAAAATTGCACTATAGCCCATGAAATGGGCAGAAAACATGAAAACTGTGAGCTATAGCCCATGGAAATGGAGGCAGAGAACATGAAAAACAAGATTTTTGAGACGCCTTTGAAACCATCTATCGGTGCTTACGGTAGCAGAAAATCGTCATGGGAGCTGGAAGATGTGCGCTATAGCCCATGAAATGGGTAGAAAACATGAAAAATGTGAGCTATAGCCGACGGAAATGGAGGCAGAAAACATGAAAAACTCGAGTTTTTCGACGCCTCTCAAACCATGTATCATTCGTTACGGTAGCTGGAAATCGTCCCGGGAATCGGAAAATGAGAGCTATAGACCATGAAATGGGCAGAAAACATGAAAATTGTGAGCTATAGCACATGGAAATGGAGGTAGAAAACATGACAAACACGAGTTTTTGCGACGCCTCTCAAACCATGTATCGGTGCTTATGGTAGCTGAAAATTGTCCTGGGAGTTGGAAAAAGTGCATTATAGCCCATGAAATGAGCAGAAAACATGAAAACTGTGAGCTATAGCCCATGGAAATGGAGGCAGAAAACATGAAAAACACGGGTTTTTGCGACGCCTCTCAAACCGTGTATCGTTCGTTACGGTAGCTGGAAATCATCTCGAGAACCGGATAATGTGCGCTATAGCCCATGAAATGGGCAGAAAACATGAAAACCGTGAGCTATAGCCCATGGAAATGGAGGCAGAAAACAAGAAAAACACGTGTTTTTGCGACGCCTCTCAAACCATGTATCGGTGGTTACGGTAGCTGGAAATAGTGCCGGGAACCGGATAATGTGCGCTATAGCCCATGAAACGGGTAGAAAACATGAAAACTGTGAGCTACAGCCCATGGAAATGTAGGCAGAAAACATGACAAACATGAGTTTTTACGACGCCTCTCAAGCCATGTATCGGTGCTTATGGTAGCTGAAAATTGTCCTCGGAGTTGGAAAATGTACGCTATAGCCCCTGAAATGGGCAAAAAACATGAAAACTGTGAGCTATAGCCCATGGAAATGGAGGCAGAGAACATGAAAAACACGATTTTTGCGACGCCTCTAAAACCATGTGTCGGAGCTTACGGTAGCAGAAAATCGTCATGGGAGCTGGAAAATGTGCGCTATACCCCATGAAATGGGTAGAAAACATGAAAAATGTGAGCTATAGCCCACGGAAATGGAGGCAGAAAACATGAAAAACACGAGTTTTTCGACGCCTCTCAAACCATGTATCGATCGTTACGGTAGCTGGAAATCGTCCCAGGAACCGGAAAATGAGAGCTATAGACCATGAAATGGGCAAAAACATGAAAATTGTGAGCTATAGCCCGTGGAAATGGAGGCAGAAAACATGACAAACACGAGTTTTTGCGACACCTCTCAAACCATGAATCGGTGCTTATGGTAGTTGAAAATTGTCCTAGGAGTTGGAAAATGTGCGCTATAGCCCATGAAATGGGCAAAAACATGAAAACGGTGAGCTATAACCCATGGAAATGGAGGCAGAAAACATGAAAAACATGAGTTTTTGCGTCGCCTCTCAAACCATGTATCGGTGCTTATGGTAGCTAAAAATTGTCCTGGGAGTTGGAAAAAGTGCGTTATAGCCCATGAAATGGGCAGAAAACATGAAAACTGTGAGCTATAGCCCATGGAAATGGAGGCAGAAAACATGGAAAACACGAGTTTTTGCGTCGCCTCTCAAACCATGTATCGGTGCTTATGGTAGCTGAAAATTGTCCTGGGAGTTGGAAAAAGTGCATTATAGCCCATGAAATGGGCAGAAAACATGAAAACTATGAGCTATAGCCCATGGAAATGGAGGCGAGAAAACATGAAAAACACGAGTTTTTGCGACGCCTCTCAAACCATGTATCGTTTTACGGTAGCTGGAAATCATCCGAGAACCGGATAATGCGCTATAGCCCATGAAATGGGCGAAAAACATGAAAACTGTGAGCTATAGCCCATGGAAATGGAGGCAGAAAACATGGAAAACACGAGTTTTTGCGTCGCCTCTCAAACCATGTATCGGTGCTTATGGTAGCTGAAAATTGTCCTGGGAGTTGGAAAAAGTTCATTATAGCCCATGAAATGGGCAGAAAATAAAAACCGTGAGCTATAGCCCATGGAAATGGAGGCAGAAAACATGGAAAACACGAGTTTTGCGTCGCTTCTCAAACCATGTATCGGTGCTTACGGTAGCTGAAAATTGTCCTGGGAGTTGGAAAAAGTTCATTATAGCCCATGAAATGGGCAGAAAACATAAAAATGTGAGCTATAGCCCATGGAAATGGAGGCGAAAACATGAAAAACACGAGTTTTGCGACGCCTCTCAAACCATGTATCGTTCGTTACGGTAGCTAGAAATCATCCCGAGAACCGGATAATGTGCGCTATAGCCCAAGAAATGGGCAGAAAACATGAAAACCGTGAGCTATAGCCCATGAAATGGAGGCGAAAACATGAAAAACACGAGTTTTTGTGACGCCTCTCAAACCATGTATCGGTGGTTACGGTAGCTGAAAATAGTCCCGGGAACCGGATAATGTGCGCTATAGCCCATGAAACGGGTAGAAAACATGAAAACTGTGAGCTATAGCCCATGGAAATGGAGGCAGAAAACATGAAAAACACGAGTTTTTGCGTCGCCTCTCAAACCATGTATCGGTGCTTATGGTAGCTGAAAATTGTCCTGGGAGTTGGAAAAAGTGCATTATAGCCCATGAAATGGGCAGAAAACATGAAAACTGTGAGCTATAGCCCATGGAAATGGAGGCAGAAAACATGAAAAACACGAGTTTTTGCGACGCCTCTCAAACCATGTATCGTTCATTACGGTATCTGGAAATCATCCCGAGAACCAGATAATGTGCGCTATTGCCCATGAAATGGGCAGAAAACATGAAAACCGTAAGCTATAGCCCATGGAAATGGAGGCAGAAAACATGAAAAACACGAGTTTTTGCGACGCCTCTCAAACCATGTATCGGTGGTTACGGTAGCTGAAAATAGTCCCGGGAACCGGATAATGTGCGCTATAGCCCATGAAACGGGTAGAAAACATGAAAACTGTGAGCTATAGCCCATGGAAATGGAGGCTGAAAACATGACAAACACGAGTTTTTACGACGCCTCTCAAACCATGTATCGGTGCTTATGGTAGCTGAAAATTATCCTGGGAGTTGGAAAATGTACGCTATAGCCCCTGAAATGGGCAAAAAACATGAAAACTGTGAGCTATAGCCCATGGAAATGGAGGCAGAGAACATGAAAAACACGATTTTTGCGACGCCTCTAAAACCATGTATCGGTGCTTACGGTAGCAGAAAATCGTCATGGGAGCTGGAAAATGTGCGCTATACCACATGAAATGGGTAGAAAACATGAAAAATGTGTGCTATAGCCCACGGAAATGGAGGCAGAAAACATGAAAAACACGAGTTTTTCGACGCCTCTCAAACCATGTATCGATCGTTACGGTAGCTGGAAATCGTCCCGGGAACCGGAAAATGAGAGCTATAGACCATGAAATGGGCAAAACATGAAAATTGTGAGCTATAGCCCATGGAAATGGAGGCAGAAAACATGACAAACACGAGTTTTTGCGACGCCTCTCAAACCATGAATCGGTGCTTATGGTAGTTGAAAATTGTCCTGGGAGTTGGAAAATGTGCGCTATAGCCCATGAAATGGGCAGAAAACATGAAAACTGTGAGCTATAGCCCATGGAAATGGAGGCAGAAAACATGAAAAACATGAGTTTTTGTGTCGCCTCTCAAACCATGTATCGGTGCTTATGGTAGCTGAAAATTGTCCTGGGAGTTGGAAAAAGTGCGTTATAGCCCATGAAATGGGCAGAAAACATGAAAACTATGAGCTATAGCCCATGGAAATGGAGGCAGAAAACATGAAAGACACGAGTTTTTGCGTCGCCTCTCAAACCATGTATTGGTGCTTATGGTAGCTGAAAATTGTCCTCGGAGTTGGAAAATGTACGCTATAGCCCCTAAAATGGGCAAAAAACATGAAAACTGTGAGCTATAGCCTATGGAAATGGAGGCAGAAAACATGAAAAACACAAGTTTTTTGCGTCACCTCTCAAACCATGTATCGGTGCTTATGGTAGCTGAAAATTGTCGTGGGAGTTGGAAAAAGTGCGCTATAGCCCATGAAATGGGCAGAAAACATGAAAACTGTGAGCTATAGCCCATGGAAATGGAGGCAGAAAACATGAAAACCACGAGCTACAGCCCATGGAAATGGAGGCAGAAAACATGAAAAACACGAGTTTTTGCGACGCCTCTCAAACCATGTATCGGTGGTTACGGTAGCTGAAAATAGTCCGGAACCGGATAATGTGCGCTATAGCCCATGAAACGGGTAGAAAACATGAAAACTGTGAGCTATAGCCTATGGAAATGGAGGCAGAAAACATGAAAAACACGAGTTTTGCGTCGCCTCTCAAACCATGTATCGGTGCTTATGGTAGCTGAAAATTGTCGTGGGAATTGGAAATAGTGCGCTATAGCCCATGAAATGGGCAGAAAACATGAAAACTGTGAGCTATAGCCCATGGAAATGGAGGCAGAAAACATGACAAACACGAGTTTTTTCGACGCCTCTCAAACCATGTATCGGTGCTTATGGTAGCTGAAAATTGTCCTGGGAGTTGGAAAATGTACGCTATAGCCCCTGAAATGGGCAAAAAACATGAAAACTGTGAGCTATAGCCTATGGAAATGGAGGCAGAAAACATGAAAAACACAAGTTTTTGCGTCGTCTCTCAAGCCATGTATCGGTGCTTATGGTAGCTGAAAATTGTCGTGGGAGTTGGAAAAAGTGCGCTATAGCGCATGAAATGGGCAGAAAACATGAAAACTGTGAGCTATAGCCCATGGAAATGGAGGCAGAGAACATGAAAAACATGATTTTTGCGACGCCTCTGAAGTCATCTATCGGTGCCTACGGTAGCAGAAAATTGTCATGGGAGCTGGAAAATGTGCCTTATAGCCCACGAAATGGGTAGAAAACATGAAAAATGTGAGCTATAGCCGACGGAAAAGGAGGCAGAAAACATGAAAAACTCGAGTTTTTCGACGCCTCTCAAACCATGTATCATTCGTTACGGTAGCTGGAAATCGTCTCGGGAATCGGAAAATGAGAGCTATAGACCATGAAATGGGCAGAAAACATGAAAATTGTGAGCTATAGCCCATGGAAATGGAGGCAGAAAACATGACAAACACGAGTTTTTGTGACGCCTCTCAAACCATGAATCGGTGCTTATGGTAGTTGAAAATTGTCCTGGGAGTTGGAAAATGTGTGCTCTAGCCCATGAAATGAGCAGAAAACATGAAAACTGTGAGCTATAGCCCATGGAAATGGAGGCAGAAAACATGAAATACACAAGTTTTTGCGTCGCCTCTCAAACCATGTATCGGTGCTTATGGTAGCTGAAAATTGTCCTGGGAGTTGGAAAAAGTGCGTTATAGCCCATGAAATGGGCAGAAAACATGAAAACGGTGAGCTATAGCCCATGGAAATGGAGGCAGAAAACATGAAAAACACGAGTTTTTGCGTCGCCTCTCAAACCATGTATCGGTGCTTATGGTAGCTGAAAATTGTCCTGGGAGTTGGAAAAAGTGCATTATAGCCCATGAAATGAGCAGAAAACATGAAAACTGTGACCTATAGCCCATGGAAATGGAGGCAGAAAACATGAAAAACACGAGTTTTTGCGACGCCTCTCAAACCATGTATCGTTCGTTACGGTAGCTGGAAATCATCTCGAGAACCGGATAATGTGCGCTATAGCCCATGAAATGGGCAGAAAACATGAAAACTGTGACCTATAGCCCATGGAAATGGAGGCAGAAAACATGAAAAACACGAGTTTTTGCGTCGCCTCTCAAACCATGTATCGGTGCTTATGGTAGCTGAAAATTGTCCTAGGAGTTGGAAAAAGTGCATTATAGCCCATGAAATGGGCAGAAAACATGAAAACTGTGAGCTATAGCCAATGGAAATGGAGGCAGAAAACATGAAAATACGAGTTTTTGCAACGCCTCTCAAACCATGTATCGTTCGTTACGGTAGCTGGAAATCGTCCCGAGAACCGGATAATGTGCGCTATAGCCCATGAAATGGGCAGAAAACATGAAAACCGTGAGCTATAGCCGATGGAAATGGAGGCAGAAAACATAAAAAACACGAGTTTTTGCGACGCCTCTACAAACCATGTATCGGTGCTTACGGTAGCAGAAAATCGTCATGGGAGCTGGAAAATGTGCGCTATAGCCCATGAAATGGGTAGAAAACATGAAAAATGTGAGCTATAGCTGACGGAAATGGCAGAAAACATGAAAAACTCGAGTTTTTCGACGCCTCTCAAACCATGTATCATTCGTTACTGTAGCTGGAAATCGTCCCGGGAATCGGAAAATGAGAGCTATAGACCATGAAATGGGCAGAAAACATGAAAATTGTGAGCTATAGCCCATGGAAATGGAGGTAGAAAACATGACAAACACGAGTTTTTGCGACGCCTCTCAAACCATGAATCGGTGCTTATGGTAGTTGAAAATTGTCCTGGGAGTTGGAAAATGTGCGCTATAGCCCATGAAATGGGCAGAAAACATGAAAAACACGAGTTTTTGCGACGCCTCTCAAACCATGTATCGTTCGTTACGGTAGCTGGAAATCGTCCCGAGAACCGGATAATGTGCGCTATAGCCCATGAAATGGGCAGAAAACATGAAACCGTGAGCTATAGCCGATGGAAATGGAGGCAGAAAAATAAAAAACACGAGTTTTTGCGACGCCTCTACAAACCATGTATCGGTGGTTACGGTAGCTGGAAATAGTCCCGGGAACCGGATAATGTGCGCTATAGCCCATGAAACGGGTAGAAAACATGAAACTGTGAGCTATAGCCCATGGAAATGGAGGCAGAAAATATGACAAACACGAGTTTTACGACGCCTCTCAAACCATGTATCGATGCTTATGGTAGCTGAAAATTGTCCTGGGAGTTGGAAAATGTACGCTATAGCCCCTGAAATGGGCAAAAAACATGAAAACTGTGAGCTATAGCCTATGGAAATGGAGGCAGAAAACATGAAAAACACAAGTTTTACGTCGCCTCTCAAACCATGTAAATGGGTAGAAAACATGAAAAATGTGAGCTATAGCCCATGGAAATGGAGGCAGAAAACATGAAAAACACGAGTTTTTGCGACGCCTCTCAAACCATGTATCGTTCGTTACGGTAGCTGGAAATCATCCCGAGAACCGGATAATGTGTGATATAGCCCATGAAATGGGCAGAAAACATGAAAACCGTGAGCTATAGCCGATGGAAATGGAGGCAGAAAACATGAAAAACACGAGTTTTTGCGACGCCTCTCAAACCATGTATCGGTGGTTACGGTAGCTGAAAATAGTCCCGGGAACAGGATAATGAGCGCTATAGCCCATGAAACGGGTAGAAAACATGAAAACTGAGCTATAGCCCATGGAAATGGAGGCAGAAAACATGACAAACACGAGTTTTTGCGACGCCTCTCAAACCATGAATCGGTGCTTATGGTAGTTGAAAATTGTCCTAGGAGTTGGAAAATGTGCGCTATAGCCCTTGAAATGGGCAGAAAACATGAAAACGGTGAGCTATAACCCATGGAAATGGAGGCAGAAAACATGAAAAACACGAGTTTTTGCGTCGCCTCTCAAACCATGTATCGGTGCTTATGGTAGCTGAAAATTGTCCTGGGAGTTGGAAAAAGTTCATTATAGCCCATGAAATGGGCAGAAAACATAAAAACTGTGAGCTATAGCCCATGGAAATGGAGGCAGAAAACATGAAAAACACGAGTTTTTGCGACGCCTCTCAAACCATGTATCGTTCGTTACGGTAGCTAGAAATCATCCCGAGAACCGGATAATGTGCGCTATAGCCCATGAAATGGGCAGAAAACATGAAAACCGTGAGCTATAGCCCATGGAAATGGAGGCAGAAAACATGAAAAACACGAGTTTTCGCTCTCAAACCATGTATCGGTGGTTACGGTAGCTGAAAATAGTCCCGGGAACCGGATAATGTGCGCTATAGCCCATGAAACGGGTAGAAAACATGAAAACTGTGAGCTATAGCCCATGGAAATGGAGGGAGAAAACATGGAAAACACGAGTTTTTGCGTCGCCTCTCAAACCATGTATCGGTGCTTATGGTAGCTGAAAATTGTCCTGGGAGTTGGAAAAAGTGCATTATAGCCCATGAAATGGGCAGAAAACATGAAAACTATGAGCTATAGCCCATGGAAATGGAGGCAGAAAACATGACAAACACGAGTTTTTACGACGCCTCTCAAACCATGTATCGATGCTTATGGTAGCTGAAAATTGTCCTGGGAGTTGGAATGTACGCTATAGCCCCTGAAATGGGCAAAAAACATGAAAACTGTGAGCTATAGCCTATGGAAATGGAGGCAGAAAACATGAAAATCACAAGTTTTTACGCCTCTCGAACCATGTAAATGGGTAGAAAACATGAAAAATGTGAGCTATAGCCCATGGAAATGGAGGCAGAAAACATGAAAAACACGAGTTTTGCGACGCCTCTCAAACCATGTATCGTTCGTTACGGTAGCTGGAAATCATCCCGAGAACCGGATAATGTGTGATATAGCCCATGAAATGGGCAGAAAACATGAAAACCGTGAGCTATAGCCGATGGAAATGGAGGCAGAAAACATGAAAAACACGAGTTTTTGCGACGCCTCTCAAACCATGTATCGGTGGTTACGGTAGCTGAAAATAGTCCCGGGAACAGGATAATGAGCGCTATAGCCCGTGAAACGGGTAGAAAACATGAAAACTGTGAGCTATAGCCCATGGAAATGGAGGCAGAAAACATGACAAACACGAGTTTTTGCGACGCCTCTCAAACCATGAATCGGTGCTTATGGTAGTTGAAAATTGTCCTAGGAGTTGGAAAATGTGCACTATAGCCCTTGAAATGGGCAGAAAACATGAAAACGGTGAGCTATAACCCATGGAAATGGAGGCAGAAAACATGAAAAACATGAGTTTTTGCGTCGCCTCTCAAACCATGTATCGGTGCTTATGGTAGCTGAAAATTGTCCTGGGAGTTGGAAAAAGTGCGTTATAGCCCATGAAATGGGCGAAAACATGAAAACTGTGAGCTATAGCCCATGGAAATGGAGGCAGAAAACATGGAAAACACGAGTTTTTGTGTCGCCTCTCAAACCATGTATCGGTGCTTATGGTAGCTGAAAATTGTCCTGGGAGTTGGAAAAAGTGCATTATAGCCCATGAAATGGGCAGAAAACATGAAAACTGTGAGCTATAGCCCATGGAAATGGAGGCAGAAAACATGAAAAACACGAGTTTTTGCGACGCCTCTCAAACCATGTATCGTTCGTTACGGTAGCTGGAAATCATCCCGAGAACCGGATAATGTGCGCTATAGCCCATGAAATGGGCAGAAAACATGGAAAACACGAGTTTTTGCGTCGCCTCTCAAACCATGTATCGGTGCTTATGGTAGCTGAAAATTGTCCTGGGAGTTGGAAAAAGTTCATTATAGCCCATGAAATGGGCAGAAAACATAAAACTGTGAGCTATAGCCCATGGAAATGGAGGGAAAACATGAAAAACACGAGTTTTTGCGACGCCTCTCAAACCATGTATCGTTCGTTACGGTAGCTAGAAATCATCCCGAGAACCGGATAATGTGCGCTATAGCCCATGAAATGGGCAGAAAACATGAAAACCGTGAGCTATAGCCCATGGAAATGGAGGCAGAAAACATGAAAAACACGAGTTTTTGCGACGCCTCTCAAACCATGTATCGGTGGTTACGGTAGCTGAAAATAGTCCCGGGAACCGGATAATGTGCGCTATAGCCCATGAAACGGGTAGAAAACATGAAAACTGTGAGCTATAGCCCATGGAAATGGAGGTAGAAAACATGGAAAACACGAGTTTTTGCGTCGCCTCTCAAACCATGTATCGGTGCTTATGGTAGCTGAAAATTGTCCTGGGAGTTGGAAAAAGTGCATTATAGCCCATGAAATGGGCAGAAAACATAACTGTGAGCTATAGCCCATGGAAATGGAGGCAGAAAACATGAAAAACACGAGTTTTTGCGCGCCTCTCAAACCATGTATCATTCTTACGGTAGCTGGAAATCATCCCGAGAACCGGAAAATGTGCGCTATAGCCCATGAAATGGGCAGAAAACATGAAAACCGTGAGCTATAGCCCATGGAAATGGAGGCAGAAAACATGAAAAACACGAGTTTTTGCGACGCCTCTCAAACCATATATCGGTGGTTACGGTAGCTGAAAATAGTCCCGGGAACCGGATAATGTGCGCTATAGCCCATGAAACGGGTAGAAAACATGAAAACTGTGAGCTATAGCCCATGAAATGGGTAGAAAACATGAAAACTGTGAGCTATAGCCCATGGAAATGGAGGCAGAAAACATGAAAAACACGAGTTTTTGCGACGCCTCTCAAACCATGTATCGTTCGTTACGGTAGCTGGAAATCGTCCCGAGAACCGGATAATGTGCGCTATAGCCCATGAAATGGGCAGAAAACATGAAAACCGTGAGCTATAGCCGATGGAAATGGAGGCAGAAAAAATAAAAAACACGAGTTTTTGTGACGCCTCTACAAACCATGTATCGGTGGTTACAGTAGCTGGAAATAGTCCCGGGAACCGGATAATGTGCGCTATAGCCCATGAAACGGGTAGAAAACATGAAACTGTGAGCTATAGCCCATGGAAATGGAGGCAGAAAATATGACAAACACGAGTTACGACGCCTCTCACACCATGTATCGATGCTTATGGTAGCTGAAAATTGTCCTGGGAGTTGGAAAACGCTATAGCCCCTGAAATGGGCAAAAAACATGAAAACTGTGAGCTATAGCCTATGGAAATGGAGGCAGAAAACATGAAAAACACAAGTTTTTACGTCGCCTCTCAAACCATGTAAATGGGTAGAAAACATGAAAAATGTGAGCTATAGCCCATGGAAATGGAGGCAGAAAACATGAAAAACACGAGTTTTTGCGACGCCTCTCAAACCATGTATCGTTCGTTACGGTAGCTGGAAATCATCCCGAGAACCGGATAATGTGTGATATAGCCCATGAAATGGGCAGAAAACATGAAAACCGTGAGCTATAGCCGATGGAAATGGAGGCAGAAAACATGAAAAACACGAGTTTTTGCGACGCCTCTCAAACCATGTATCGGTGGTTACGGTAGCTGAAAATAGTCCCGGGAACAGGATAATGAGCGCTATAGCCCATGAAACGGGTAGAAAACATGAAAACTGTGAGCTATAGCCCATGGAAATGGAGGCAGAAAACATGACAAACACGAGTTTTTGCGACGCCTCTCAAACCATGAATCGGTGCTTATGGTAGTTGAAAATTGTCCTAGGAGTTGGAAAATGTGCGCTATAGCCCTTGAAATGGGCAGAAAACATGAAAACGGTGAGCTATAACCCATGGAAATGGAGGCAGAAAACATGAAAAACATGAGTTTTTGCGTCGCCTCTCAAACCATGTATCGGTGCTTATGGTAGCTGAAAATTGTCCTGGGAGTTGGAAAAAGTGCGTTATAGCCCATGAAATGGGCAGAAAACATGAAAACTGTGAGCTATAGCCCATGGAAATGGAGGCAGAAAACATGGAAAACACGAGTTTTGCGTCGCCTCTCAAACCATGTATCGGTGCTTATGGTAGCTGAAAATTGTCCCGGGAGTTGGGAAAAGGTTATAGCCCATGAAATGGGCGAAAACATGAAAACTGTGAGCTATAGCCCATGGAAATGGAGGCAGAAAACATGGAAAACACGAGTTTTTGCGACGCCTCTCAAACCATGTATCGGTGCTTATGGTAGCTGAAAATTGTCCTGGGAGTTGGAAAAAGTGCATTATAGCCCATGAAATGGGCAGAAAACATGAAAACCGTGAGCTATAGCCCATGGAAATGGAGGCAGAAAACATGAAAAACACGAGTTTTTGCGACGCCTCTCAAACCATGTATCGTTCGTTACGGTAGCTGGAAATCATCCCGAGAACCGGATAATGTGCGCTATAGCCCATGAAATGGGCAGAAACAGAAAACTGTGAGCTATAGCCCATGGAAATGGAGGCAGAAAACATGGAAAACACGAGTTTTTGCGCCGCCTCTCAAACCATGTATCGGTGCTTATGGTAGCTGAAAATTGTCCCTGAGTTGGGAAAGTTCATTATAGCCCATGAAATGGGCAGAAAACATAAACTGTGAGCTATAGCCCATGGAAATGGAGGCAGAAAACATGAAAAACACGAGTTTTTGCGACGCCTCTCAAACCATGTATCGTTCGTTACGGTAGCTAGAAATCATCCCGAGAACCGGATAATGTGCGTTATAGCCCATGAAATGGGCAGAAAACATGAAAACCGTGAGCTATAGCCCATGGAAATGGAGGAGAAAACATGAAAAACACGAGTTTTTGCGACGCCTCTCAAACCATGTATCGGTGGTTACGGTAGCTGAAAATAGTCCCGGGAACCGGATAATGTGCGCTATAGCCCATGAAACGGGTAGAAAACATGAAAACTGTGAGCTATAGCCCATGGAAATGGAGGCAGAAAACATGGAAAACACGAGTTTTTGCGTCGCCTCTCAAACCATGTATCGGTGCTTATGGTAGCTGAAAATTGTCCTGGAAAAAGTGCATTATAGCCCATGAAATGGGCAGAAAACATGAAAACTGTGAGCTATAGCCCATGGAAATGGAGGCAGAAAACATGACAAACACGAGTTTTACGACGCCTCTCAAACCATGTATCGATGCTTATGGTAGCTGAAAATTGTCCCGGGAGTTGGAAAATGTACGCTATAGCCCCTGAAATGGGCAAAAAACATAAACTGTGAGCTATAGCCTATGGAAATGGAGGCAGAAAACATGAAAAACACAAGTTTTTACGTCGCCTCTCAAACCATGTAAATGGGTAGAAAACATGAAAAATGTGAGCTATAGCCCATGGAAATGGAGGCGAAAACATGAAAAACACGAGTTTTTGCGACGCCTCTCAAACCATGTATCGTTCGTTACGGTAGCTGGAAATCATCCCGAGAACCGGATAATGTGTGATATAGCCCATGAAATGGGCAGAAAACATGAAAACCGTGAGCTATAGCCGATGGAAATGGAGGCAGAAAACATGAAAAACACGAGTTTTTGCGACGCCTCTCAAACCATGTATCGGTGGTTACGGTAGCTGAAAATAGTCCCGGGAACAGGATAATGAGCGCTATAGCCCATGAAACGGGTAGAAAACATGAAAACTGTGAGCTATAGCCCATGGAAATGGAGGCAGAAAACATGACAAACACGAGTTTTTGCGATGCCTCTCAAACCATTAATCGGTGCTTATGGTAGTTGAAAATTGTCCTAGGAGTTGGAAAAAGTGCATTATAGCCCTTGAAATGGGCAGAAAACATGAAAACGGTGAGCTATAACCCATGGAAATGGAGGCAGAAAACATGAAAAACATGAGTTTTTGCGTCGCCTCTCAAACCATGTATCGGTGCTTATGGTAGCTGAAAATTGTCCTCGGAGTTGGAAAAAGTGCGTTATAGCCCATGAAATGGGCAGAAAACATGAAAACTGTGAGCTATAGCCCATGGAAATGGAGGCAGAAAACATGAAAAACACGAGTTTTTGCGACGCCTCTCAAACCATGTATCGGTGCTTATGGTAGCTGAAAATTGTCCTGGGAGTTGGAAAAAGTGCATTATAGCCCATGAAATGGGCAGAAAACATGAAAATGTGAGCTATAGCCCATGGAAATGGAGGCAGAAAACATGAAAACCACGAGTTTTTGCGACGCCTCTCAAACCATGTATCGTTCGTTACGGTAGCTGGAAATCATCCCGAGAACCGGATAAATGTGCGCTATAGCCCATGAAATGGGCGAAAACATGAAAATGTGAGCTATAGCCCATGGAAATGGAGGCAGAAAACATGGAAAACACGAGTTTTTGCGTCGCCTCTCAAACCATGTATCGGTGCTTACGGTAGCTGAAAATTGTCCTGGGAGTTGGAAAAAGTTCATTATAGCCCATGAAATGGGCAGAAAACATGAAAACTGTGAGCTATAGCCCATGGAAATGGAGGCAGAAAACATGAAAAACACGAGTTTTTGCGACGCCTCTCAAACCATGTATCGTTCGTTACGGTAGCTAGAAATCATCCCGAGAACCGGATAATGTGCGCTATAGCCCATGAAATGGGCAGAAAACATGAAAACCGTGAGCTATAGCCCATGGAAATGGAGGCAGAAAACATGAAAAACACGAGTTTTTGCGACGCCTCTCAAACCATGTATCGGTGGTTACGGTAGCTGAAAATAGTCCCGGGAACCGGATAATGTGCGCTATAGCCCATGAAACGGGTAGAAAACATGAAAACTGTGAGCTATAGCCCATGGAAATGGAGGTAGAAAACATGAAAAACACGAGTTTTGCGTCGCCTCTCAAACCATGTATCGGTGCTTATGGTAGCTGAAAATTGTCCTGGGAGTTGGAAAGTGCGCTATAGCCCATGAAATGGGCAGAAAACATGAAAACTGTGAGCTATAGCCCATGGAAATGGAGGCAGAAAACATGAAAAACACGAGTTTTGCGACGCCTCTCAAACCATGTATCGGTCATTACGGTAGCTGGAAATCATCCCGAGAACCGGATAATGTGCGCTATAGCCCATGAAATGGCCAGAAAACATGAAAACCGTGAGCTATAGCCCATGGAAATGGAGGCAGAAAACATGAAAAACACGAGTTTTTGCGACGCCTCTCAAACCATGTATCGGTGGTTACGGTAGCTGAAAATAGTGCCGGGAACCGGATAATGTGCGCTATAGCCCATGAAACGGGTAGAAAACATGAAAACTATGAGCTATAGCCCATGGAAATGGAGGCTGAAAACATGACAAACACGAGTTTTTACGACGCCTTTCAAACCATGTATCGGTGCTTATGGTAGCTGAAAATTATCCTGGGAGTTGGAAAATGTACGCTATAGGCCCTGAAATGGGCAAAAAACATGAAAACTGTGAGCTATAGCCCATGGAAATGGAGGCAGAGAATATGAAAAACACGATTTTTGCGACGCCTCTAAAACCATGTATCGGTGCTTACGGTAGCAGGAAAATCGCCATGGGAGCTGGAAAATGTGCGCTATACCACATGAAATGGGTAGAAAACATGAAAAATGTGTGCTATAGCCCACGGAAATGGGCAGAAAACATGAAAACTGTGAGCTATAGCCCATGGAAATGGAGGCAGAAAACATGGAAAACACGAGTTTTTGCGTCGCCTCTCAAACCATGTATCGGTGCTTATGGTAGCTGAAAATTGTCCTGGGAGTTGGAAAAAGTGCATTATAGCCCATGAAATGGGCAGAAAACATGAAAACTGTGAGCTATAGCCCATGGAAATGGAGGCAGAAAACATGAAAAACACGAGTTTTTGCGACGCCTCTCAAACCATGTATCGTTCGTTACGGTAGCTGGAAATCATCCCGAGAAAAATGTGCGCTATAGCCCATGAAATGGGCAGAAAACATGAAAACTGTGAGCTATAGCCCATGGAAATGGAGGCAGAAAACATGAAAAACACGAGTTTTTGCGTCGCCTCTCAAACCATGTATCGGTGCTTATGGTAGCTGAAAATTGTCCTGGGAGTTGGAAAAAGTGCATTATAGCCCATGAAATGGGCAGAAAACATGAAAACCGTGAGCTATAGCCCATGGAAATGGAGGCAGAAAACATGAAAAACACGAGTTTTTGCGACGCCTCTCAAACCATGTATCGTTCGTTACGGTAGCTGGAAATCATCCCGAGAACCGGATAATGTGCGCTATAGCCCATGAAATGGGCAAAACATGAAAACCGTGAGCTATAGCCCATGGAAATGGAGGCGAAAACATGAAAAACACGAGTTTTTGCGACGCCTCTCAAACCATGTATCGGTGGTTACGGTAGCTGAAAATAGTCCCGAGAACCGGATAATGTGCGCTATAGCCCATGAAACGGGTAGAAAACATGAAAACTGTGAGCTATAGTCCATGGAAATGGAGGTAGAAAACATGGAAAACACGAGTTTGCGTCGCCTCTCAAACCATGTATCGGTGCTTATGGTAGCTGAAAATTGTCCTGGGAGTTGGAAAAAGTGCATTATAGCCCATGAAATGGGCAGAAAACATGAAAACTGTGAGCTATAGCCCATGGAAATGGAGGCAGAAAACATGAAAAACACGAGTTTTTGCGACGCCTCTCAAACCATGTATCGTTCATTACGGTAGCTGGAAATCATCCCGAGACCAGATAATGCGCTATAGCCCATGAAATGGGCAGAAAACATGAAAACCGTGAGCTATAGCCCATGGAAATGGAGGCAGAAAACATGAAAAAACACGAGTTTTTGCGACGCCTCTCAAACCATGTATCGGTGGTTACGGTAGCTGAAAATAGTCCCGGGAACCGGATAATGTGCGCTATAGCCCATGAAACGGGTAGAAAACATGAAAACTGTGAGCTATAGCCCATGGAAATGGAGGCTGAAAACATGACAAACACGAGTTTTTACGACGCCTCTCAAACCATGTATCGGTGCTTATGGTAGCTGAAAATTATCCTGGGAGTTGGAAAATGTACGCTATAGCCCCTGAAATGGGCAAAAAACATGAAAACTGTGAGCTATAGCCCATGGAAATGGAGGCAGAGAACATGAAAAACACGATTTTTGCGACGCCTCTAAAACCATGTATCGGTGCTTACGGTAGCAGAAAATCGTCATGGGAGCTGGAAAATGTGCGCTATACCACATGAAATGGGTAGAAAACATGAAAAATGTGTGCTATAGCCCACGGAAATGGAGGCAGAAAACATGAAAAACACGAGTTTTTCGACGCCTCTCAAACCATGTATCGATCGTTACGGTAGCTGGAAATCGTCCCGGGAACCGGAAAATGAGAGCTATAGACCATGAAATGGGCAGAAAACATGAAAATTGTGAGCTATAGCCCATGGAAATGGAGGCAGAAAACATGACAAACACGAGTTTTTGCGACGCCTCTCAAACCATGAATCGGTGCTTATGGTAGTTGAAAATTGTCCTGGGAGTTGGAAAATGTGCGCTATAGCCCATGAAATGGGCAGAAAACATGAAAACTGTGAGCTATAGCCCATGGAAATGGAGGCAGAAAACATGAAAAACACGAGTTTTTGCGTCGCCTCTCAAACCATGTATCGGTGCTTATGGTAGCTGAAAATTGTCCTGGGAGTTGGAAAAAGTGCGTTATAGCCCATGAAATGGGCAGAAAACATGAAAACTATGAGCTATAGCCCATGGAAATGGAGGCAGAAAACATGAAAAACACGAGTTTTTGCGTCGCCTCTCAAACCATGTATCGGTGCTTATGGTAGCTGAAAATTGTCCTCGGAGTTGGAAAATGTACGCTATAGCCCCTAAAATGGGCAAAAAACATGAAAACTGTGAGCTATAGCCTATGGAAATGGAGGCAGAAAACATGAAAAACACAAGTTTTTTGCGTCACCTCTCAAACCATGTATCGGTGCTTATGGTAGCTGAAAATTGTCGTGGGAGTTGGAAAAAGTGCGCTATAGCCCATGAAATGGGCAGAAAACATGAAAACTGTGAGCTATAGCCCATGGAAATGGAGGCAGAGAACATGAAAACCACGAGCTATAGCCCATGGAAATGGAGGCAGAAAACATGAAAAACACGAGTTTTTGCGACGCCTCTCAAACCATGTATCGGTGGTTACGGTAGCTGAAAATAGTCCCGGGAACCGGATAATGTGCGCTATAGCCCATGAAACAGGTAGAAAACATGAAAACTGTGAGCTATAGCCTATGGAAATGGAGGCAGAAAACATGAAAAACACAAGTTTTTACGTCGCCTCTCAAACCATGTATCGGTGCTTATGGTAGCTGAAAATTGTCGTGGGAGTTGGAAAAAGTGCGCTATAGCCCATGAAATGGGCAGAAAACATGAAAACTGTGAGCTATAGCCCATGGAAATGGAGGCAGAAAACATGACAAACACGAGTTTTTGCGACGCCTCTCAAACCATGTATCGGTGCTTATGGTAGCTGAAAATTGTCCTGGGAGTTGGAAAATGTACGCTATAGCCCCTGAAATGGGCAAAAAACATGAAAACTGTGAGCTATAGCCTATGGAAATGGAGGCAGAAAACATGAAAAACACAAGTTTTTGCGTCGCCTCTCAAGCCATGTATCGGTGCTTATGGTAGCTGAAAATTGTCGTGGGAGTTGGAAAAAGTGCGCTATAGCGCATGAAATGGGCAGAAAACATGAAAACTGTGAGCTATAGCCCATGGAAATGGAGGCAGAGAACATGAAAAACACGATTTTTGCGACGCCTCTGAAACCATCTATCGGTGCTTACGGTAGCAGAAAATTGTCATGGGAGCTGGAAAATGTGCGCTATAGCCCATGAAATGGGTAGAAAACATGAAAAATGTGAACTATAGCCGACGGAAAAGGAGGCAGAAAACATGAAAAACTCTAGTTTTTCGACGCCTCTCAAACCATGTATCATTCGTTACGGTAGCTGGAAATCGTCCCGGGAATCGGAAAATGAGAGCTATAGACCATGAAATGGGCAGAAAACATGAAAATTGTGAGCTATAGCCCATGGAAATGGAGGCAGAAAACATGACAAACACGAGTTTTGCGACGCCTCTCAAACCATGAATCGGTGCTTATGGTAGTTGAAAATTGTCCTGGGAGTTGGAAAATGTGCGCTCTAGCCCATGAATGGGCAGAAAACATGAAAACTGTGAGCTATAGCCCATGGAAATGGAGGCAGAAAACATGAAATACACAAGTTTTTGCGCCTCTCAAACCATGTATCGGTGCTTATGGTAGCTGAAAATTGTCCTGGGAGTTGGAAAAAGTGCGTTATAGCCCATGAAATGGGCAGAAAACATGAAAATTGTGAGCTATAGCCCATGGAAATGGAGGCAGAAAACATGAAAAACACGAGTTTTTGCGTTGCCTCTCAAACCATGTATCGGTGCTTATGGTAGCTGAAAATTGTCCTGGGAGTTGGAAAAAGTGCTTTATAGCCCATGAAATGAGCAGAAAACATGAAAACTGTGACCTATAGCCCATGGAAATGGAGGCAGAAAACATGGAAAACACGAGTTTTTGCGACGCCTCTCAAACCATGTATCGTTCGTTACGGTAGCTGGAAATTGTCCTGGGAGTTGGAAAAAGTGCGCTATAGCCCATGAAATGGGCAGAAAACATGAAAACCGTGAGCTATAGCCCATGGAAATGGAGGCAGAAAACATGAAAAACACGAGTTTTTGCGACGCCTCTCAAACCATGTATCGGTGCTTATGGTAGCTGAAAATTGTCCTAGGAGTTGGAAAAAGTGCATTATAGCCCATGAAATGGGCAGAAAACATGAAAACTGTGAGCTATAGCCAATGGAAATGGAGGCAGAAAACATGAAAAACACGAGTTTTTGCAACGCCTCTCAAACCATGTATCGTTCGTTACGGTAGCTGGAAATCGTCCCGAGAACTGGATAATGTGCGCTATAGCCCATGAAATGGGCAGAAAACATGAAAACCGTGAGCTATAGCCGATGGAAATGGAGGCAGAAAACATAAAAAACACGAGTTTTTGCGACGCCTCTACAAACCATGTATCGGTGGTTACGGTAGCTGAAAATCGTCATGGGAGCTGGAAAATGGGCGCTATAGCCCATGAAATGGGTAGAAAACATGAAAATGTGAGCTATAGCTGACGGAAATGGAGGCAGAAAACATGAAAAACTCGAGTTTTTCGACGCCTCTCAAACCCTGTATCATTCGTTACGGTAGCTGGAAATCGTCCCGGGAATCGGAAAATGAGAGCTATAGACCATGAAATGGGCAGAAAACATGAAAATTGTGAGCTATAGCCCATGGAAATGGAGGTAGAAAACATGACAAACACGAGTTTTTGCGACGCCTCTCAAACCATGAATCGGTGCTTATGGTAGTTGAAAATTGTCCTGGGAGTTGGAAAAAGTGCGCTATAGCCCATGAAATGGGTAGAAAACATGAAAACTGTGACCTATAGCCCATGGAAATGGAGGCAGAAAACATGAAAAACACGAGTTTTTGCGACGCCTCTCAAACCATGTATCGTTCGTTACGGTAGCTGGAAATCGTCCCGAGAACCGGATAATGTGCGCTATAGCCCATGAAATGGGCAGAAAACATGAAAACCGTGAGCTATAGCCCAAGGAAATGGAGGCAGAAAAAATAAAAAACACGAGTTTTTGCGACGCCTCTACAAACCATGTATCGGTGGTTACGGTAGCTGGAAATAGTCCCGGGAACCGGATAATGTGCGCTATAGCCCATGAAACGGGTAGAAAACATGAAAACTGTGAGCTATAGCCCATGGAAATGGAGGCAGAAAACATGACAAACACGAGTTTTTACGACGCCTCTCAAACCATGTATCGATGCTTATGGTAGCTGAAAATTGTCCTGGGAGTTGGAAAATGTACGCTATAGCCCCTGAAATGGGCAAAAAACATGAAAACTGTGAGCTATAGCCTATGGAAATGGAGGCAGAAAACATGAAAAACACAAGTTTTTACGTCGCTTCTCAAACCATGTAAATGGGTAGAAAACATGAAAAAAGTGAGCTATAGCCCATGGAAATGGAGGCAGAAAACATGAAAAACACGAGTTTTTGCGACGCCTCTCAAACCATGTATCTGTGCGTTACGGTAGCTGGAAATCATCCCGAGAACCGGATAATGTGTGATATAGCCCATGAAATGGGCAGAAAACATGAAAACCGTGAGCTATAGCCGATGGAAATGGAGGCAGAAAACATGAAAAACACGAGTTTTTGCGACGCCTCTCAAACCATGTATCGGTGGTTACGGTAGCTGAAAATAGTCCCGGGAACAGGATAATGAGCGCTATAGCCCATGAAACGGGTAGAAAACATGAAAAACTGTGAGCTATAGCCCATGGAAATGGAGGCAGAAAACATGACAAACACGAGTTTTGCGACGCCTCTCAAACCATGTATCGGTGCTTATGGTAGCTGAAAATTGTCCTGGGAGTTGGAAAATGTACGCTATAGCCCCCGAAATGGGCAAAAAACATGAAAACTGTGAGCTATAGCCTATGGAAATGGAGGTAGAAAACATGAAAAACACAAGTTTTTGCGTCGCCTCTCAAGCCATGTATCGGTTCTTATGGTAGCTGAAAATTATCGTGGGAGTTGGAAAAAGTGCGCTATAGCCCATGAAATGGGCAGAAAACATGAAAATTGTGAGCTATAGCCCATGGAAATGGAGGCAGAGAACATGAAAAACACGATTTTTGCGACGCCTCTGAAACCATCTATCGGTGCTTACGGTAGCAGAAAATTGTCATGGGAGCTGGAAAATGTGCGCTATAGCCCATGAAATGGGTAGAAAACATGAAAAATGTGAGCTATAGCCGACGGAAATGGAGGCAGAAAACATGAAAAACACGAGTTTTTCGACGCCTGTCAAACCATGTATCATTTGTTACGGTAGCTGGAAATCATCCCAGGAATCGGAAAATGAGAGCTATAGACCATGAAATGGGCAGAAAACATGAAAATTGTGAGCTATAGCCCATGGAAATGGAGGCAGAAAACATGACAAACACGAGTTTTTGCGACGCCTCTCAAACCATGAATCGGTGCTTATGGTAGTTGAAAATTGTCCTGGGAGTTGGAAAATGTGCGCTATAGCCCATGAAATGGGCAGAAAACATGAAAACTGTGAGCTATAGCCCATGGAAATGGAGGCAGAAAACATGAAATACACGAGTTTTTGCGTCGCCTCTCAAACCATGTATCGGTGCTTATGGTAGCTGAAAATTGTCCTGGGAGTTGGAAAAAGTGCGTTATAGCCCATGAAATGGGCAGAAAACATGAAAACTGTGAGCTATAGCCCATGGAAATGGAGGCAGAAAACATGAAAAACACGAGTTTTTGCGTCGCCTCTCAAACCATGTATCGGTGCTTATGGTAGCTGAAAATTGTCCTGGGAGTTGGAAAAAGTGCATTATAGCCCATGAAATGAGCAGAAAACATGAAAACTGTGACCTATAGCCCATGGAAATGGAGGCAGAAAACATGAAAAACACGAGTTTTTGCGATGCCTCTCAAACCATGTATCGTTCGTTACGGTAGCTGGAAATCATCTCGAGAACCGGATAATGTGCGCTATAGCCCATGAAATGGGCAGAAAACATGAAAACCGTGAGCTATAGCCCATGGAAATGGAGGCAGAAAACATGAAAAACATGAGTTTTTGCGACGCCTCTCAAACCATGTATCGGTGCTTATGGTAGCTGAAAATTGTCCTCGGAGTTGGAAAATGTACGCTATAGCCCCTGAAATGGGCAAAAAACATGAAAACTGTGAGCTATAGCCTATGGAAATGGAGGCTGAAAACATGAAAAACACAAGTTTTTGCGTCACCTCTCAAACCATGTATCGGTGCTTATGGTAGCTGAAAATTGTCGTGGGAGTTGGAAAAAGTGCGCTATAGCCCATGAAATGGGCAGAAAACATGAAAACTGTGAGCTATAGCCCATGGAAATGGAGGCAGAGAACATGAAAAACACGATTTTTGCGACGCCTCTAAAACCATGTATCGGTGCTTACGGTAGCAGAAAATCGTCATGGGAGCTGGAAAATGTGCGCTATAGCCCATGAAATGGGTAGAAAACATGAAAAATGTGAGCTATAGCCCACGGAAATGGAGGCAGAAAACATGAAAAACACGAGTTTTTCGACGCCACTCAAACCATGTATCGTTCGTTACGGTAGCAAGAAATCGTCCCAGGAACCGGAAAATGAGAGCTATAGACCATGAAATGGGCAGAAAACATGAAAATTGTGAGCTATCGCCCATGGAAATGGAGCCAGAAAACATGACAAACACGAGTTTTTGCGACGCCTCTCAAACCATGAATCGGTGCTTATGGTAGTTGAAAATTGTCCTGGGAGTTGGAAAATGTGCGCTATGGCCCATGAAATGGGCAGAAAACATGATAACTGTGAGCTATAGCCAATGGAAATGGAGGCAGAAAACATGAAAAACACGAGTTTTTGCGTCGCCTCTCAAACCATGTATCGGTGCTTATGGTAGCTGAAAATTGTCCTGGGAGTTGGAAAAAGCGTAGCCCATGAAATGGGCAGAAAACATGAAAACTGTGAGCTATAGCCCATGGAAATGGAGGCAGAAAACATGAAAAACACGAGTTTTGCGTCGCCTCTCAAACCATGTATCGGTGCTTATGGTAGCTGAAAATTGTCCTAGGAGTTGGAAAAAGTGCATTATAGCCCATGAAATGGGCGTAAAACATGAAAATGTGAGCTTAGCCCATGGAAATGGAGGCGAAAACATGAAAACATGAGTTTTTGCATCGCCTCTCAAACCATGTATCGGTGCTTATGGTAGCTGAAAATTGTCCTGGGAGTTGGAAAAGTGCGTTATAGCCCATGAAAAGGGCAGAAAACATGAAAACTGTGAGCTATAGCCCACAGAAATGGAGGCAGAAAACATGAAAAACACGAGTTTTTGCGTCGCCTCTCAAACCATGTATCGGTGCTTATGGTAGCTGAAAATTGTCCTAGGAGTTGGAAAAAGTGCATTATAGCCCATGAAATGGGCAGAAAACATGAAAACTGTGAGCTATAGCCCATGGAAATGGAGGCAAAAAAATGAAAAACACGAGTTTTTGCGTCGCCTCTCAAACCATGTATCGGTGCTTATGGTAGCTGAAAATTGTCCCGGGAGTTGGAAAAAGTGCGTTATAGCCCATGAAATGGGCAGAAAACATGAAAACTGTGAGCTATAGCCCATGGAAATGGAGGCAGAAAACATGAAAAACACGAGTTTTGCGTCACCTCTCAAACCATGTATCGGTGCTTATGGTAGCTGAAAATTGTCCTGGGAGTTGGAAAAAGTGCGTTATAGCCCATGAAATGGGCAGAAAACATGAAAACTGTGAGCTATAGCCCATGGAAATGGAGGCAGAAAACATGAAAAACACGAGTTTTTGCGACGCCTCTCAAACCATGAATCGGTGCTTATGGTAGTTGAAAATTGTCCTGGGAGTTGGAAAAAGTGCGCTATAGCCCATGAAATGGGTAGAAAACATGAAAACTGTGACCTATAGCCCATGGAAATGGAGGCAGAAAACATGAAAAACACGAGTTTTTGCGACGCCTCTCAAACCATGTATCGTTCGTTACGGTAGCTGGAAATCGTCCCGAGAACCGGATAATGTGCGCTATAGCCCATGAAATGGCCAGAAAACATGAAAACCGTGAGCTATAGCCGATGGAAATGGAGGCAGAAAACATAAAAAACATGAGTTTTTGCGACGCCTCTACAAACCATGTATCGGTGGTTACGGTAGCTGGAAATAGTCCCGGGAACCGGATAATGTGCGCTATAGCCCATGAAACGGGTAGAAAACATGAAAACTGTGAGCTATAGCCCATGGAAATGGAGGCAGAAAACATGACAAACACGAGTTTTTACGACGCCTCTCAAACCATGTATCGATGCTTATGGTAGCTGAAAATTGTCCTGGGAGTTGGAAAATGTACGCTATAGCCCCTGAAATGGGCAAAAAACATGAAAACTGTGAGCTATAGCCTATGGAAATGGAGGCAGAAAACAAGAAAAACACAAGTTTTTACGTCGCCTCTCAAACCATGTATCAGTGCTTATGGTAGCTGAAAATTGTCGTGGGAGTTGGAAAAAGTGCGCTATAGCACATGAAATGGGCAGAAAACATGAAAACTGTGAGCTATAGCCCATGGAAATGGAGGCAGAGAACATGAAAAACATGATTTTCGCGACGCCTCTGAAACCATCTATCGGTGCTTACGGTAGCAGAAAATCGTCATGGGAGCTGGAAAATGTGCGCTATAGCCCATGAAATGGGTAGAAAACATGAAATATGTGAGCTATAGCCGACGGAAAAGGAGGCAGAAAACATGAAAAACTCAAGTTTTTCGACGCCTCTCAAACCATGTATCATTCGTTACGGTAGCTAGAAATCGTCCCGGGAATCGGAAAATGAGAGCTATAGACCATGAAATGGGCAGAAAACATGAAAATTGTGAGCTATAGCCCATGGAAATGGAGGTAGAAAACATGACAAACACGAGTTTTTGCGTCGCCTCTCAAACCATGTATCGGTGCTTATGGTAGCTGAAAATTGTCCTAGGAGTTGGAAAAAGTGCGTTATAGCCCATGAAATGGGCAGAAAACATGAAAACTGTGAGCTATAGCCCATGGAAATGGAGGCAGAAAAAATGAAAAACACGAGTTTTGCGACGCCTCTCAAACCATGTATCGGTGCTTATGGTAGCTGAAAATTGTCCCGGAGTTGGAAAAAGTGCATTATAGCCCATGAAATGAGCAGAAAACATGAAAACTGTGAGCTATAGCCCATGGAAATGGAGGCAGAAAACATGAAAAACACGAGTTTTTGCGACGCCTCTCAAACCATGTATCGTTCATTACGGTAGCTGGAAATCATCCCGAGAACCAGATAATGTGCGCCATAGCCCATGAAATGGGCAGAAAACATGAAAACTGTGAGCTATAGCCCATGGAAATGGAGGCAGAAAACATGAAAAACACGAGTTTTTGCGACGCCTCTCAAACCATGTATCGGTGGTTACGGTAGCTGAAAATAGTCCCGGGAACCGGATAATGTGCGCTATAGCCCATGAAACGGGTAGAAAACATGAAAACTGTGAGCTATAGCCCATGGAAATGGAGGCTGAAAACATGACAAACACGAGTTTTTACGACGCCTCTCAAACCATGTATCGGTGCTTATGGTAGCTGAAAATTATCCTGGGAGTTGGAAAATGTACGCTATAGCCCCTGAAATGGGCAAAAAACATGAAAACTGTGAGCTATAGCCCATGGAAATGGAGGCAGAGAACATGAAAAACACGATTTTTGCGACGCCTCTAAAACCATGTATCGGTGCTTACGGTAGCAGAAAATCGTCATGGGAGCTGGAAAATGTGCGCTATACCACATGAAATGGGTAGAAAACATGAAAAATGTGCTATAGCCCACGGAAATGGAGGCAGAAAACATGAAAAACACGAGTTTTTCGACGCCTCTCAAACCATGTATGATCGTTACGGTAGCTGGAAATCGTCCCGGGAACCGGAAAATGAGAGCTATAGACCATGAAATGGGCAGAAAACATGAAAATTGTGAGCTATAGCCCATGGAAATGGAGGCAGAAAACATGACAAACACGAGTTTTTGCGACGCCTCTCAAACCATGAATCGGTGCTTATGGTAGTTGAAAATTGTCCTGGGAGTTGGAAAATGTGCGCTATAGCCCATGAAATGGGCAGAAAACATGAAAACTGTGAGCTATAGCCCATGGAAATGGAGGCAGAAAACATGAAAACATGAGTTTTTGCGTCGCCTCTCAAACCATGTATCGGTGCTTATGGTAGCTGAAAATTGTCCTGGGAGTTGGAAAAAGTGCGTTATAGCGCATGAAATGGGCAGAAAACATGAAAACTATGAGCTATAGCCCATGGAAATGGAGGCAGAAAACATGAAAAACACGAGTTTTTGCATCGCCTCTCAAACCATGTATTGGTGCTTATGGTAGCTGAAAATTGTCCTCGGAGTTGGAAAATGTACGCTATAGCCCCTAAAATGGGCAAAAAACATGAAAACTGTGAGCTATAGCCTATGGAAATGGAGGCAGAAAACATGAAAAACACAAGTTTTTGCGTCACCTCTCAAACCATGTATCGGTGCTTATGGTAGCTGAAAATTGTCGTGGGAGTTGGAAAAAGTGCGCTATAGCCCATGAAATGGGCAAAAACATGAAAACTGTGAGCTATAGCCCATGGAAATGGAGGCAGAGAACATGAAAACCACGAGCTATAGCCCATGGAAATGGAGGCAGAAAACATGAAAAACACGAGTTTTTGCGATGCCTCTCAAACCATGTATCGGTGGTTACGGTAGCCGAAAATAGTCCCGGGAACCGGATAATGTGCGCTATAGCCCATGAAACAACTAGAAAACATGAAAACTGTGAGCTATAGCCTATGGAAATGGAGGCAGAAAACATGAAAAACACAAGTTTTTACGTCGCCTCTCAAACCATGTATCGGTGCTTATGGTAGCTGAAAATTGTCGTGGGAGTTGGAAAAGTGCGCTATAGCCCATGAAATGGGCAGAAAACATGAAAACTGTGAGCTATAGCCCATGGAAATGGAGGCAGAAAACATGACAAACACGAGTTTTTCGACGCCTCTCAAACCATGTATCGGTGCTTATGGTAGCTGAAAATTGTCCTGGGAGTTGGAAAATGTACGCTATAGCCCCTGAAATGGGCAAAAAACATGAAAACTGTGAGCTATAGCCTATGGAAATGGAGGCAGAAAACATGAAAAACACAAGTTTTTGCGTCGCCTCTCAAGCCATGTATCGGTGCTTATGGTAGCTGAAAATTGTCGTGGGAGTTGGAAAAAGTGCGCTATAGCCCATGAAATGGGCAGAAAACATGAAAACTGTGAGCTATAGCCCATGGAAATGGAGGCGAGAACATGAAAAACACGATTTTGCGACGCCTCTGAAACCATCTATCGGTGCTTACGGTAGCAGAAAATTGTCATGGGAGCTAGAAAATGTGCGCTATAGCCCATGAAATGGGTAGAAAACATGAAAAATGTGAGCTATAGCTGACGGAAATGGAGGCAGAAAACATGAAAAACTCGAGTTTTTCGACGCCTCTCAAACCATGTATCATTCGTTACGGTAGCTGGAAATCGTCCCGGGAATCGGAAAATGAGAGCTATAGACCATGAAATGGGCAGAAAACATGAAAATTGTGAGCTATAGCCCATGGAAATGGAGGCAGAAAACATGACAAACACGAGTTTTTGCGACGCCTCTCAAACCATGAATCGGTGCTTATGGTAGTTGAAAATTGTCCTGGGAGTTGGAAAATGTGCGCTATAGCCCATGAAATGGGCAGAAAACATGAAAACTGTGAGCTATAGCCCATGGAAATGGAGGCAGAAAACATGAAATACACGAGTTTTTGCGTCGCCTCTCAAACCATGTATCGGTGCTTATGGTAGCTGAAAATTGTCCTGGGAGTTGGAAAAGTGCGTTATAGCCCATGAAATGGGCAGAAAACATGAAAACGGTGAGCTATAGCCCATGGAAATGGAGGCAGAAAACATGAAAAACACGAGTTTTTGCGTTGCCTCTCAAACCATGTATCGGTGCTTATGGTAGCTGAAAATTGTCCTGGGAGTTGGAAAAAGTGCTTTATAGCCCATGAAATGAGCAGAAAACATGAAAACTGTGACCTATAGCCCATGGAAATGGAGGCAGAAAACATGGAAAACACGAGTTTTTGCGACGCCTCTCAAACCATGTATCGTTCGTTACGGTAGCTGGAAATTGTCCTGGGAGTTGGAAAAAGTGCGCTATAGCCCATGAAATGGGCAGAAAACATGAAAACCGTGAGCTATAGCCCATGGAAATGGAGGCAGAAAACATGAAAAACACGAGTTTTTGCGTCGCCTCTCAAACCATGTATCGGTGCTTATGGTAGCTGAAAATTGTCCTAGGAGTTGGAAAAAGTGCATTATAGCCCATGAAATGGGCAGAAAACATGAAAACTGTGAGCTATAGCCAATGGAAATGGAGGCAGAAAACATGAAAAACACGAGTTTTTGCAACGCCTCTCAAACCATGTATCGTTCGTTACGGTAGCTGGAAATCGTCCCGAGAACTGGATAATGTGCGCTATAGCCCATGAAATGGGCAGAAAACATGAAAACCGTGAGCTATAGCCGATGGAAATGGAGGCAGAAAACATAAAAAACACGAGTTTTTGCGACGCCTCTACAAACCATGTATCGGTGCTTACGGTAGCAGAAAATCGTCATGGGAGCTGGAAAATGTGCGCTATAGCCCATGAAATGGGTAGAAAACATGAAAAATGTGAGCTATAGCTGATGGAAATGGAGGCAGAAAACATGAAAAACTCGAGTTTTTCGACGCCTCTCAAACCCTGTATCATTCGTTACGGTAGCTGGAAATCGTCCCGGGAATCGGAAAATGAGAGCTATAGACCATGAAATGGGCAGAAAACATGAAAATTGTGAGCTATAGCCCATGGAAATGGAGGTAGAAAACATGACAAACACGAGTTTTTGCGACGCCTCTCAAACCATGAATCGGTGCTTATGGTAGTTGAAAATTGTCCTGGGAGTTGGAAAAAGTGCGCTATAGCCCATGAAATGGGTAGAAAACATGAAAACTGTGACCTATAGCCCATGGAAATGGAGGCAGAAAACATGAAAAACACGAGTTTTTGCGACGCCTCTCAAACCATGTATCGTTCGTTACGGTAGCTGGAAATCGTCCCGAGAACCGGATAATGTGCGCTATAGCCCATGAAATGGGCAGAAAACATGAAAACCGTGAGCTATAGCGTAAGGAAATGGAGGCGAAAAATAAAAAACACGAGTTTTTGCGACGCCTCTACAAACCATGTATCGGTGGTTACGGTAGCTGGAAATAGTCCCGGAACCGGATAATGTGCGCTATAGCCCATGAAACGGGTAGAAAACATGAAAACTGTGAGCTATAGCCCATGGAAATGGAGGCAGAAAACATGACAAACACGAGTTTTTACGACGCCTCTCAAACCATGTATCGATGCTTATGGTAGCTGAAAATTGTCCTGGGAGTTGGAAAATGTACGCTATAGCCCCTGAAATGGGCAAAAAACATGAAAACTGTGAGCTATAGCCTATGGAAATGGAGGCAGAAAACATGAAAAACACAAGTTTTTACGTCGCCTCTCAAACCATGTAAATGGGTAGAAAACATGAAAAATGTGAGCTATAGCCCATGGAAATGGAGGCAGAAAACATGAAAAACACGAGTTTTTGCGACGCCTCTCAAACCATGTATCGTTCGTTACGGTAGCTGGAAATCATCCCGAGAACCGGATAATGTGTGATATAGCCCATGAAATGGGCAGAAAACATGAAAACCGTGAGCTATAGCCGATGGAAATGGAGGCATAAAACATGAAAAACACGAGTTTTTGCGACGCCTCTCAAACCATGTATCGGTGGTTACGGTAGCTGAAAATAGTCCCGGGAACAGGATAATGAGCGCTATAGCCCATGAAACGGGTAGAAAACATGAAAACTGTGAGCTATAGCCCATGGAAATGGAGGCAGAAAACATGACAAACATGAGTTTTTGCGACGCCTCTCAAACCGTGTATCGGTGCTTATGGTAGCTAAAAATTGTCCTGGGAGTTGGAAAATGTACGCTATAGCCCCTGAAATGGGCAAAAAACATGAAAACTGTGAGCTATAGCCTATGGAAATGGAGGTAGAAAACATGAAAAACACAAGTTTTTGCGTCGCCTCTCAAGCCATGTATCGGTTCTTATGGTAGCTGAAAATTATCGTGGGAGTTGGAAAAAGTGCGCTATAGCCCATGAAATGGGCAGAAAACATGAAAATTGTGAGCTATAGCCCATGGAAATGGAGGCAGAGAACATGAAAAACACGATTTTTGCGACGCCTCGAAACCATCTATCGGTGCTTACGGTAGCAGAAAATTGTCATGGGAGCTGGAAAATGTGCGCTATAGCCCATGAAATGGGTAGAAAACATGAAAAATGTGAGCTATAGCCGACGGAAATGGAGGCAGAAAACATGAAAAACACGAGTTTTTCGACGCCTGTCAAACCATGTATCATTCGTTACGGTAGCTGGAAATCATCCCAGGAATCGGAAAATGAGAGCTATAGACCATGAAATGGGCAGAAAACATGAAAATTGTGAGCTATAGCCCATGGAAATGGAGGCAGAAAACATGACAAACACGAGTTTTTGCGACGCCTCTCAAACCATGAATCGGTGCTTATGGTAGTTGAAAATTGTCCTGGGAGTTGGAAAATGTGCGCTTATAGCCCATGAAATGGGCAGAAAACATGAAATCTGTGAGCTATAGCCCATGGAAATGGAGGCAGAAAACATGAAATACACGAGTTTTGCGTCGCCTCTCAAACCATGTATCGGTGCTTATGGTAGCTGAAAATTGTCCTGGGAGTTGGAAAAGTGCGTTATAGCCCATGAAATGGGCGTAAAACATGAAAACCGTGAGCTATAGCCCATGGAAATGGAGGCAGAAAACATGAAAAACACGAGTTTTGCGTCGCCTCTCAAACCATGTATCGGTGCTTATGGTAGCTGAAAATTGTCCTGGGAGTTGGAAAAAGTGCATTATAGCCCATGAAATGAGCAGAAAACATGAAAACTGTGACCTATAGCCCATGGAAATGGAGGCAGAAAACATGAAAAACACGAGTTTTTGCGATGCCTCTCAAACCATGTATCGTTCGTTACGGTAGCTGGAAATCATCTCGAGAACCGGATAATGTGCGCTATAGCCCATGAAATGGGCAGAAAACATGAAAACCATGAGCTATAGCCCATGGAAATGGAGGCAGAAAACATGAAAAACATGAGTTTTTGCGACGCCTCTCAAACCATGTATCGGTGCTTATGGTAGCTGAAAATTGTCCTGGGAGTTGGAAAATGTACGCTATAGCCCCTGAAATGGGCAAAAAACATGAAAACTGTGAGCTATAGCCTATGGAAATGGAGGCTGAAAACATGAAAAACACAAGTTTTTGCGTCACCTCTCAAACCATGTATCGGTGCTTATGGTAGCTGAAAATTGTCGTGGGAGTTGGAAAAAGTGCGCTATAGCCCATGAAATGGGCAGAAAACATGAAAACTGTGAGCTATAGCCCATGGAAATGGAGGCAGAGAACATGAAAAACACGATTTTTGCGACGCCTCTAAAACCATGTATCGGTGCTTACGGTAGCAGAAAATCGTCATGGGAGCTGGAAAATGTGCGCTATAGCCCATGAAATGGGTAGAAAACATGAAAAATGTGAGCTATAGCCCACGGAAATGGAGGCAGAAAACATGAAAAACACGAGTTTTTCGACGCCACTCAAACCATGTATCGTTCGTTACGGTAGCAAGAAATCGTCCCAGGACCGGAAAATGAGAGCTATAGACCATGAAATGGGCAGAAAACATGAAAATTGTGAGCTATCGCCCATGGAAATGGAGCCAGAAAACATGACAAACACGAGTTTTGACGCCTCTCAAACCATGAATCGGTGCTTATGGTAGTTGAAAATTGTCCTGGGAGTTGGAAAATGTGCGCTATGGCCCATGAAATGGGCAGAAAACATGATAATCTGTGAGCTATAGCCAATGGAAATGGAGGCAGAAAAACATGAAAAACACGAGTTTTTGCGTCGCCTCTCAAACCATGTATCGGTGCTTATGGTAGCTGAAAATTGTCCCTGGGAGTTGGAAAAAGTAAGCGTTATAGCCCATGAAATGGGCAGAAAACATGAAAACTGTGAGCTATAGCCCATGGAAATGGAGGCAGAAAACATGAAAAACACGAGTTTTTGCGTCGCCTCTCAAACCATGTATCGGTGCTTATGGTAGCTGAAAATTGTCCTAGGAGTTGGAAAAAGTGCATTATAGCCCATGAAATGGGCAGAAAACATGAAAACTGTGAGCTATAGCCCATGGAAATGGAGGCAGAAAACATGAAAAACATGAGTTTTTGCGTCGCCTCTCAAACCATGTATCGGTGCTTATGGTAGCTGAAAATTGTCCTGGGAGTTGGAAAAAGTGCGTTATAGCCCATGAAATGGGCAGAAAACATGAAAACTGTGAGCTATAGCCCATGAAATGGAGGCAGAAAACATGAAAAACACGAGTTTTTGCGTCGCTCTCAAACCATGTATCGATGCTTATGGTAGCTGAAAATTGTCCTAGGAGTTGGAAAAAGTGCATTATAGCCCATGAAATGGGCAGAAAACATGAAAACTGTGAGCTATAGCCCATGGAAATGGAGGCAGAAAACATGAAAAACACGAGTTTTTGCGACGCCTCTCAAACCATGTATCGGTGCTTATGGTAGCTGAAAATTGTCCTGGGAGTTGGAAAAAGTGCATTATAGCCCATGAAATGGGCAGAAAACATGAAAACTGTGAGCTATAGCCCATGGAAATGGAGGCAGAAAACATGAAAAACACGAGTTTTTGCGTCGCCTCTCAAACCATGTATCGGTGCTTATGGTAGCTGAAAATTGTCCTAGGAGTTGGAAAAAGTGCATTATAGCCCATGAAATGGGCAGAAAACATGAAAATTGTGAGCTATAGCCCATGGAAATGGAGGTAGAAAACATGACAAACACGAGTTTTTGCGACGCCTCTCAAACCATGAATCGGTGCTTATGGTAGTTGAAAATTGTCCTGGGAGTTGGAAAATGTGCGCTATAGCCCATGAAATGGGCGAAAACATGAAAACTGTGAGCTATAGCCCATGGAAATGGAGGCAGAAAATATGAAAAACACGAGTTTTTGCGACGCCTCTCAAACCATGTATCGTTCGTTACGGTAGCTGGAAATCGTCCCGAGAACCGGATAATGTGCGCTATAGCCCATGAAATGGGCAGAAAACATGAAAACCGTGAGCTATAGCCGATGGAAATGGAGGCAGAAAACATAAAAAACATGAGTTTTTGCGACGCCTCTACAAACCATGTATCGGTGGTTACGGTAGCTGGAAATAGTCCCGGGAACCGGATAATGTGCGCTATAGCCCATGAAACGGGTAGAAAACATGAAAACTGTGAGCTATAGCCCATGGAAATGGAGGCAGAAAACATGACAAACACGAGTTTTTACGACGCCTCTCAAACCATGTATCGATGCTTATGGTAGCTGAAAATTGTCCTGGGAGTTGGAAAATGTACGCTATAGCCCCTGAAATGGGCAAAAAACATGAAAACTGTGAGCTATAGCCTATGGAAATGGAGGCAGAAAACAAGAAAAACACAAGTTTTTACGTCGCCTCTCAAACCATGTATCGGTGCTTATGGTAGCTGAAAATTGTCGTGGGAGTTGGAAAAAGTGCGCTATAGCACATGAAATGGGCAGAAAACATGAAAACTGTGAGCTATAGCCCATGGAAATGGAGGCAGAGAACATGAAAAACATGATTTTCGCGACGCCTCTGAAACCATCTATCGGTGCTTACGGTAGCAGAAAATCGTCATGGGAGCTGGAAAATGTGCGCTATAGCCCATGAAATGGGTAGAAAACATGAAATATGTGAGCTATAGCCGACGGAAAAGGAGGCAGAAAACATGAAAAACTCGAGTTTTTCGACGCCTCTCAAACCATGTATCATTCGTTACGGTAGCTGGAAATCGTCCCGGGAATCGGAAAATGAGAGCTATAGACCATGAAATGGGCAGAAAACATGAAAATTGTGAGCTATAGCCCATGGAAATGGAGGTAGAAAACATGACAAACACGAGTTTTTGCGTCGCCTCTCAAACCATGTATCGGTGCTTATGGTAGCTGAAAATTGTCCTAGGAGTTGAAAAAAGTGCGTTATAGCCCATGAAATGGGCAGAAAACATGAAAACTGTGAGCTATAGCCCAAAATGGAGCAGAAAAATGAAAAACACGAGTTTTCGCGACGCCTCTCAAACCATGTATCGGTGCTTATGGTAGCTGAAAATTGTCCTGGGAGTTGGAAAAAGTGCATTATAGCCCATGAAATGAGCAGAAAACATGAAAACTGTGAGCTATAGCCCATGGAAATGGAGGCAGAAAACATGAAAAACACGAGTTTGCGACGCCTCTCAAACCATGTATCGTTCGTTACGGTAGTTGGAAATCATCCCGAGAACCGGATAATGTGCGCTATAGCCCATGAAATGGGCAGAAAACATGAAAACCTTGAGCTATAGCCCATTGAAATGGAGGCAGAAAACATGAAAAACACGAGTTTTTGCGACGCCTCTCAAACCATGTATCGGTGGTTACGGTAGCTGAAATTGTCCCTAGAAAACTGTGAGCTATAGCCCATGGAAATGGAGGCAGAAAACATGACAAACACAAGTTTTTGCGACGCCTCTCAAACCATGAATCGGTGCTTATGGTAGCTGAAAATTGTCCTGGGAGTTGGAAAATGTGCGCTATAGCCCATGAAATGGGCAAAAACATGAAAACTGTGAGCTATAGCCCATGGAAATGGAGGCAGAAAACATGAAAAAACGAGTTTTTGCGCCGCTTCTCAAACCATGTATCGGTGCTTATGGTAGCTGAAAATTGTCCCCGGAGTTGGAAAAAGTGCGTTATAGCCCATGAAATGGGCGAAAACATGAAAACCGTGAGCTATAGCCCATGGAAATGGAGGCAGAAAACATGGAAAACACGAAGTTTGCGTCGCTCTCAAACCATGTAAAATGCTCTATGGTAGCTTGAAAATTGTCCTGGAAAGGCATTGTAGCCCATGAAATGGGCAAAACATGAAAACTGTGAGCTATAGCCCATGGAAATGGAGGCAGAAAACATGAAAAACATGAGTTTTTGCGACGCCTCTCAAACCATGTATCGGTGGTTACGAGCTGGAAATTCCCGAGAACCGGATAATGTGCGCTATAGCCCATGGTAGAAAACATGAAAACTGTGAGCTATAGCCCATGGAAATGGAGGCAGAAAACATGACAAACACGAGTTTTTACGACGCCTCTCAAACCATGTATCGATGCTTATGGTAGCTGAAAATTGTCCTGGGAGTTGGAAAATGTACGCTATAGCCCCTGAAATGGGCAAAAAACATGAAAACTGTGAGCTATAGCCTATGGAAATGGAGGCAGAAAACATGAAAAACACAAGTTTTTACGTCGCCTCTCAAACCATGTATCAGTGCTTATGGTAGCTGAAAATTGTCGTGGGAGTTGGAAAAAGTGCGCTATAGCACATGAAATGGGCAGAAAACATGAAAACTGTGAGCTATAGCCCATGGAAATGGAGGCAGAGAACATGAAAAACATGATTTTCGCGACGCCTCCGAAACCATCTCATCGGTAGCAGAAAATCGTCATGGGAGCTGGAAAATGTGCGCTATAGCCCATGAAATGGGTAGAAAACATGAAAAATGTGAGCTATAGCACGGAAATGGAGGCAGAAAACATGAAAAACTCGAGTTTTTCGACGCCTCTCAAACCATGTATCATTCGTTACGGTAGCTGGAAATCGTCCCGGGAATCGGAAAATGAGAGCTATAGACCATGAAATGGGCAGAAAACATGAAAATTGTGAGCTATAGCCCATGGAAATGGAGGTAGAAAACATGACAAACACGAGTTTTTGCGTCGCCTCTCAAACCATGTATCGGTGCTTATGGTAGCTGAAAATTGTCCTAGGAGTTGAAAAAAGTGCGTTATAGCCCATGAAATGCGCAGAAAACATGAAATCGTGAGCTATACCCCATGGAAATGGAGGAGAAAAATGAAAAACACGAAGCCATGACGCTCAAACCATGTATCGGTGCTTATGGTAGCTGAAAATTGTCCTGGGAGTTGGAAAGTGCATTATAGCCCATGAAATGAGCAGAAACATGAAAACCGTGAGCTATAGCCCATGGAAATGGAGGCGAAAACATGAAAAACACGAGTTTTTGCGACGCCTCTCAAACCATGTATCGTTCGTTACGGTAGCTGGAAATCACGAGAACCGGATAATGTGCGCTATAGCCCATGAAATGGGCAGAAAACATGAAAACCTTGAGCTATAGCCCATTGAAATGGAGGCAGAAAACATGAAAAACACGAGTTTGCGACGCCTCTCAAACCATGTATCGGTGGTTACGGTAGCTGGAAATAGTCCCGGGAACCGGATAATGTGCGCTATAGCCCATGGAAATGGAGGCAGAAAACATGACAAACACAAGTTTTTGCGACGCCTCTCAAACCATGTATCGGTTACGGTAGCTGGAAATTGTCCCAGGAACCAGAAAATGTGCGCTATAGCCCATGAAATGGGCAGAAAACATGAAATGTGAGCTATAGCCCATGGAAATGGAGGCAAAAAAATGAAAAACATGACTTTTTGCGTCGCCTCTCAAACCATGTATCGGTGCTTATGGTAGCTGAAAATTGTCCCTGGAGTTGGAAAAAGTGCGTTATAGCCCATGAAATGGGCAGAAAACATGAAAACTGTGAGCTATAGCCCATGGAAATGGAGGCAGAAAACATGGAAAACACGAGTTTTTGCGTCGCCTCTCAAACCATGTATCGGTGCTTATGGTAGCTGAAAATTGTCCTGGGAGTTGGAAAAAGTGCATTATAGCCCATGAAATGGGCAGAAAACATGAAAACTGTGAGCTATAGCCCATGGAAATGGAGGCGAAAACATGAAAACATGAGTTTTTGCGACGCTCCTCAAACCATGTATCGGTGGTTACGGTAGCTGAAAATAGTCCCGGGAACCGGATAATGTGCGCTATAGCCCATGAAACGGGTAGAAAACATGAAAACTGTGAGCTATAGCCCATGGAAATGGAGGCAGAAAACATGACAAACACGAGTTTTTACGACGCCTCTCAAACCATGTATCGATGCTTATGGTAGCTGAAAATTGTCCTGGGAGTTGGAAAATGTACGCTATAGCCCCTGAAATGGGCAAAAAACATGAAAACTGTGAGCTATAGCCTATGGAAATGGAGGCAGAAAACATGAAAAACACAAGTTTTTACGTCGCCTCTCAAACCATGTATCAGTGCTTATGGTAGCTGAAAATTGTCGTGGGAGTTGGAAAAAGTGCGCTATAGCACATGAAATGGGCAGAAAACATGAAAACTGTGAGCTATAGCCCATGGAAATGGAGGCAGAGAACATGGAAAACACGAGTTTTTGAGACGCCTCTCAAACCATTTATCGTTCGTTACGGTAGCTGGAAATCATCCCGAGAACCGGATAATGTGCGCTATATCCCATGAAATGGGCAGAAAACATGAAAACCGTGAGCTATAGCCCACGGAAATGGAGGCAGAAAACATGAAAAACACGAGTTTTTCGACGCCTCTCAAACCATGTATCGTTCGTTACGGTAGCTGGAAATCGTCCCAGGAACCGGAAAATGAGAGCTATAGACAATGAAATGGGCAGAAAACATGAAAATTGTGAGCTATAGCCCATGGAAATGGAGGCAGAAAACATGACAAACACGAGTTTTTGCGACGCCTCTCAAACCATGAATCGGTGCTTATGGTAGTTGAAAATTGTCCTGGGAGTTGGAAAATGTGCGCTATAGCCCATGAAATGGGCAGAAAACATGAAAACTGTGAGCTATAGCCAATGGAAATGGAGGCAGAGAACATGAAAAACACGAGTTTTTGCGTCGCCTCTCAAACCATGTATCGGTGCTTATGGTAGCTGAAAATTGTCCTGGGAGTTGGAAAAAGTGCGTTATAGCCCATGAAATGGGCAGAAAACATGAAAACTGTGAGCTATAGCCCATGGAATGGAGGCAGAAAACATGAAAAACACGAGTTTTTGCGTCGCCTCTCAAACCATGTATCGGTGCTTATGGTAGCTGAAAATTGTCCTAGGAGTTGGAAAAAGTGCATTATAGCCCATGAAATGGGCAGAAAACATGAAAACTGTGAGCTATAGCCCATGGAAATGGAGGCAGAAAACATGAAAAACACGAGTTTTTGCGACGCCTCTCAAACCATGTATCGTTCGTTACGGTAGCTGGAAATCGTCCCGGGAACCGGATAATGTGCGCTATAGCCCATGAAATGGGCAGAAAACATGAAAACCGTGAGCTATAGCCCATGGAAATGGAGGCAGAAAACATGAAAAACACGAGTTTTTGCGACGCCTCTCAAACCATGTATCGGTGGTTACGGTAGCTGGAAATAGTCCCGGGAACCGGATAATGTGCGCTATAGCCCATGAAATGGGCAGAAAACATGAAAACTGTGAGCTATAGCCCATGGAAATGGAGGCAGAAAACATGACAAACACGAGTTTTTACGACGCCTCTCAAACCATGTATCGATGCTTATGGTAGCTGAAAATTGTCCTGGGAGTTGGAAAATGTACGCTATAGCCCCTGAAATGGGCAAAAAACATGAAAACTGTGAGCTATAGCCTATGGAAATGGAGGCAGAAAACATGAAAAACACAAGTTTTTACGTCGCTCTCAAACCATGTAAATGGGTAGAAAACATGAAAAATGTGAGCTATAGCCCATGGAAATGGAGGGAAAACATGAAAAACACGAGTTTTTGCGACGCCTCTCAAACCATGTATCGGTGTTACGTAGCTGGAAATCATCCCGAGAACCGGATAATGTGCGCTATAGCCCATGAAATGGGCAAACATGAAAACCGTGAGCTATAGCCGATGGAAATGGAGGCAGAAAACATGAAAAACACGAGTTTTTGCGACGCCTCTCAAACCATGTATCGGTGGTTACGGTAGCTGAAAATAGTCCCGGGAACACCGGAAAATGAGCGCTATAGCCCATGAAACGGGTAGAAAACATGAAAACTGTGAGCTATAGCCCATGGAAATGGAGGCGAAAACATGACAAACACGAAGCTTTGCGACGCCTCTCAAACCATGTATCGGTGCTTATGGTAGCTAAAATTGTCCTGGGAGTTGGAAAATGTACGCTATAGCCCCGAAATGGGCAAAAAACATGAAAACTGTGAGCTATAGCCTATGGAAATGGAGGTAGAAAACATGAAAAACACAAGTTTTTGCGTCGCCTCTCAAGCCATGTATCGGTTCTTATGGTAGCTGAAAATTATCCTGGAGCTGGAAAAGTGCGCTATAGCCCTAGAAATGGCAGAAAACATGAAAATTGTGAGCTATAGCCCATGGAAATGGAGGCAGAGAACATGAAAAACACGATTTTTTGTGACGCCTCTGAAACCATGAATCGGTGCTTACGGTAGCAGAAAATCGTCACGGGAGCTGGAAAATGTGCGCTATAGGCCATGAAATGGGTAGAAAACATGAAAATGTGAGCTATAGCCGACGGAAATGGAGGCAGAAAACATGAAAAACACGAGTTTTTCGACGCCTCGTCAAATCATTCATTACGGTAGCTGGAAATCATCCCAGAATCGGAAAATGAGAGCTATAGACCATGAAATGGGCAGAAAACATGAAAATTGTGAGCTATAGCCCATGGAAATGGAGGCAGAAAACATGACAAACACGAGTTTTTGCGACGCCTCTCAAACCATGAA
Source organism: Lolium multiflorum (assembly GCA_030979885.1). NCBI lineage: Eukaryota > Viridiplantae > Streptophyta > Magnoliopsida > Poales > Poaceae > Lolium > Lolium multiflorum. Next base: position 6,695,710 of record CM061747.1, on the reverse strand, counting down.
TCGGTGCTTATGGTAGTTGAAAATTGTCCTGGGAGTTGGAAAATGTGCGCTATAGCCCATGAAATGGGCAGAAAACATGAAAACTGTGAGCTATAGCCCATGGAAATGGAGGAAAACATGAAATACACGAGTTTGCGTCGCCTCTCAAACCATGTATCGGTGCTTATGGTAGCTGAAAATTGTCCTGGGAGTTGGAAAAAGTGCGTTATAGCCCATGAAATGGGCAGAAAACATGAAAACTGTGAGCTATAGCCCATGGAAATGGAGGCAGAAAAAATGAAAAACACGAGTTTTGCGTCGCCTCTCAAACCATGTATCGGTGCTTATGGTAGCTGAAAATTGTCCTGGGAGTTGGAAAAAGTGCATTATAGCCCATGAAATGAGCAGAAAACATGAAAACTGTGAGCTATAGCCCATGGAAATGGAGGCAGAAAACATGAAAAACACGAGTTTTTGCGACGCCTCTCAAACCATGTATCGTTCGTTACGGTAGCTGGAAATCATCCCGAGAACCGGATAATGTGCGCTATAGCCCATGAAATGGGCAGAAAACATGAAAACCGTGAGCTATAGCCCATGGAAATGGAGGCAGAAAACATGAAAAACATGAGTTTTTGCGACGCCTCTCAAACCATGTATCGGTGCTTATGGTAGCTGAAAATTGTCCTGGGAGTTGGAAAATGTGCTATAGCCCCTGAAATGGGCAAAAAACATGAAAACTGTGAGCTATAGCCTATGGAAATGGAGGCAGAAAACATGAAAAACACAAGTTTTTGCGTCACCTCTCAAACCATGTATCGGTGCTTATGGTAGCTGAAAATTGTCGTGGGAGTTGGAAAAAGTGCGCTATAGCCCATGAAATGGGCAGAAAACATGAAAACTGTGAGCTATAGCCCATGGAAATGGAGGCAGAGAACATGAAAAACACGATTTTTGCGACGCCTCTAAAACCATGTATCGGTGCTTACGGTAGCAGAAAATCGTCATGGGAGCTGGAAAATGTGCGCTATAGCCCATGAAATGGGTAGAAAATATGAAAAATGTGAGCTATAGCCCACGGAAATGGAGGCAGAAAACATGAAAAATACGTGTTTTCGACGCCACTCAAACCATGTATCATTCGTTACGGTAGCTGGAAATCGTCCTGGGACCGAAAATGAGAGCTATAGACCATGAAATGGGCAGAAAACATGAAAATTGTGAGCTATAGCCCATGGAAATGGAGGCAGAAAACATGACAAACACGAGTTTTTGCGACGCCTCTCAAACCATGAATCGGTGCTTATGGTAGTTGAAAATTGTCCTGGGAGTTGGATATGCGCTATGGCCCATGAAATGGGCAAACATGATAACTTAGATAGCCAATGGAAATGGAGGCAAAACATGAAAAACACGAGTTTTTGCGTCGCCTCTCAAACCATGTATCGGTGCTTATGGTAGCTGAAAATTGTCCTGGGAGTTGGAAAAAGTGCGATAGCCCATGAAATGGGCAGAAAACATGAAAACCGTGAGCTATAGCCCATGGAAATGGAGGCAGAAAACATGAAAAACACGAATTTTTGCGTCGCCTCTTAAACCATGTATCGGTGCTAATGGTAGCTGAAAATTGTCCTGGGAGTTGGAAAAAGTGCATTATAGCCCATGAAATGGGCAGAAACATGAAAACTGTGAGCTATAGCCCATGGAAATGGAGGCAGAAAACATGAAAAACATGAGTTTTTGCGACGCCTCTCAAACCATGTATCGGTGCTTATGGTAGCTGAAAATTGTCCTGGGAGTTGGAAAAAGTGCGTTATAGCCCATGAAAAGGGCAGAAAACATGAAAACTGTGAGCTATAGCCCACAGAAATGGAGGAGAAAACATGAAAAACACGAGTTTTTGCGCGCTCTCAAACCATGTATCGGTGCTTATGGTAGCTGAAAATTGTCCTAGGAGTTGGAAAAAGTGCATTATAGCCCATGAAATGGGCAGAAAACATGAAAACTGTGAGCTATAGCCCATGGAGGCGAAAACATGAAAAACACGAGTTTTGCGTCGCCTCTCAAACCATGTATCGGTGCTTATGGTAGCTGAAAATTGTCCTGGGAGTTGGAAAAAGTGCGTTATAGCCCATGAAATGGGCAGAAAACATGAAAACTGTGAGCTATAGCCCATGGAAATGGAGGCAGAAAACATGAAAAACACGAGTTTTTGCGTCACCTCTCAAACCATGTATCGGTGCTTATGGTAGCTGAAAATTGTCCTAGGAGTTGGAAAAAGTGCATTATAGCCCATGAAATGGGCAGAAAACATGAAAATTGTGAGCTATAGCCCATGGAAATGGAGGTAGAAAACATGACAAACACGAGTTTTTGCGACGCCTCTCAAACCATGAATCGGTGCTTATGGTAGTTGAAAATTGTCCTGGGAGTTGGAAAATGTGCGCTATAGCCCATGAAATGGGCAGAAAACATGAAAACTGTGAGCTATAGCCCATGGAAATGGAGGCAGAAAACATGAAAAACACGAGTTTTTGCGACGCCTCTCAAACCATGTATCGTTCGTTACGGTAGCTGGAAATCGTCCCGAGAACCGGATAATGTGCGCTATAGCCCATGAAATGGGCAGAAAACATGAAAACCGTGAGCTATAGCCGATGGAAATGGAGGCAGAAAACATAAAAAACATGAGTTTTTGCGACGCCTCTACAAACCATGTATCGGTGGTTACGGTAGCTGGAAATAGTCCCGGGAACCGGATAATGTGCGCTATAGCCCATGAAACGGGCAGAAAACATGAAAACTGTGAGCTATAGCCCATGGAAATGGAGGCAGAAAACATGACAAACACGAGTTTTTACGACGCCTCTCAAACCATGTATCGATGCTTATGGTAGCTGAAAATTGTCCTGGGAGTTGGAAAATGTACGCTATAGCCCCTGAAATGGGCAAAAAACATGAAAACTGTGAGCTATAGCCTATGGAAATGGAGGCAGAAAACAAGAAAAACACAAGTTTTTACGTCGCCTCTCAAACCATGTATCAGTGCTTATGGTAGCTGAAAATTGTCGTGGGAGTTGGAAAAAGTGCGCTATAGCACATGAAATGGGCAGAAAACATGAAAACTGTGAGCTATAGCCCATGGAAATGGAGGCAGAGAACATGAAAAACATGATTTTCGCGACGCCTCTGAAACCATCTATCGGTGCTTACGGTAGCAAAAATCGTCCTAGGAGCTGGAAAATGTGCGCTATAGCCCATGAAATGGGTAGAAAACATGAAATATGTGAGCTATAGCCGACGGAAAAGGAGGCAGAAAACATGAAAAACTCGAGTTTTTCGACGCCTCTCAAACCATGTATCATTCGTTACGGTAGCTAGAAATCGTCCCGGGAATCGGAAAATGAGAGCTATAGACCATGAAATGGGCAGAAAACATGAAAATTGTGAGCTATAGCCCATGGAAATGGAGGTAGAAAACATGAAAAACACGAGTTTTGCGTCGCCTCTCAAACCATGTATCGGTGCTTATGGTAGCTGAAAATTGTCCTAGGAGTTGAAAAAAGTGCGTTATAGCCCATGAAATGGGCAGAAAACATGAAAACTGTGAGCTATACCCCATGGAAATGGAGGCAGAAAAAATGAAAAACACGAGTTTTCGCGACGCCTCTCAAACCATGTATCGGTGCTTATGGTAGCTGAAAATTGTCCTGGGAGTTGGAAAAAGTGCATTATAGCCCATGAAATGAGCAGAAAACATGAAAACTGTGAGCTATAGCCCATGGAAATGGAGGCAAAACATGAAAAACACGAGTTTTTGCGACGCCTCTCAAACCATGTATCGTTCGTTACGGTAGCTGGAAATCATCCCGAGAACCGGATAATGTGCGCTATAGCCCATGAAATGGGCAGAAAACATGAAAACCGTGAGCTATAGCCCATTGAAATGGAGGCAGAAAACATGAAAAACACGAGTTTTTGCGACGCCTCTCAAACCATGTATCGGTGGTTACGGTAGCTGGAAATAGTCCCGGGAACCGGATAATGTGCGCTATAGCCCATGGAAATGGAGGCAGAAAACATGACAAACACGAGTTTTTGCGACGCCTCTCAAACCATGAATCGGTGCTTATGGTAGTTGAAAATTGTCCTAGGAGTTGGAAAATGTGCGCTATAGCCCATGAAATGGGCAGAAAACATGAAAACTGTGAGCTATAGCCCATGGAAATGGAGGCAAAAAACATGAGTTTTTGCGTCGCCTCTCAAACCATGTATCGGTGCTTATGGTAGCTGAAAATTGTCCTGGGAGTTGGAAAAAGTGCGTTATAGCCCATGAAATGGGCAGAAAACATGAAAATGTGAGCTATAGCCCATGGAAATGGAGGCAGAAAACATGGAAAAACACGAGTTTTTGCGTCGCTCTCAAACCATGTATCGGTGCCTATGTAGAAGCTGAAAATTGTCCTGGGAGTTGGAAAAAGTGCATTATAGCCCATGAAATGGGCAGAAAACATGAAAACTGTGAGCTATAGCCCATGGAAATGGAGGCAGAAAACATGAAAAACATGAGTTTTTGCGACGCCTCTCAAACCATGTATCGGTGGTTACGGTTGCTGAAAATAGTCCCGGGAACCGGATAATGTGCGCTATAGCCCATGAAACGGGTAGAAAACATGAAAACTGTGAGCTATAGCCCATGGAAATGGAGGCAGAAAACATGACAAACACGAGTTTTTACGACGCCTCTCAAACCATGTATCGATGCTTATGGTAGCTGAAAATTGTCCTGGGAGTTGGAAAATGTACGCTATAGCCCCTGAAATGGGCAAAAAACATGAAAACTGTGAGCTATAGCCTATGGAAATGGAGGCAGAAAACATGAAAAACACAAGTTTTTACGTCGCCTCTCAAACCATGTATCAGTGCTTATGGTAGCTGAAAATTGTCGTGGGAGTTGGAAAAAGTGCGCTATAGCACATGAAATGGGCAGAAAACATGAAAACTGTGAGCTATAGCCCATGGAAATGGAGGCAGAGAACATGGAAAACACGAGTTTTTGAGACGCCTCTCAAACCATTTATCGTTCGTTACGGTAGCTGGAAATCATCCCGAGAACCGGATAATGTGCGCTATATCCCATGAAATGGGCAGAAAACATGAAAACCGTGAGCTATAGCCCACGGAAATGGAGGCAGAAAACATGAAAAACACGAGTTTTTCGACGCCTCTCAAACCATGTATCGTTCGTTACGGTAGCTGGAAATCGTCCCAGGAACCGGAAAATGAGAGCTATAGACAATGAAATGGGCAGAAAACATGAAAATTGTGAGCTATAGCCCATGGAAAAGGAGGCAGAAAACATGACAAACACGAGTTTTTGCGACGCCTCTCAAACCATGAATCGGTGCTTATGGTAGTTGAAAATTGTCCTGGGAGTTGGAAAATGTGCGCTATAGCCCATGAAATGGGCAGAAAACATGAAAACTGTGAGCTATAGCCCATGGAAATGGAGGCAGAGAACATGAAAAACACGAGTTTTTGCGGCGCCTCTCAAACCATGTATCGGTGCTTATGGTAGCTGAAAATTGTCCTGGGAGTTGGAAAAGTGCGTTATAGCCCATGAAATGGGCAGAAAACATGAAAACCGTGAGCTATAGCCCATGGAAATGGAGGGAAAACATGAAAAACACGAGTTTTGCGTCGCCTCTCAAACCATGTATCGGTGCTTATGGTAGCTGAAAATTGTCCTAGGAGTTGGAAAAAGTGCATTATAGCCCATGAAATGGGCAGAAAACATGAAATCTGTGAGCTATAGCCCATGGAAATGGAGGAAAACATGAAAAACACGAGTTTTGCGACGCCTCTCAAACCATGTATCGTTCGTTACGGTAGCTGGAAATCATCCCAGAACCGGGATAAGTCGCTAGAAATGGCAGAAAACATGAAAACCGTGAGCTATAGCCCATGGAAATGGAGGCAGAAAACATGAAAAACACGAGTTTTTGCGACGCCTCTCAAACCATGTATCGGTGGTTACGGTAGCTAGAAATAGTCCCGGGAACCGAATAATGTGCGCTATAGCCCATGAAACGGGTAGGAAACATGAAAACTGTGAGCTATAGCCCATGGAAATGGAGGCAGAAAACATTAAAAACACGAGTTTTGGCAACGCCTGTCAAACCAAGTATCGGTGGTTACGGTAGCTAGAAATCGTCCCGGGAACCAGAAAATGTGCGCTATAGCCCATGAAATGGGCAGAAAACATGAAAACTGTGAGCTATAGCCTATGGAAATGGAGGCAGAAAACATGAAAAACACAAGTTTTTACGTCGCCTCTCAAACCATGTATCAGTGCTTATGGTAGCTGAAAATTGTCGTGGGAGTTGGAAAAAGTGCGCTATAGCACATGAAATGGGCAGAAACATGAAAATCGTGAGCTATAGCCCATGGAAATCGAGGCAGAGAACATGAAAACACGATTTTGCGACGCCTCTGAAACCATCTATCGGTGCTTACGGTAGCAGAAATCATTCTCGGAGCTGGAAAAATGCACGCTATAGCACATGAAATGGGCAGAAAACATGAAAACGGTGAGCTATAGAAAATGGAGGCAGAAAACATGAAAAACACAAATTTTTGCGAAACCTCTCAAACCATGTATCGGTTCTTACGGTAGCTGCAAATCGTCCCGGGAACTAGAAAATGTGTGCTATAGCTCATGAAATGGGCAGAAAACATGAAAACTGTGAGCTATAGCCCATGGAAATGGAGGCAGAAAACATGAAAAACGAGTGTTTGCGACGCCTCTCAAACCATGTATCGTTCGTTACGGTAGCTGGAAATCATCACGGGAACCGGAAAATGAGCGCTATAACCCATGAAATGGGCAGAAAACATGAAAATTGTGAGCTATAGCCCAAGGAAATGGAGGCAGAGAACATGAAAAACACGAGTTTTTGCGACGCCTCTGAAACCACATATCGGTGCTTACGGTAGCTGAAAATCATCATGGGAGCTGGAAAATGTGCGCTATAGACCACGAAATGGGCAGAAAAAATGAAAAATGTGAGGTATAGCCCACGGAAATGGAGGCAGAAAACATAAAAAACATGAGTTTTTGTGAGGCCTCTCAAACCATGTATCGTTCGTTACGATAGCTGAAAATTGTCCCGAGAACAGGAAAATGAGCGCTATAGCCCATGAAATGGGCAGAAAACACGAAAATTGTGAGCTATATCCCATGGAAATGGATACTGAAAACATGAAAAACAAGAGTTTTTGCGAAACTTCTCAAACCATGTATCGGTCCTTACGGTAGCTACAAATCGTCCCGGGAACTAGAAAATGTGCGCTATAGCTCATGAAAATGGCAGAAAACATGAAAACTGTGAGCTATAGCCCATGGAAATGGAGGCAGAAAACATGAAAAACACGAGTGTTTGCGACGCCTCTCAAACCATGTATCGTTCGTTACGGTAGCTGGAAATCATCACGGGAACAGGAAAATGAGCGCTATAACCCATGGAATGGGCAGAAAACATGAAAAAGTCGAGTTTTTGCGACGCCTCTGAAACCACGTATCGGTGCTTACGGTAGCTGAAAATCATCATGGGAGCTGGAAAATGTGCGCTATAGCCCACAAAATGGGCAGAAAACATGAAAAATGTGAGGTATAGCCCATGGAAATGGAGGCAGAAAACATAAAAAACACGAGTTTTTGCGACGCCTCTCAAACCATGTATCATTCGTTACGATAGCTGGAAATTGTCCCGGGAACCGGAAAATGAGCGCTATAGCCCATGAAATGGGCAGAAAACACGAAAATTGTGAGCTATATCCCATGGAAATGGAGGCAGAAAACATGAAAAACACGAGTTTTTGCGAAGCCTCTCAAACCATGTATCGGTGCTTATGGTAGCTGAAAATTGTCTGTAGGGATTCGTAGCATAGAAAACAAAAAATTTCCTACCGCAAGAATGACTAACAAGCCAAGATCTAATCTAGTAGATGGTAGCAACGAGGTGAAGATCAACATACCCTCGAAGACAAGGTCAATGGCGCCGTCTTCATGGTTGTCCACCATGTGTAGCAACTATTACAACCACTTTGAAATAAAACTACTACATGAAATATAAAGACAACCATAAGCTCCTGCCGGTTGCCACAATACAATAATGATCATCTCATACATATTCATCATCACATCATGGCCATATCACATCACCAAACCCTGCAAAAACAAGTTAGACGCCTCTAATTTGGTTTGCATATTTTACGTGGTTTAGGGTTTTCGAGTAAGATCCAATCTACCTATGAACATGAACCACAACGTTGATACAAGTGTTATCAATTGAAATTGTAAATTGAATCTTAACTATGGTGAGAGAGACACACCTGCAAAGCCACTTATGCAATACAAGTTGCATGTCAAGCGTGGAGCAGGTCTCATGAACGCGATCATGTAAAGTTAGCCCGGGCCGCTTCATCCCACCATCCCGCAAGATGTAAAGTACACATAACAAGAGACAACAAAAGCATCAACGCCCACAAAACCATTGTGTTCTACTCGTGCAACCAATCTATGCATAGACACGGCTCTGATACCATTGTAGGGATTCATACCATAGAAAACAAAAAAAATTCCTACCGCAAGAACGAATAACAAGCCAAGATCTAATCTAGTAGATGGTAGCAACGAGGTGAAGATCAACATAACCTCGAAGATCGCTAAGCGTTAACGAGATAAATCTCGTGGTGGATGTAGTCGATCACTTGCCGCTTTCAAAAGCGCGTAGAAGATCTTGACGGTGCCACAATCGAGCAGCACCTCCGCACTCGGTCACACGTACGGTGTTGATGACGACATCCTTCTCCCCCTTCCAGCGGGCAGTGGATGTAGTAGATCCTCCTCGGAATCCCGCCGGCACGATGGTGTGGTGACGGTGATTGGGAGAGGGGGCACTTGGGCGCCGGCCTTGGGTGCCCTTTGGTGGTGCGGCTCAAGAGGTAGCCAGCCCCCTCCCTCTCCCCCTCATTATATAGGTGGAACCCCCTAGGGTTTGCCCAAAATCCGAATAAGAGTCCAACTCAAAACCTTCCATATGGGTGAAACCTAGGGGAAGTGGGATTGCTCCCTTTCCTTCCCCTATGGCCGCCAAGGTGGTGGAGTCCACCATGGACTCCACCTTCCCCTTTGGTCAGCCGGATAGGGTTGGTGGAGTCCATCCGGGACTCCACCTTCCATGGTGATTTCTTCCAGAAGGTTCTAGAACATTCTAGCGCCTTCCATAAATGCACCGGATCATTTCCAAACTTAGAAAGTGACTTCCTATATATGAATCTTATTCTTCGGACCATTCCGAAACTCCTCGTGATGTCCTAGATCCCATCCGAGACTCCGAACAACATTCGAACTCCATTCCATATTCCATATCTATTTATAACGACATCAAACCTTAAGTGTGTCACCCTACGGTTCGAGAACTATGCGGACATGATCGAGACTCCTCTCCGATCAATAACTAATAGCGGGACCTGGAGATCCATAATAGCTCCCACATATTCAACGATGACTTCGTGATCAAAAGAACCATTCACATAAAATAACAATTCTCTTTGTCTCGCGATATTTTACTTATCCGAAGTTTGATCATCGGTATCTCCATACCTAGTTCAACCTCGTTACCGATAAGTACTCTTTACTCGTACCGTGATATGATATCCCTTGTGAACCAGTCACATGCTTGCAAGCTAATTGGATGTCATTCCACCGAGAGGGCCCAGAGTATATCTATCCGTCATTAGGATGGACAAATCCCACTATTGATACAAGTGCCTCAACCCTATACTTTCCGAACACTTAATGCCACCTTTATAACAACCCATTTACGCAGTAGTGTTCGGTGTCATCAAAGCATCCATCCGATGTAGGTGATTAACATGATCTCATGGTCGAGGGATTAAGTTACTATGCATATTAAAGCTTGAAGCACAAAGAACTAAATGACTTGATCATATGCTACGCTTATTATGGGTGTATGTCCATCACATCATTCACCTAATGATATGATCTTGGTATTAATAACATCCAATGTTCATGATCAGGACACCATGATCATCTATTAATCAACAAGCTAGTTTAACAAGAGGCTTACTAGGGACTCCTTTATGTTTACAAAACACACAAGTATTAATGTTTCCGGTTAATATAATTATAGCATGGGATGTAAACATTTATCATGAACACTAAGATATAACAATAAATAGTTTTATTATTGCCTCTTGGGCATATCTCCAACAGTCTCCCAGTTGCACTAGAGTCAATAATATAGTTTACATTTGTAAAGATATAACACCTTGGCCTTCTGGTGCTTATCATGTTTGCTTATGGGAGAGGTTTCCAACGGATCGACATACTCAGAAACGTATGTATTTTGCAATTCATTTGCGTCTCTACGCATTACTCAGTTTTTCAAATGAGTCGGCATTAATCGTATATGTTTGGTCTTCTGGTGGAACCTTAATTGCACGGTCTGAAATATGTTACCAATATTGTCACATACAATACAGTTTCATAGTTCTGACACTACCGGAACTACACCAAGTTCTCAAAGAACTCTTCGACTCAAACACCCTTGGTCATTGTCAAAACAATGAGATACTCTGCCTTCGTTTGTACCTTTTAATGAACACATTAGCTTAATTTTAGATTGAAATTCATTTTTATATGTGACCAAACTAATATCGGTGTAACACCTTACAGCGATTTGTTTGTCATTACCCCATACAAAAATATATTTATATATCCTTGGCTCTGACAAAGCACTCAGGGATATTCTTACTGTTGTCCAATGATCATCTTATGAATCATTCTAATATATGCATGTAACACCTTAGAGCATAGGACATCTGATTGTGTACATATTATTCGTGATCTAAAATCACTCATGTGTTTTTACTCATTGAGTGTCACACTCAAGTCTTGTTTAAACCTCCAGATGGAAAAAGAACACCTTCTTAACGTTTTTATATTGAACTACTTCAATATTCATTCTATGTACTTTTGACTTAAACTTATTATGCGTTTCAATCTATCTTCATAGATCTTGACGCTAAATATGTTTTTAGTCCATATCCTTTCATTGAAGTTAATTTTCAATGAAACCTTCTAATCATATCAAGTACATGATTACATTATTTATAATCAACGATATGTCATCTACATAAAGTATTATAAATATGTCTCAGTGCTCCCACTTAATTTCTTGCAAATGAAAGCATCTTCATCATTTCTGATGAAATCAAAAACTCTTTGATTATTTCATCCGGTGAAGATTCCAACTCCGTGATACTCACTTCATCCAATTGAAGTTTGTATACCTTTCTAGTATTCCTACGGACTAGCAAAACTTGTTTGTATCTTGTATACACCTTTAATACACACTCTGTTAAGTAATGTATTTTGCCATCCTATTAACATATCTCATAAAAGAAATATGTAGTGATTACTAGAACAATCCGCATAGACTATAAGCATCACTGCTGAAGATCAAATCTTATCGCAGTCAACTCTTTAAACTTTGTCGTAAACAATCTTTTGACAAGTCGAGCTTCTTCAAGGATATTATATCCAAGTCTATTAATTTTATAGATCCATATACTTAAAAAGTATTTATTCCTTCAAAAGGTTTACCGAGCTCCAAGCTTGATTTTAGATACTATCTTGGATTTCATGGCTCTTAGCCATTTTATCGGAGTCAGAGCCCATCATAGCTTCTTTGTATGTAGTTGGTTTATCATTGTTCAAAATCAATCCTTTGTCCACAAATCATTTATTTGATCACAAAGTAAACCATACCTACAAGGTTCAATAGGTATTTCGATCTCCATGACTATAACACTTTGTAGACATGGGAGCCATGATCGTCGTGGTCGCTTCCGAAACCATTTCTGATGCTGCGCTACTCTGATCATCATGCTCAGGTTCATCAACCTTATCAAGTTCCATTGTCCTCCCACTCAAATACTTCGCTAGAAACAATTTCTTGGAAATAAGCAAGTAACATCGACAAACACTTTTGTCTTTGACTTCATAGTGGAAAGAATTCCCAATTTGTTCTCTGGGATAACCAACAAAGACATTCATCCGATTTTGGTTGTAAACTCATTTACTTATGCTATGCATACCAAAATTTAATAAAGGACTATTAGGGTTTATACCCATGCCATAACTCATATGGTGTCATTTCAACGGATTTATGATGACGCTCTATTTAGTGTAAAAGCGGTAGTCTCTAAAGCATAGTCCACAAAATATAATGGCATTATTTTAGTTTATCTCATCATTAATCCAACAAGGTTTGGATACGTCTTTCGAATACTCCATCATAACTATGGTGTTCCAAGAAACGTGAGTTGTGGAACAATTTTGTAACTCTCTTAGATGTTCACTAAAACTCATAATTCAAATATTTCCACCATGATCCAATCATAGATATTTGACTTTTCTATTACGATGATTTCCACTTCATGCTGAAATATATTTGAATCTATTCAAATATTTCAAACTTCTTCCTCATCGAATAAATATATCCATATATATATACTCAATTCATTGTTGGAAGTTTTCATGAAGTAGAAGAATCTTCCGCACACAACTATGCCCAATGAACCACATACATCATCATGTATGTTTCCACTAAGTTAGTTTCCCGTTCAACTCTTGGCCTATGAACAGTATTTCACACATTTTCTTTAGAAAAGATTTGCAAGTGCCAAACGATTCAAAAATCAAATGACTCCAAAAATTCATTTGCATGGAGTTTCTTCATGCGTTCCTTTCTAACATGACCTAAATGGCGGTTCCACTTATAAGTGGAATTCAAATCATTTGCCTTATGGCATTTTAGAGCCAGTGTTATGCATGTGTGTTTCACCATTAAGATTTATAATAACTTATCCATCGTACATGGAGTCAGGTCATAATTTGAACAACTCATTGTTTTCATTTGACCAGAGCAAAATAACAATTATTAAGTTCTTTATTATAAATTCTAAGGGCTAGGTAGAATGCCAATGACGAACATAATAACACTTTATTTTGTTCCAGACGTGCTTTATTACCACATTCCTTGTCAGTCACTTAGGCCATTGTATTTTTGTATTGCATTGTGTTGTATGACATCTCATACCAACCAATATGGTACAAATACCCAAGAACTTCATTGTGTGACCAATCAAAGAATACATTCATAACATGTATATCATCTATATACACCTGAGCTAGACTTTCTAGTCTTTTCTTTCTGCCAAAATCCTTTTTGTAGTTTCTCTTTCGACTTTCCTCATATTTCAGAAAACACTTCAAAATCCATAACTTATAAGCTTTTTGGTCAAATACCAATAACCTTGAGGTTCGCACTTCAAAGTTGATCATCACATGATAAATGTTCCGGATTTCACTATTAGTAACTTTTTAATGTGATGAATAATTTCACTCATAATTTTATCCATCAAATCATGACAACTTCATGATGAAGCTACTATGGCTTACATGGATATGCGAATAACATTAGTGCCCAACTAGTTGGAGGATCGGGACACCTAGCGTCTTCAACCTTCGTACATTCCCATAAAACTTATGAGTTTATGTAGTCTCAATAAATTATATTCTATTATCTTGTAATAAGGTCTTAGATATCACATATCTCATACCTTGCTTATTTCTGAAAACAAACTTTTCAGCTCCTTACTTTTCAAACGGATTTGAACATCAAGTTTCACGGAGACTGATACGTCTCAAACGTATCTATAATTTCTTATGTTCCATGCTAGTTTTATGACAATACTCACATGTTTTATATACACTTTATATCATTTTTATGCATTTTCTGGTACTAACCTATTAACAAGATGCCGAGCGCCGTTCCTATTTTCTTTTTGGTTTCGAAATCCTACACAGAAATATTCTCGGAATTGGACGAAACAAACGCCCAGGGTCTTATTTTCCAATGAGCTTCGGAAGACCGAAGAGGATACGGCGGCCACGAGGGGCCGACACCACAAGGCGGCGCGGCCAAGGTGGGGCCCGCGCCGCCCTATGGTGTGGGGCTCCCTCCGTCTACGCCCTTCCGCCTACTTATACTCTCCGTCGCGAAAACCCTAGTACCGAGAGCCACGATACGAGAAAAGTTCCCACGCCGTCGCCGCGCCAATCCCATCTCGGGGATTCAGGAGATCACCTCCGGCACCCTGCCGGAGAGGGGAATCATCACCGGAGGACTCTACATCATCATGCCCGCCTCCGGATTGATGCGTGAGTAGTTCATCCTTGGACTATGGGTCCATAAGCAGAGCTAGATGGTTGTCTTCTCCTCTTGTGCTATCATGTTTAGATCTTGTGAGCTGCCTATCATGATCAAGATCATCTATTTGTAATACTACATGTTGTGTTTAGTGGGATCCGATGAATATGGAATACTATGTCAAGTTGATTATTGATCTATCATATATGTGTTGTTTATGATCTTGCATGCTCTCCGTTGCTAGTAGAGGCTCTGGCCAAGTTGATACTTGTAACTCCAAAAGGGGGTATTTATGCTAGATAGTGGGTTCATGCCTCCATTGAATCTGGGACAGTGACAGAAAGTTCTAAGGTTGTGGATGTGCTGTTGCCACTAGGGATAAAACATCGATGCTTTGTCTAAGGATATTTGTGTTGATTACATTACGCACCATACTTAATGCAATTGTCTGTTGTTTGCAACTTAATACTGGAAGGGGTGCGGATGCTAACCCGAAGGTGGACTTTTTAGGCATAGATGCATGCTGGATAGCAGTCTATGTTCTTTGTCGTAATGCCCTAAGTAAATCTCATAGTAGTCATCATGATATGTATGTCCATTGTTATGCCCTCTCTATTTGTCAATTGCCCAACTGTAATTTGTTCACCCAACATGCTATTTATCTTATTGGAGAGACACCACTAGTGAACTGTGGACCCCGGTCCATTCTTTTACATCTGAAATACAACCTACTGCAATCATTATTCTCTGCTGTTCTTTGCAAACAAACATCATTCTCCACACCATACATTTAATCCTTTGTTTTCAGCAGGGTGAGATTGACAACCTCATGTTGTTGGGGCAAAGTATCTTGATTGTGTTGTGCAGGTTCCATGTTGGCACCGGAATCCCTGGTGTTGCGCCGCACTACACTCCTTCACCAACAACCTTCACGTGGCCTTCATCTCCTACTGGTTCGATAAACCTTGGTTTCTTACTGAGGGAAAACTTGCTGTTGTTCGCATCACACCTTCCTCTTGGGGTTCCCAACGGACGAGTGCTTTGCACCGTCACAAGGAAGCTACTTTACCGCGCCGTTGTAATCCCCGTAGCACGCCCGACTCTTTTCTCGGCGCTTGCGAGGAATCCGAAGAAAAGTTACACCACTGAGATTGCCAACTCCCGCGGCAGCAGCTTTTTTCTCGCGCCGTTGTCGGGAGATCAAGACACGCTGCAAGGGGAGTCTCTCACATCCAATCTCTTTACTTTGTTTATTGTCTTGCTTTACTTTACTTTATTTTCTGCTTTGTTTGTTTTCTTTATACCAAAAACACACACAAAAAATATTAGTTATTTGCATTTACTTTACTTAATTCAGTTTGCTTTACTTATTTTTATTGCTGTTAAAATGAATACTCCTGAGAACACTAAGTTGTGTGATTTCACTAGCACCAATAATAATGATTTCATATGCACACCTATTGCTCCACCTGCTACTACAGCAGAATTTTATGAAATTAAACCTGCTTTACTAAATCTTGTTATGAGAGAGCAATTTTCTGGTGTTAGTACCGATGATGCTGCTGCCCATCTTAATAATTTTGTTGAACTTTGTGAAATGCAAAAGTATAAGGATGTAGATGGGGATATTATAAATCTGAAATTGTTTCCTTTCTCCTTAAGAGGAAGAGCTAAAGATTGGTTGCTATCTTTGCCTAAGAATAGTATTGATTCATGGACTAAATGTAAAGATGCTTTCATTGGTAGATACTATCCTCCTGCTAAAATTATATCTTTGAGAAGTAGCATAATGAATTTTAAGCAATTGGATAATGAACATGTTGCCCAAGCATGGGAAAGAATGAAATCTTTGGTAAAGAATTGCCCTACCTATGGACTGACTACTTGGATGATCATACAAACCTTTTATGCAGGATTGAATTTTTCTTCAAGGAACCTATTGGATTCAGCTGCTGGAGGTACTTTTATGTCCATCACTTTGGGTGCTGCAACAAAATTTCTTGATGATATGATGATCAACTACTATGAATGGCACACTGAAAGGACTCCGCAAGGTAAGAAGGTAAATTATGTTGAAGAAACCTCCTCCTTGAGTGATAAGATTGATGTTATTATGTCTATGCTTGTTAATGGTAGATCTAATGTTGATCCTAATAATGTTCCTTTAGCTTCATTGGTTGCTTAAGAAGAGCATGTTGATGTGAACTTCATTAAAAATAATAATTTCAACAACAATGCTTATAGGAATAATTTTGGTAACAACTATAGGCCATATCCTTCTAATAATGGTAATGGTTATAGTAATTCTTATGGTAATTCTTACAACAATAATAGGAGTGTAACCTCTGGTCTTGAAGCCATGCTTAAAGAATTTATTAGTACACAAACTGCTTTTAACAAATCTGTTGAAGAAAAGCTTAGTAAAATTGATGTTCTTGCTTCTAAGGTTGATAGTCTTGCTGCTGATGTTGATCTTTAAAATTGAAAGTTATGCCTAATGAAGATAAAGATATTAAGTCATTTGCTACAGCAAACGCTATCCAAGTTCGAATTAATGAAAATATTAGATTGATGGCTGAATTGCATGCTAGGTGGGAAAGAGAAGAAAAACTAGCTAAAGAGAATAATGTAGCTAAAGTTTGGACTATTACTACCACTAGTAATGTTGATGCTTCACATGTTGCTAAACCTCCTACTATCAATGGTAAAGTAATTGGTGTTAGCAATGTTTCTACTCCTAATGCAAAGTGTGCAAAACTGCCTGAAACTGCTAAAACTGCTGAAATTGTTTGTGATAAAACTGCTGAAATTTTTCAATATTGGGGACAATGATCCCATTGCTTTAGATCATAATGGTTTAGATTTTGATGATTGTCACATCTCTGAAGTTATAAAGTTCTTGCAAAAACTTGCTAGAAGTCCTAATGCTAGTGCTATAAATTTGGCCTTTACAAAACATATTACAAATGCTCTCATTAAAGCTAGAGAAGAGAAATTAAAACTTGAAACTTCTATTCCTAGGAAGTTAGGAGATGGTTGGGAGCCCATCATTAAGATGAAGGTCAATGATTTTGATTGTAATGCTTTATGTGATCTTGGTGCAAGTATTTCTATTATGCCTAAGAAACTCTATGATATGCTTGACTTGCCACCATTGAAAAATTGTTATTTGGATGTTAATCTTGCTGATAATTCTATAAAGAAACCTTTGGGGAGGAGTGATAATGTTCATATTACGGTTAACAATAACCTTGTCCCCGTTGATTTTGTTGTTTTGGATATTGAATGCAATGCATCTTGTCCTATTGTTTTGGGAATACCCTTTCTTCGAACTGTTGGTGCTATTATTGATATGAAAGAAGGAAATATTAAATATCAATTCCTCTAAGAAAGGTATGGAACACTTCCCTAGAAAGAGAATGAAGTTGCCTTTCTATTATTAGAACAAATTATGATGTTGATGCTTCTTCTCTTAATGTTACTTGATTTGCACTCTGCGCCTAGCGAAAGGCGTTAAAGAAAAGCGCTTATGGGAGACAACCCATTATTGCAATTTGTTTTATATTTGTGTCTTGGAAGTTGTTACTATAGCAACCTCTCCTTATCTTTACTTTATTGCATTGTTGTACCAAGTAAAGTCTTTGATAGTAGGGTTGATACTAGATTTGGATTACTGCGCAGAAACAGATTTCTTGCTGTCACGAATTTGAGTAGCCTCTCTGTAGGTAACTCAGAAAAATCTGCCAATTTACGTGAATGATCCTCAGATATGTATGCAACTTTCATTCAATTTGAGCTTCTTCATCTGAGCATGTTAAGTGCCTCGAAAAAATTCGTCTTTACGGACTGTTCTGTTTTGACAGATTCTGCCTTTTATTTCACATTGCCTCTTTTGCTTTGTTGGATGGATTTCTTTGTTCCATTAACTTTCAGTAGCTTTGTGCAATGTCCAGAAGTGTTAAGAATGATTATGTCACCTCTGAATATGTGAATTTTTGATTATGCACTAACCCTCTAATGAGATTGTTTTGAGTTTGGTGTGGAGGAAGTTTTCAAGGGTCAAGAGAGGAGGATGATATAATACGATCAAGAAGAGTGAAAAGTTTAAGCTTGGGGATGCCCCCGTGGTTCATCCCTGCATATTTCAAGAAGACTTAAGCATCTAAGCTTGGGGATGCCCAAGGCATCCCCTTCTTCATCAACAACTTATCAGGTCACCTCTAGTGAAACTATATTTTTATTCCGTCACATCTTATGTGCTTTACTTGGAGCGTCTGTGTGCTTTTATTTTTGTTTGTGTTTGAATAAAATCGGATCCTAGCATGCTTGTGTGGGAGAGAGACACGCTCCGCTTTTTCATATGAACACAGGTGTTCTTAGTTTTACTTTTAATGTTCATGGCGAAGGTTGAAACTGCCGTTCGTTCATTTGGTTGGAAACAGAAAATGCTTCATGTGGTAATTGGTATATTGTCTTGAATAATTTGATACTTGGTAATTGTTGTGCTCAAATAGATCATGTTTAAGCTCTTGCATCATGTACTTTGCACCCATTAATGAAGAACTACCATACAGCTTGTTGAAATTTGGTTTGCATGATTGGTCTCTCTAAAGTCTAGATATTTTCTGGTGAGGTGTTTGAACAACAAGGAAGACAGTGTAGAGTCTTATAATGCTTGCAATATATTCTTATGTAAGTTTTGCTGTACAGGTTTATACTTGTGTTTGCTTCAAACAACCTTGCTAGCCAAAGCCTTGTACTGAGAGGGAATGCTTCTCGTGCATCCAAAACCCTGAGCCAAAAACTATGCCATTTGGGTCCACCATACCTGGCTACTACATGGTATTTCTCTGCCATTCCAAAGTAAATTGCTTGAGTACTACCTTTAAAATTCCATTCTATGTCTTTGCAATGTATAGCTCATGGGAAAGTAGCTTAAAAACTATTGTGGTAAAGAATATGTCGCTTATGTATCTTATTTCTTATAAGTTGCTTGTTGAGCGGTAACCATGTTTCTGGGGACGCCATCAACTTTTGTTGAATATCATGTGAGTTGCTATGCATGTTCGTCTTGTCTGAAGTAAGGGTGATTTGCCATGAGTTGTATGGTTTGAGTATGCATATTGTTAGAGAAGAACATTGGGCCGCTAACCAAAGCCATGTATCATGGTGGAAGTTTCAGTTTGGACATTAATCCTCAATCTCTTATGAGAATATTACCTGTTGTTGAATGCTTAAGCATTGAAAGAGGAGTCCATTATCTGTTTTCTATGTTGTCCCGGTATGGATGTCCTCAAGTTGAGATCTATCAAAAACGAGAAATCAAATGCGATCTATCTCCTTGGACCTTTGTACAGGTGACATAGAGGTACCCTTTGTGACACTTGGTTAAACATATGTAATGCAATGAGAATCCATGGAAATCCAAGCTAATTAGGACGAGGTGCGAGCACTATTGGTATTCGATGCATGAGGCTTGCAACTTATAGGATGTCTTATGCATAACACATATGAATTATTACTACCGTTGACAAAATTGTTTCCATGTTTTCAAAATAAAAGCTCTAGCACAAAAATAGTAATCCATGCTTCCCTCTGCGAAGGGCCTTTCTTTTACTTTATGTTGAGTCAGTTTACCTACTTCTTTCCATCTTAGAAGCAAACACTTGTGTCAACTGTGTGCATTGATTCTTACATACTTTCTTATTTGCACTCATCATATTACTTTGTGTTGACAATTATCCATGAGATATACATGTTGAAGTTGAAAGCAACTGCTGAAACTTATATCTTCCTTTGTGTTGCTTCAAAACCTTCTATTAAGAATTTATTGCTTTATGAGTTAACTCTTATGCAAGACTTATTGATGCTTGTCTTGAAAGTACTATTCATGAAAAGTCTTTGCTATATGATTCAGTTGTTTAGTCATTATCTTTACCATTGCTTTGAATCACTTCATTCATCTCATATGCTTTAAAATAGTATTGATCAAGATTATGATAGTAGCATGTCACTTCAGAAATTATCCTTGTTATCGTTTACCTACTCGAGGGCGAGTAGGAACTAAGCTTGGGGATGCTTGATACGTCTCAAACGTATCTATAATTTCTTATGTTCCATGCTAGTTTTATGACAATACTCACATGTTTTATATACACTTTATATCATTTTTATGCATTTTCCGTACTAACCTATTAACAAGATGCCGGCGCCAGCCTCGTTTTATGCTGTTTTTGTTTCTAAATCCTACACATGAAATATTCTCAATTGGACGAAACAAACGCCCAGGGTCTTATTTTTCCACGCTTCAGAAGACCGAAGAGGATACGGGGGCCACGAGGGGCCGACACCTGGCGGCGCGGCCAAGGTGGGCCCGCGCCGCCCTATGGTGTGGGGCCCCCGCCTCCTCCGACTCTGCCCTTCCGCCTACTTATACTCTCCATCGCGAAACCCTAGTACCGAGAGCCACGATACGAGAAAAGTTCCGAGACGCCGTCGCCAATCCCATCTCGGGATTCAGGAGATCACCGCCGGCACCCTGCCGGAGAGGGAATCATCACCGGAGGACTCTACATCATCATGCCCGCCTCCTGATTGATGCGTGAGTAGTTCATCCTTGGACTATGGGTCCATAGCGTAGCTAGATGGTTGTCTTCTCCTCTTGTGCTATCATGTTTAGATCTTGTGAGCTGCCTATCATGATCAAGATCATCTATTTGTAATACTACATGTTGTGTTTGGTGGGATCCGATGAATATGGAATACTATGTCAAGTTGATTATTGATCTATCATATATGTGTTGTTTATGATCTTGCATGCTCTCCGTTGCTAGTAGAGGCTCTGGCCAAGTTGATACTTGTAACTCCAAGAGGGAGTATTTATGCTAGATAGTGGGTTCATGCCTCCATTGAATCTGGACAGTGACAGAAAGTTCTAAGGTTGTGGATGTGCTGTTGCTAGGGATAAAACATCGATGCTTTGTCTAAGGATATTTGTGTTGATTACATTACGCACCATACTTAATGCAATTGTCTCTTGTTTGCAACTTAATACTGGAAGGGTGCGGATGCTAACCGAAGGTGGACTTTTAGGCATAGATGCATGCTGGATAGCGGTCTATGTTCTTTGTCGTAATGCCCTAAGTAAATCTCATAGTAATCATCATGATATGTATGTGCATTGTTATGCCCTCTCTATTTGTCAATTGCCCAACTGTAATTTGTTCACCCAACATGCTATTTATCTTATTGGAGAGATACCACTAGTGAACTGTGGACCCCGGTCCATTCTTTTACATCTGAAATACAACTTACTGCAATCATTGTTCTCTGCTGTCCTTTGCAAACAAACATCATTCTCAACACCATACGTTTAATCCTTTGTTTTCAGCAAGCCGGTGAGATTGACAACCTCACTGTTAAGTTGGGGCAAAGTATCTTGATTGTGTTGTGCAGGTTCCATGTTGGCGCCGGAATCCCTGGTGTTGCGCCGCACTACACTCCTTCACCAACAACCTTCACGTGGCCTTCATCTCCTACTGGTTCGATAAACCTTGGTTTCTTACTGAGGGAAACTTCTGCTGCCGTACGTATCACACCTTCCTCTTGGGGTTCCCAACGGACGAGTGCTTTACCGTCACAAGGAAGCTACTTTACGCTGCAATCCCTGTAGCACGCCAGCAGCTCATTTTCTGGCGCCGTTGCCGGGGAATCTGAAGAAAAGTTACACCACAGAGATTGCCAACTCCCGCGGCAACAGCAGAGACAAGATAATTTTAGATACTAATTGAAACCATTGCTTTTCAAATCAGCAATTTGAGGATTACCAAAAGTTTGCTATTGGACTTAATCATTTCTTGATTCTTTAACAATACGGTACCAGTCCGTGAAGTTACTTGTCAGATTTAGCAGTATTTATATCTCAATTACAAGCCTAGCGTAAAGTAGAAAACGGATGCCAATTCTACAAATTTTAATTCAAATACAATTTAGACTTTGTTCAGGATAAATTTGAGTTTACTATTAATTCTTAAATTAACTAGGTGAACTCCCACTCAAAACAATATCCCTCGCATTGTCTTAGTGATTACACAAACCAAATCCACTACACCAAGTCCGATCATCACGTGAGATGATGTAGTTTCAATGGCGAACATCAACATGTTCATCATATCATCTATATGATTCATGCTTAACCTTTCGGTCTGTCGTGTTCCGAGGCCATGTCTGTACATGCTAGGCTCGTCAAGCAAACCCAAGTATTTCCGCGTGTGCAACATGGCTTACACCCGTTGTATGTGAACGTAGAATCTATCACATCCGATCATCACGAGATGTTTCAAAACGATGAACTTTTGCAACGGTGCATACAAGGGGATAACACTTTATTATCTTGATATTAATGTGAGGGATCATCTTATAATTCTACCATCGTTATCTAAGCAATATAAGATGCATAAAAGGATTAACATCACATGCAATTCATAATGTGATATGATATGGCCCTTTTGTCTTTGCGCCTTTGATCTTCATCTCCAAAGAACGGACATGATCTCCATCATCAACGGGCATGATCTCCATCATCGTCGGCGTAGCGTCAAGGTCAATGGCGCCGTCTTCATGGTTGTCCACCATGTGTAGCAACTATTACAACTACTTTGAAATAAAACTACTACATGAAATATAAAGACAACCATAAGGCTCATGCCGGTTGCCACAATACAATAATGATCATCTCATACATATCCATCATCACATCATGGCCATATCACATCACCAAACCCTGCAAAAACAAGTTAGACGCTCTCTTTGAATTGCATATTTTACATGGTTTAGGGTTTTCGAGTAAGATCCAATCTACCTACGAACATGAACAACATTGATACAAGTGTTATCAATTGAAATTGTAAATTGAATCTTAACTATGGTGAGAGAGACAGACACCCGCAAAGCCACTTATGCAATACAAGTTGCATGTCAAGCGTGGAGCAGGTCTCATGAACGCGGTCATGTAAAGTTAGCCCGGGCCGCTTCATCCCACCATCCCGCAAGATGCAAAGTACACATAACAAGAGACAACAAAAGCATCAACGCCCACAAACAATTGTGTTCTACTCCTGCAAACAATCTATGCATAGACACGGCTCTGATACCATTCTAGATAGAAAAATTTCCTACCGCAAGAACGAATAACAAGCCAAGATCTAATCTAGTAGATGGTAGCAACGAGGAGAAGATCAACATACCCTCGAAGATCGCAGCGAGATAAATCTCGTGGGATGTAGTCGATCACTTGCCGTTTCAAAAGCACATAGAAGATCTTGACGGTGCCACACCGGCAGCACCTCCGCACTCAGTCACACGTACGTGTTGATGATGATGTCCTTCTCCCCGTTCCAGTGGGCAGCGGATGTAGTAGATCCTCCTCCAGCACGACGGTGTGGTGACGGTGGTGGTGGAGATCTCCGGCAGCGCTTCGCCGTAAGCACCGCAGGAGAGGATAGAGGAGGGGAGTGGCTAGGGTTTGGGAGAGGGGGCACTTGGCCGCCGGCCTTGGGTGCCCTTTGGTGGTGCGGCTCAAGAGGTAGCCAGCCCCCTCCCTCTCCCCCTCTTTATATAGGTGGAACCCCCTAGGGTTTGCCCAAAATCCGAATAAGAGTCCAACTCAAAACCTTCCATATGGGTGAAACCTAGGGGAAGTGGGATTGCTCCCTTTCCTTCCCCTATGGCCGGCCATGGTGGTGGAGTCCACCATGGACTCCACCTTCCCCTTTGGTCGGCCGGCTAGGGTTGGTGGAGTCCATCCGGGACTCCACCTTCCATGGTGATTTCTTCCGGAAGGTTCTAGAACATTCTAGCGCCTTCCATAAATGCACTGGATCATTTCCAAACTTGGAAAGTGACTTCCTATATATGAATCTTATTCTCCGGACCATTCCGGAACTCCTCGTGATGTCCTGGATCCCATCCGAGACTCCGAACAACATTCGAACTCCATTCCATATTCCATATCTACTTATAACGACATCAAACCTTAAGTGTGTCACCCTACGGTTCGAGAACTATGCGGACATGATCGAGACTCCTCTCCGATCAATAACTAATAGCGGGACCTAGAGATACATAATAGCTCCCACATATTCAACGATGACTTCGTGATCGAAAGAACCATTCACATAAAATAACAATTCCCTTTGTCTCGCGATATTTTACTTATCTGAAGTTTGATCGTTGGTATCTGCATACCTAGTTCAACCTCGTTACCGATAAGTACTCTTTACTCGTACCGTGATATGATATCCCTTGTGAACCAGTCACATGCTTGCAAGCTAATTGGATATCATTCCACCGAGAGGGCCCAGAGTATATCTATCCGTCATTAGGATGGACAAATCCCACTATTGATACAAGTGCCTCAACCCTATACTTTCCGAACACTTAATGCCACCTTTATAACAACCCATTTACGCAGTAGTGTTTGGTGTCATCAAAGCATCCATCCGGTGTAGGTGATTAACATGATCTCATGGTCGAAGGATTAAGTTACTATGCATATTAAAGCTTGAAGCACAAAGAACTAAATGACTTGATCATATGCTACGCTTACTATGGGTGTATGTCCATCACATCATTCACCTAATGATATGATCTTGTTATTAACAACATCCAATGTTCATGATCAGGAAACCATGATCATCTATTAATCAACAAGCTAGTTTAACAAGAGGCTTACTAGGGACTCCTTTATGTTTACAAAACACACAAGTATGATGATCTTATGGTACGAGTAACCAAGGCGTTTGATGTAATCAAAGTACCCTTCCGGTGTAAGTGATTTACATGATCTCATGGTCGAAGGACTGGGTTACTATGTATCGAAAGCTTATAGCAAGATGAACTTTATGACTTGATCTTATGCTACGCTTATTTGGGTGTGTGTCCATTATATCATTCACCCAATGGCATAACCCTGTTATTAACAACATCCAATGTTCATGATCAGGAAACCATGATCATCTATTAATCAACAAGCTATTTATACAAGAGGCTTACTAGGGACTCTTTTCTGTTTACATAACACACAAGTATTAATGTTTCCGGTTAATACAATTATAGCATGGGATGTAAACATTTATCTTGAACACTAAGATATAACAATAAACACTTTTATTATTGCCTCTTGGGCATATCTCCAACATTGTCCTGGGAGTTGGAAAATGTGCGCTATTGCCCATGAAATGGGAAGAAAACATGAAAACTGTGAGCTATACCCCATGGGCATGGAGGCAGAAAACATGAAAAACATGTGTTTTTGCGACGCCTCTCAAACCAAGTATCGGTGGTTACGGTAGCTGGAAATCGTCCCAGGAACCGAAAAACGTGCGCTATAGCCCATGAAGTGGGCAGAAAACATGAGAATTGAGAGCTATAGCCCAAGTCAATGGAGGAAGAAAACAAGAAAAAGTCGAGTTTTTGCGACGCCTCTCAAACCATGTATCGGTGCTTACGGTAGCTGGAAATCATCCTGGGAGCTGGAAAATGTACGCTATAGCCCATGAAATGGGCAGAAAACATGAAAAACGCTGAGCTATAGAAAATGGAGGCTGAAAACATGAAAACACGAGTTTTTGCGAACCTCTCAAACCATGTATCGGTCCTTACGGTAGCTGGAAATCGCCCCGGAACCGGAAAATTCGTTATAGCCCATGAAATGGGCAGAAAACAAAAATGTGAGCTATAGCCCACGGAAATGGAGGCAGAAAACATGAAAAACACGAGTTTTTGCGACGCCTCTCAAACCATGTATCGTTCGTTACGGTAGCTGGAAATCATCCCAGGAACCAGAAAATGAGCGCTATATCCCATGAAATTGGCAGAAAACATGAAAATAATGAGCTATATCCCATGGAAATGGAGGCAGAGAACATGAAAAACACGATTTTTTGCGACGCCTCTGAAAACATGTATCGGTTACGGTAGCTGAAAATCGTCATGGGAGCTGGAAAATGTGCGCTATAGCCCATGAAATGGGTACAAAACATGAAAAATGTGACCTATAGCCCACGGAAATGGAGGCAGAAAACATGAAAAACACGAGTTTTTCGGCGCCTCTCAAACCATGTATCGTTCGTTACGGTAGCTGGAAATCATCCCAACGAAAATGAGCGCTATAGCCCATGAAATGGGCAGAAAACATGAAAATTGTGAGCTATAGCCCATGGAAATGGAGGAAAACATGACAAACACGAGTTTTTGCGACGCCTCTCAAACCATGTATCGGTGCTTATGGTAGCTGAAAATTGTCCCGGGAGTTGGAAAATGTGCGCTATAGCCCATGAAATGGGCAGAAAACAGAAAGCTATGAGCTATAGCCCATGGAAATGGAGGCAAAAACATGAAAAACACGAGTTTTTGCGTCGCCTCTCAAACCATGTATCGGTGCTTATGGTAGCTGAAAATTGTCCTGGGAGTTGGAAAAAGTGCGCTATAGTCCATGAAATGGGCAGAAAACATGAAAACTGTGAGCTATAGCCCATGGAAATGGAGGCAGAGAACATGAAAAAAAGATTTTTTGTGACGCCTCTGAAACCATGAATCGGTGCTTACGGTAGCGAAAATCGTCCTGGGAGCTGGAAAATGTGCGCTATAGCCATGAAATGGGTAGAAAACATGAAAATGTGAGCTATAGCCCATGGAAATGGAGGCAGAAAACATGACAAACACGAGTTTTTGCGACGCCTCTCAAACCATGAATCGGTGCTTATGGTAGCTGAAAATGGTCCTGGCAGTTGGAAAATGTGCGCTATAGCCCATGAAATGGGCAGAAAACATGAAAACGCTGAGCTATAGAAAATGGAGGCAGAAAACATGAAAAACACGAGTTTTTGCGAAACCTCTCAAACCATGTATCGGTCCTTATGGTAGCTGCAAATCGTCCCGAAAACAAAATGTGCGCTATAGCCCATGAAATGGGCAGAAACATGAAAAATGTGAGCTATAGCCCACGGAAATGGAGGCAGAAAACATGAAAAACACGAGTTTTGCGACGCCTCTCAAACCATGTATCGTTCGTTACGGTAGCTGGAAATCATCCCGGGAACCAGAAAATGAGCGCTATATCCCATGAAATTGGCAGAAAACATGAAAATTATGAGCTATATCCCATGGAAATGGAGGCAGAGAACATGAAAAACACGATTTTTTGCGACGCCTCTGAAAACATGTATCGGTGATTACGGTAGCTGAAAATCATCATGGGAGCTGGAAAATGTGCGCTATAGCCCATGAAATGGGTAAAAAACATGAAAAATGTGACTATAGCCCATGGAAATGGAGGCAGAAAACATAAAAAACACGAGTTTTTCGGCGCCTCTCAAACCATGTATCGTTCGTTACGGTAGCTGGAAATCATCCCGGGGGAAAATGTGCGCTATAGCCCATGAAATGGGCAGAAAACATGAAAATTGTGAGCTATAGCCCATGGAAATGGAGGCAGAAAACATGACAAACACGAGTTTTTGCGACGCCTCTCAAACCATGTATCGATGCTTATGGTAGCTGAAAATTGTCCTGGGAGTTGGAAAATGTGCGCTATAGCCCATGAAATGGGCAGAAAACATGAAAACTATGAGCTATAGCCCATGGAAATGGAGGCAGAAAACATGAAAAACACGAGTTTTTGCGTCGCCTCTCAAACCATGTATCGGTGCTTATGGTAGCTGAAAATTGTCCTGGGAGTTGGAAAAAGTGCGCTATAGTCCATGAAATGGGCGAAAACATGAAAACTGTGAGCTATAGCCCATGGAAATGGAGGCGAGAACATGAAAAAAGATTTTGTGACGCCTCGAAACCATGAATCGGTGCTTACGGTAGCAGAAAATCGTCACGGGAGCTGGAAAATGTGCGCTATAGGCCATGAAATGGGTAGAAAACATGAAAAATGTGAGCTATAGCCCACAGAAATGGAGGCAGAAAACATGACAAATACGAGTTTTTGCGATGCCACACAAACCATGAATCGGTGCTTATGGTAGCTGAAAATTGTCCTGGGAGTTGGAAAATGTGCGCTATAGCCCATGAAATGGGCAGAAAACATGAAAACTGTGAGCTATAGCCCATGGAAATGGAGGCAGAAAACATGAAAAACATGAGTTTTTGCGACGCCTCTCAAACCATGTATCGGTGCTTATGGTAGCTGAAAATTGTCTGGGAGTTGGAAAAAGTGCGTTATAGCCCATGAAATGGGTAGAAAACATGAAAACTGTGAGCTATAGCCCATGGAAATGGAGGCAGAAAACATGAAAAACACGAGTTTTTGCGACGCCTCTCAAACCATGTATCGTTCGTTACGGTAGCTGGAAATCGTCCCGAGAACCTGATAATGTGCGTTATAGCCCATGAAATGGGCAGAAAACATGAAAACCGTGTGAGCTATAGCCCATGGAAATGGAGGCAGAAAACATGAAAAACATGAGTTCTTGCGACGCCTCTCAAACCAAGTATCGGTGGTTATGGTAGCTGGAAATCGTCCCAGGAACCAGAAAAGGTGCGCTATAGACCATGAAGTGGGCAGAAAACATGAAAATTGTGAGCTATAGCCCATGCCAATGGAGGAAGAAAACATGAAAAAGTCGAGTTTTTGCGACGCCTCTCAAACCATGTATCGGTGCTTACGGTAGCTGGAAATCGTCCCGGGAACCGGAAAATGAGCGCTATAGCCCATGAAATGGGCAGAAAACATGAAAATTGTGAGCTATAGCCCATGGAAATGGAGGCAGAAAACATGACAAACACGAGTTTTTGCGACGCCTCTCAAACCATGTATCGGTGCTTATGGTAGCTGAAAATTGTCCTGGGAGTTGGAAAATGTGCGCTATAGCCCATGAAATGTGGCAAAAACATGAAAACTATGAGCTATAGCCCATGGAAATAGAGGCACAAAACATGAAAAACACGAGTTTTGCGTCGCCTCTCAAACCATGTATCGGTGCTTATGGTAGCTGAAAATTGTCCTGGGAGTTGGAAAAAGTGCGTTATAGCCCATGAAATGGGCAGAAAACATGAAAACCGTGAGCTATAGCCCATGGAAATGGAGGCAGAAAACATGAAAAACACGAGTTTTTGCGTCGCCTCTCAAACCATGTATCGGTGCTTATGGTAGCTGAAAATTGTCCTGGGAGTTGGAAAAAGTGCGTTACAGCCCATGAAATGGGCAAAACATGAAAACTGTGAGCTATAGCCCATGGAAATGGAGGCAGAAAACATGAAAAACACGAGTTTTTGCGACGCCTCTCAAACCATGTATCGTTCGTTACGGTAGCTGGAAATCATCCCGAGAACCGGATAATGTGCGCTATAGTCCATGAAATGGGCAGAAAACATGAAAACTGTGAGCTATAGCCCATGGAAATGGAGGCAGAGAACATGAAAAAAAGATTTTTTGCGACGCCTCTGAAACCATGAATCGGTGCTTACGGTAGCAGAAAATCGTCACGGGAGCTGGAAAATGTGCGCTATAGCCCATGAAATGGGTAGAAAACATGAAAAATGTGAGCTATAGCCCACGAAAATGGAGGCAGAAAACATGAAAAACATGAGTTTTTCGACGCCTCTCAAACCATGTATCGTTCGTTACGGTAGCCGGGAATCGTCCCGGGAACCGGAAAATGAGCGCTATAGACCATGAAATCGGCAGTAAACATGAAAATTGTGAGCTATATCCCATGGAAATGGAGGCAGAAAACATGACAAACACGAGTTTTTGCGACGCCACTCAAACCATGAATTGGTGCTTATGGTAGCTGAAAATTGTCCTGGGAGTTGGAAAATGTGCGCTATAGCCCATGAAATGGGTAGAAAACATGAAAACTGTGAGCTATAGCCCATGGAAATGGAGGCAGAAAACATGAAAAACATGAGTTTTTGCGTTGCCTCTCAAACCATGTATCGGTGCTTATGGTAGCTGAAAATTGTCCTGGGAGTTGGAAAAAGTGCGTTATAGCCCATGAAATGGGCAGAAAACATGAAAACTGTGAGCTATAGCCCATGGAAATGGAGGCAGAAAACATGAAAAACACGAGTTTTTGCGACGCCTCTCAAACCATGTATCGTTCGTTACGGTAGCTGGAAATCGTCCCGAGAACCGGATAATGTGCGTTATAGCCCATGAAATGGGCTGAAAACATGAAAACCGTGAGCTATAGCCCATGGAAATGGAGGCAGAAAACATGAAAAACACGATTTTTTGCGACGCCTCTCAAACCTTGTATCGGTGGTTACGGTAGCTGGAAATAGTCCCGTGAACCGGATAATGTGCGCCATAGCCCATGAAACGGGTAGAAAACATGAAAACTGTGAGCTACAGCCCATGGAAATGGAGGCAGAAAACATGAAAAACACGAGTTTTTGCAACGCCTATCAAACCAAGTATCGGTGGTTACGGTAGCTGGAAATCATCCCAGGAACCAGAAAAGGTGCGCTATAGACCATGAAGTGGGCAGAGAACATGAAAATGTGCGCTATAGCCCATGAAATGGGCAGAAAACATGAAAACTGTGTGACCTATAGCACATGGAAATCGAGGTAGAGAACATGAAAAACATGAGTTCTTGCGACGCCTCTCAAACCAAGTATCGGTGGTTATGGTAGCTGGAAATCGTCCCAGGAACCAGAAAAGGTGCGCTATAGACCATGAAGTGGGCAGAAAACATGAAAATTGTGAGCTATAGCCCATGCCAATGGAGGAAGAAAACATGAAAAAGTCGAGTTTTTGCGACGCCTCTCAAACCATGTATCGGTGCTTACGGTAGCTGGAAATCATTCTCAGAGCTGGAAAATGTACGCTATAGCCCATGAAATGGGCAGAAAACATGAAAACGCTGAGCTATAGAAAATGGAGGCAGAAAACATGAAAAACACGAGTTTTTGCGAAACCTCTCAAACCATGTATCGGTCCTTAAGGTAGCTGGAAATCATCCCGGGAACCGGAAAATGTGCGCTATAGCCCATGAAATGGGCAGAAAACATGAAAACTGTGAGCTATAGCCCATGGAAATGGAGGCACAAAACATGAAAAAAACGAGTTTTTGCGACGCCTCTCAAACCATGTATCGTTCGTTACGGTAGCTGGAAATCAACCCGGGAACCGCAAAATGAGTGCTATAACCCATGAAATGGGCAGAAAACATGAAAATTCTGAGCTATAGCCCAAGGAAATGGTGACAGAGAACATGAAAAACACGATTTTTTGCGACGCCTCTGAAACCACGTATCGGTGCTTACGTGTAATGTCCCAGGTTTAGAGACGATCGAGGGGTAGATTTTAGAAAGGGATGTGCATTGCATAGTAAATTCTGGGGAAATTTCGCGCTTTTAAACAAAAACTGCATCGAAGGGGGACAAGTTTCTCTCGACACCTTACAGGGTTAGGGTTTCGAGAGTGCGACAAACTTGCATCTCACTTAATAGTTTAGGGTTTTTAAGAAGAGAGGGGAGAGTTGCATGATTGAATTCTTGACAAGTGACATGGTTGAATTTAAACCAATGATGAATTTGAATTTAAATTCAAACATTAAATAATTACCCTAAATAATTCAGTTGTGAGGAAATTCATTAAGTAAATAATCAATAATTAACAAGATAAACAATTATAACAAAGTAAAGCTCATTAGGGAAAACTTTGAGCTTTATTAATCATCACACAAATTACATTGTCATTACAATATTCATAAGAGAAAATAAATGAATTACAACACATTACAAGAATTGGTGAAAATGAAATAAATAAAAGAGAATAAAAAGAAAAGTACAAGTAATGACCCTAGTCTAAATACTACAAGATCATCTTCACTTGATCTTGGATTTGATGAACTCCATGTCCATTTTTGATCAATTGTTGATTCCCTGCACAAATCAAAGCAAAAACAGAATTAAGCCAAGTGGCAAAGCCACTTGGCAGGTTAGAAATTAAATGGAAATGTGAAATGAGCAGATAGGACCAAAGTGGCCGAGCTGATCCATGCCACAGCCAAGTTCCAGGTTCAGGTGCACAGCACCTGCCAACACACACACACAGCCTGCTCACAGGGCTGTGTGCATGCTGCACACACACACAGTGAGTCACTAAGGTGACAAGCAAGAGCTGTCGACCAGGGAGAGCAAGGGAGCATCACATATAAGCTTTCCAGAAGCAAACCCTAGCTCATTCATCGGCAGGCAACTTGGTAAGTCATCAGAAAACAAGAACACTTAGAACAGGAAGAACACATAGCCAGAACTTCATCCAGGAACAGCTCAAGCAAGGAACTGTTTCCTGTTGAGAAGCAAACCATGGAGTAGATCAAGCACAAGCCACAAGGAGGAGCAGGGCAAGCCAAGAAATCAGCACAGAAGAAAAACCTCTACACCAACACACTATTTCTAGGAGCTGGAGTGAGGTATAAACAGATCAACCTGAGCAAAACCCTGGTTTGCTCATAAATAAGCATTTGCATATGTCACAGAAGCCAAAATGGGTAGAATACCCAGATTGTATCATCATCTGGCTACCAAGTCAGTTGGTGCAAGCAAAAATGGGTGAAGCCAATAGGAAATCACCAAGGGAACACTGGCTAGACCAAAACAGTGGCATAACCAAGGCAATCCAGCAAGGAAATGATCCTATCTATTCAACCAAAGCCACTTAGCACCTAAAACCTAGCACACCATCAGATAGATAGACAATATGTGTCTATTCTTGTTTGTCAACATCAAAGATCACTGGAAATCCAACAAGGAATTACCCAGTGATGCATTCACTAAGCCATAGCAAGCCAACAAGGGTGGGAGCTACCTAAACAGCAATGAATTGCTGTCAAGGTCACCTCAACCACTGAACCAGCCCAAACTAATAAGCCATGCACAGTTATCATCACCCAGATGGGTTCAAAAGGAGGGCTAGGGTACCCAACCAAGTGGTGGCATCCATCTAGCCCTGCCAAACTCAATGAAATGATCATTACTGCAAGCAGTTCACATCACTTATCCATTTTAGTAAATCCAGGTAATACAGATAAGTGAATCATATAAGAAATCAAAGCACCAGAGTCTTGCAGATGATCCAATGGATCATTGCAAGCATCAGCAACTGCTTGAGCAAGCAAAAGCATGCATCAGTACAGATTTTGGTGTCACACAGACACAAAGATGAGCAGAAGAGAGGCACAGTCATAACACAGCAGCTTTTACAAGCAACTGATGATCATATGATCATCAGAAGCTTGCTAGAGCATGCTAAGACATGCTAGAGCCAAGCCTAGCAACCACACATTTAACCAGATCAACTATATAGCCACATCTCATAAATAATTGCATCACAGATAAGTAAATAAATTAAATACAATTGTATCCAGAAGCACACCAATAAGGGATGGTGTTATTTAGTCAACAGCCATGCTCAATTGAGCATTTCCAAGATTCACAGCCCTATACACATCACACCCAGGGCACTGGCACTTGCATAAATGCAAGGATCATGCATCATGATCAAGCCAGGGGCAAGGAAATGCACACACAGGAGAGGCAGGATCTATATAGCAACAGCAGGAACAATTTAATAGAGCATAAGCATGCGCATGGCAGCAGCACATCACATCAGCTAGGATCCATGGCAACAGCAGAGAGCACAGCAGCTTACACGCATTCACAGCAAGCACAGCAGCAGAGCATATAGGTGTAGAAGCAGCAGCACTTCGTCAAGGCAAGCATCTCCACAGGGAGAAGTCGGCCAGTGGCCGAGCTAGACGAAGAAGAGGAGAAGAGAAGAAGGTAGAACAGGTAACAGAGGAGGAAAGAGGAGGAGAAACTTACAGGCGAAGCAGATGAGCACGACCGTGGCGGCACGGCGGCACACGCCGGGCGACGGCGGCGCCAGGCCAAGCCAAGCCTGGTCGCCACATCACCGCAACGCCGGCATCTCCACGGCATCACCACGGCGCCAGGGACGCCGACGAACGGCGGATCTTCACGGATCCGTGCGGCCGAGGCGCAGATGCGTTGGGGAAGAGTCGAGGTGGACGCGAGCGTCAAATCGACGCGGACCACCATGTCCGCCGTCGAGAGACGGTCCAGATCCGCACCAGATCGTCGCCGATGATGGCCGGAGGCGGCCGGAGCAGGGCGGCGACGGCGGAGGCGATTTCGGTGTCGCGGGAGCCCGAAAGGGGAATTAGGGTTACGGGGTGGAGGACGACGAAGCGACTGGGTCGGTTGGACCGAGCCCACTGGGCTGGTCCAACCTAACCAGCTCGGCCGCCTGACAGGTGGGCCCGAGGGGTATTTTGGACATTTCCAAAATACCCATTTAAATGAGAATTTCCAAGAATTTTATAAAATAAAATACAGCTCTAAAAAAATAAGTAAAAATATGAAAATTAATCAGCATAAAATTCTCTATCCAAATAAAATATCAAAGAGAATTTTTGAAGACAATGATGAATAAGTCTTAATTGATGAATTAAAATAATGGTTTAAATCACACATATTATTTTCAATAATGAAAATAAGTCCATTAATGCATTTGGACTTTAAAAACACCTTGACAACATTTCAAGGTTGTATTTTACTTTTAAACAAGTATCCCCAAATTATTCTTAGTATTAACCTCTTACATGAAATAATAACGACATCGGAAGGGGGAACAAACCCTAAAAATGGAATCATGCATAATTGCTTCTTTAACCATTGCCCTTATCGGACAATGATGCTATTTTTCAGAACAAGAGGACAAGGGTCAGTCCATACCTTCCAACTGCAGAACTTTGCAGTGTTCAGGCAAGTTCATCACTTGCTCATGTCATTTGAGTATTTTTATCAAATTACTTGCAAAGTATTATGGTTACCACTATTGCACAAAAAATCAAAACCACTACTTTCATAACTATGAATATGACTATGTGGTGGGCAATGGAACCATGGATTGTGTTGATATGGTGGAGGTTCCATTGCACGGGTTTATATCCATCTAGGATTAAACAACAAATGTCGCCAGTGATTCTTGTGCCGTAATAACCGTGTTAACCATAAGATCCGGAGTGGGATGGAGTAGTCAAAAGTGTTTCCACCTCTCGTTCATCAACGGATGCGCTTTACCGTAGACACTTGTATCTGTCAGCAAGCGGTTGGCTGGGGAAGCCTTAAGTCCCCACGGCATAGTCCGTAGACACTTGTCGCTCGAAGAGCAAGCGGTTGGCTGGGGAAGCCTTAAGTCCCCACGGTATTGCGGTCTATGATGGGTTGCAGCTACCGGCGAAGGAGTTTGGTTCGATCCCAAAATGTCATCGTGGTTGGGGTCCACCCGTGAGTGGGAATAATGGGACCGGCGAGGACCCAGGGTCGGGGCATGCAACAAAGGGTGGGTGTTCGAGGTAGCGGAGGAACATGATTGGCTAGACCTTATACCGGGCCTCACACCAAAGGAAGTGTGGACGGGCCGCCCCGGTTGGCACCAAGGTTAAGATCTCTTATGGGTAAAGCAACACACCTCTGCAGAGTGTAAAGAATCGTGACTGTCACTCCCTGTTCCGGGATTGAGGAACTGCGAACGCGGCCGGAAAGGAGCTCCATGAAGTTCTAGTAAACCGGTGAAGGCTGACGGACATAGCTCTTTGAAATAAAAGCAATCTCTTGAAGAAATGTTTATCAAAACTTGCATTGGTATTAGACTTTCTGGTCTAATATCGTAGCTAGTGCACTAAACACCTCTTATCTATAATGAACTTGTTGAGTACGCTCGTACTCATACCACTCTTAATCCCATGCTTAGATTGTCTGAACCGTCTGGAGGAGGACTACGACAACAATGAAGGAGCCGAGATTATCGGCTATGATGAACCTGACCTCTCAGGAGGAGTTGAAGGCGTAGACTATCTCATAGTCTACGGAACCGGGGAGGCTTCCGGTGGAGATCAAGCCTAGAAGAGCCTAGTAGTAGTTGTAGCCGAGCAGCACCAACTCTTAATATTTAGCTGCTCGAGGAAATAAATGTATCACTTAATGAGACTCATATATTGTAAGTTAAGTTGGGTTCGCCTCGAACCCAGGAGTTTTCCTCTTAGGACCCAAGAGGAGCTCCGAGACGACATGTGTATGTTAATTGTAATAATATGTGAATGAGTTATGGACCCTGCTATGTTCTGTTGTACTACTCTGAGGGATGTAATATTTGCGGAATGGTACTTCGCGAATGTTATATCAACGACTGGCATACTACAACATGCGTGGTATGCAGGGTCACCACAGTTGGTATCAGAGCAAAAGCTTTGACCTTAGGTTGGAACCTAGTAAATGGGACCAAACGTTAGGAGTCAAATAGGACTAATAAAGAATTCTCTAAAAATATGGTGTATATTCAATTGAGAATACAACAATCATATCTTTTAGTGCGATGATTCTTTATTATCTCTATTATGATGCATTATTACTAATCTTATAATCTTTCTATTTCTACAGCCAACATGGCAAGTTCACGACCGGGAAGAAACGTGAAAGTTATGGATTCCACACTAAACGAGTACCAAGGAGGACTTGCAGATATCCTACGAGCCATGTTATTGGAATTTGGGTGTGATCCTCAGATTCCAGTAAAGAAATATATGTTCTATGATGGTCCGGTATTGGCCAAGTGCAGGGTAGGACTGCGACTTCCCGAATCTTTGGGAATGAGCGTAGTCATGCCAGCTGGAGAAGCTAGGACAACCAATACAGCCTACCATATAGCTGTTATGAGAGCCATAACCGACATACGGGAACATAAGACAAAAGAGCTTATGGATTCCGAGTTCTCCCATATTCCTCATAATCAGGAGGAAGAAGATCCCATGCTCAACCACTACAAATATGCTAAACGCAAACCCATAGCAGCGGCAAAATATATGGATAATAGCCGCAACTTCATATCATTACTCTTTCAGTTGAACCATCATCTGATAGGAGCCATTGATACGATGCTAGAGGAATTTACCGAACCCAAGGAGGCGAGCGGGGGAAAAGAACCTATGGAAAATGTAGTGCACACACCAGTTTATTCAGCTGGTGACTACATCAGTATTGATCCACTTGCACGTGAAACCACACCTGCTACACCTGGGAACTACCTGGGTAGTTCCTATGGGGGATACGAAGGCGGAGAGGAATCCGGAAACAAACAGCGTTCCGAGACTCCAATCGAGAATTCCAGGGGTTGGCGTTGGGGATATGATACTGGAACCCATAGTACTACTGAGTATTATGATGGAGAGATGAATGATGACGCAACAACCCAGAACCAGAGCTATCCTAGTAATGAAGGAGTGGATGGAGGATATCCGACACAGGTTGAGTCGGGTATGGGTTTTGGTAACCCTTATGGTGGGGCTACAGGAGAGTACACCCGATGGGTGGACTATGACGCACTCAACGATCAGTTTGTGAACACTGATTTCTCCTTAGGATCATCATCGGATTCGGATTACAAGCCAACGGGGAGACCTTATGTTCCAGGGTCTATCAGGAGGACGACACGTTCGACCGGATGGAAGCCTGGGATGTACCGGGAGTGAAGATCGACTAGAGTCCACCAAGGGAGGCGAGGCTATAATACACAAGTACCACGTGTATTATAGTTTGTAATATTTGTATAAATTTGTACATATACTTTAATAAGTGAGTTTGCATACTCACATCGACTTGAGTATTGTAATAAGACCACTTAAGTATGTATATACAGGGTATATGTTTTGTATGATTTGGATTTGCTTCTTGATTTCCATTGCGTGACTAGTTATGTGCACAAAGTTGAGCTCAGAAAACTTGCGCATGGAGTAATTATGAGTATCATCTTGTGTTGCAGAACTAGGGGGATTATGTCGGGAACGTTAGGAAACGAGACTGAAGCACAGCGCATGGAGCGCGAAGCAAAAGAAAAGGAAGAGGCTGAGGGTGCAGCCAGAGATCAGTTTCCACCACCACCACCACCCATGACGCAGCAAAACTTTATCCAGTACATGCAGCTGGTAGAGGAGCGACAGCGTGTAACACTGGAGCAGCAGAACAAATTCTTCCATGATTTGCTGCAGCAGAACAGGGTGGAGAGACCCGAGAATCCGGGAGTCACATTAGCAGACTTCCAAAACACTAAGCCTATATCTTTCGCATACGCGCCCGAGCCAATGGACGCGGAAGATTGGCTGATGGATACTGAGCGAAAGCTCAACACCGTTGGATGTAACGACCAAGAGAAGGTCCGTTATGCTACCCATCTGCTGTGTGGACCTGCCGCATCATGGTGGGACAATATTGTAGCCGTTTATCCGGCTGGAAAGGTATTTACCTGGGAGGAATTCACGAGGAAGTTCAGGGAATCCAATGTCCCTGAAAGTATTGTGGAGCTGAAGCGTCGAGAATTTGAGAGTCTCGAGCAGAAGGACAAGGCAATCCTGACCTATGTCAGGGAGTTCTCTAAACTGTCCCGGTACGCTGTTGAAGAAGTCAACACCGAGGACAAGAAGAAAAAGAGATTTCTGAGGGGGTTAAGTCCCCAGTTCAAGGTACAGCTCCGTATGATGAGAGCGACCGAGTTTCAAGAGTTGGTGGATGCAGCCATCACTTTAGAAGATGATTTCAAGCAACTACAGGAGGAGAAGAGGAAAAAGGCCAAGTTTGAGCCTAAGAGGTTTGTTAGTAACAAGCCTAACACCAGCTTGAGTTTCAAGCCCAGATACAACAACAACAACAACAACAGTAACTACTACGGTAGTAGGAAGAATCAAGCCTTTCAGACCGCCAATCCAATGGTCTGTCGAATCTGTGGACTTCCAGGGCATTTTGCCAAGGACTGTAGAAAGCCAAGGGTAATATGCTTTGGTTGTCGCCAGGAGGGGCACATGCTGAAGGACTGCCCCAAGAAGAATAGTGGAGGAGGTCAGTCAGGAGGAGGAGGAAACCGAGGAGGAAACACCGGAGGCAACTGGAAGAATAAGAAGCCCTTCGGCAAGCTGAACTGTACCAGTCTGGAGGAGGTGGTCAACTCTGACCAGGCGGTGATAGGTACGCTCCAGATACTCACTCATCCTGGCAAAGTACTTTTTGATACTGGTGCAACTACATCATTCATTTCTCAACAATTCATCACCAAACATGGGATTAGTTGCACTAAGTTAGATACACCCATAACCATACTTTCTGCGGGGGGAACGATAGTAGTAACCCATGCCAAACAAAAACAAGTCATTATGATCAATAAGTGCGCGTTTGACGCGGACCTGTTCATTTTACCAATGAAGGACATTGATGTCATTCTTGGTATGAACTGGTTAGAAGCTAATGGAGCATTGATCGACTGTGTAAACAAAACGGTATCTTTAAAAAGTCCCGATGGAAGTAGAATGATCTACCAAGGCGACAAACATACACAGATTGAAGTGGAGCTACAGCTGAACAGCATGAAGGAGGTGAAGTTAGAAGATATACCTGTAGTAAATGAATTCCAGGATGTGTTTCCTGCGGAATTACCTGGTATGCCACCAGATAGGGAGATAGAATTCACTATCGACCTAATCCCAGGAACAGCTCCGATTGCCAAAGCACCATATAAGATGGGGCCTAAGGAATTGAAAGAACTTAAGGAGCAATTGGATGACTTGGAACAAAAGGGATTCATTCAAGAGAGTGTTTCACCATGGGGATCACCTGTGATCTTCGTGGATAAAAGAGATGGAGGAAGAAGGATGTGCGGAGACTACAGGAATCTGAACAACGTCACAATCAAGAACAAGTATCCACTTCCAAGAATACAGGATCTATTTGATCAAGTGCGAGGCGCGGGAGTCTTTTCCAAGATTGATCTAATGTCCGGTTATCACCAGATAAAGATCAAGAAGGAAGACGTTCCGAAAACTGCCTTTGTCTCTGTAGGATAACGTTGCATAGAAAACAAAAAATTTCCTACCGCGAACACGCAATTCAAGCCAAGATGCAATCTAGAAGACGGTAGCAACGAGGGGATCGAGTCTCACCCTTGAAGAGATTCCAAAGCCTACAAGAGGAGGCTCTTGTTGCTGCGGTAGACGATCACTTGCCGCTTGCAAAAGCGCGTAGAAGATCTTGATCACGATCGGTTCCGGCGCCACGAACGGGCAGCACCTCCGTGCTCGGTCACACGTTCGGTTGTTGATGAAGACGACGTCCACCTCCCCGTTCCAGCGGGCAGCGGAAGTAGTAGCTCCTCTTGAATCCGACGCACGACGGCGTGGTGTCGGTGGCGTAGAAGTCCGGCGGAGCTTCGCTAAGCTACGCGGGCAATATGGAGTGGAGGAGCTTGGCTAGGGTTTGGGAGGGTGGCCGGCCACTCTATGGGGGCGGCCAGCTTGTGGTCTTGGGGTGGCCGGCCCCCTCCCTTGGCCCCTCATTATATAGGTGGATCCCCAAGGGTTGGTGTCCAAGTCTTCGAATAAGACCCGAACCAAAAACCTTCCATAAGAGGGGGAAACCTAGCCCATCTAGGACTCCCACCAAAAGTGGGGTTTCCACCTCCCATATGGGGGGGTGGCCGGCCCCCTAAGGGGGAGTCCACTTGGGACTCCTCCCCCACTAGGGTTGGCCGGCCATGGAGGTGGAGTCCCATGTGGACTCCACCTTCCTTGGTGGTTTCTTCCGGACTTTTCTAGAACCTTCTAGAACCTTCCATAGAACCTTCCGCGACATTTTAATTCACATAAAATGACATCCTATATATGAATCTTATTCTCCGGACCATTCCGGAACTCCTCGTGATGTCCGGGATCTCATCCGGGACTCCGAACAAATATTCGAACTCCATTCCATATTCAAGTACTACCATTTCAACATCCAACTTTAAGTGTGTCACCCTACGGTTCGTGAACTATGCGGACATGGTTGAGTACTCACTCCGACCAATAACCAATAGCGGGATCTGGAGATCCATAATGGCTCCCACATATTCAACGATGACATTAGTGATCGAATGAACCATTCACATACATTACCAATTCCCTTTGTCTCGCGATATTTTACTTGTCCGAGGTTTGATCTTCGGTATCACTCTATACCTTGTTCAACCTCGTCTCCCAAGTACTCTTTACTCGTACCGTGATATGTGGTCTCTTATGAACTCATTCATATGCTTGCAAGACATTTAGACGACATTCCACCGAGAGGGCCCAGAGTATATCTATCCGTCATCGGGATGGACAAATCCCACTGTTGATCCATATGCTTCAACTCATACTTTCCGGATACTTAATCCCACCTTTATAGCCACCCATTTACGCAGTGGTGTTTGGTGTAATCAAAGTACCTTTCCGGTATAAGTGATTTATATGATCTCATGGTCATAAGGACTAGGTAACTATGTATCGA
This sequence comes from Lolium multiflorum, assembly GCA_030979885.1. Taxonomy (NCBI): domain Eukaryota; kingdom Viridiplantae; phylum Streptophyta; class Magnoliopsida; order Poales; family Poaceae; genus Lolium; species Lolium multiflorum. The sequence continues at coordinate 6,654,038 of CM061747.1, read as the reverse complement.
AAGCTTATAGCAAATAACTTAATGACGAGATCTTATGCTACGCTTAATTGGGTGTGTCCATTATATCATTCATACAATGACATAACCTTGTTATTAATAACATCCAATGTTCATGATTATGAAACTAATCATCCATTAATCAACAAGCTAGTTTAAGAGGCATACTAGGGACTTCTTGTTGTCTACATATCACACATGTACTAATGTTTCGGTTAATACAATTATAGCATGATATATAAACATTTATCATAAACATAAAGATATGAATAATAACCACTTTATTATTGCCTCTAGGGCATATCTCCTTCAGTCTCCCACTTGCACTAGAGTCAATAATCTAGTTTACATTTGTAAAGATATAACACCTTGGCCTTCCGGTGTTTTATCATGTATTGCTCACGGGAGAGGTTTTTAGTCAACGGATCTGACACGCTCAGAAACGTATGTATTTTGTAATTCATTTGCGTCTCAACGCATCACTCATTTCCAAATGAGTTGGCATTAAATATGTTTGATCTTCTGGTGGAACCTTAATTCCGCGGTCTGAAATATGTCACTAATATTGTCACACACAATATAGCTTCAAAATTCTGACTCTGTCGGAACTACACCAAGTTCTCAAAGAACCTCTTGACTTTAACATCCTTTGTCATTTGTCAAAACAATGACATATTCTGCCTTCTTTTGTAGAATCCGTCACAATATTTAGAACTCTTCTAAATCTAGCATAGACAACTTCTAGCTCATTGTGCTATCTTTTAAACAACACTTAGTCTAATTTGAGATTGAAATTATATTTTATATGTGACAAAACCAATATCGGTGTAACACCTTATAGCGATTTGTTTGTCATTTCTTCATACAAAAATATATATATATATCCTTAGTTCTTCTAAAGTACTCAAGGATATTCTTACTGTCGTCCAATGATCATCATATGAATCATTCTGGTATATGCTCATAACACTTTATAGCACATGATATCTGATTGTGTACATATTATTCGTGATCTATAATCACTCATGTGTTTTTACTCATTGAGTGTCAGATACATTCAAGTCTTGTTAAACCTTCACATGACAAGAACATTTTCTTAATATTTCTATATTGAACTACTTCAATATCTATCATATGTACTTTGACTTAAACTTATTTATGTGTTTCAATATATCTTCATAGATCTTGACACTAAATTTGTTTCAGTCCATATCCTTTCATTGAAGTTAATTTCTCAATGAAACTTTTAATCAAGTATATAATTACATCATTTATAACCAACTATATGTCATCTACATAAGTATTATAAATATGTCTCAGCGCTCCCACTTAATTTCTTGCAAACGCAAGCCTCTTCATCGTCTCTGATGAAATCAAAAACTCTTTGACTATTTCATCTGGTGAAGATTCCAACTCCGCGATACTCACTTCATCCAATTGAAGTTCGTATACCTATCTAGTATTCTACGGACTAGCAAAACAATTGGTTGTATCTTATATACTCCTTTAATACACACTTCTGTTAAGTAGTGTATTTTGCCATCCTACTAGCATATCTCATAAAAGAAATATGTAGTGATTACTAGAATAATCCACATAGACTATAAGCATTGCTACGGAAGATCTAATCTTATCATAGTCAACTCTTTGAACTTTGTCGTAAACAACAAGTCAAGCTTCTTCAAGGATATTCCATCCAAGTCCATCAATTTTATAGATCCATTTACTTTCAAAAAGTTTTTATCTATCTTGGATTTCATGGCATATAGCCATTTTAACGGAGTCAGGGCCCATCATAACTTCTTTGTTTATAGTTGGTTTATCATTGTTCAAAATCAATCCTTTGTCCACAAATCATTTATTTGATCACAAAGTAAACCATATCTACAAGGTTCAATATGTACTTCGATCTTCATGGCTAAAACACTTTGTAGTCATGGGAGCCATGATCGTTGTGGCCGCTTCCGAAACCAATTCCGATGCTGCGCTACTCTGATCATTATGCTCAGGTTCATAAACCTTATCAAATTATATTGTCCTCCCACTCAAATACTTCACTAGAAACAATTTCTCGGAAATAAGAAACATTGACAAACACTTTTGTCTTTGTCTCGTGGGAAGAATTCCCAACTAAATCTCTGGGATAACCAACAAAGACATTCATCCGATTTTGGTTGTAAACTCTTAGACCAAAATTTAAAGAAAAGACTATTAGGGTTTATACCCATACCATAACTTGTATGGTGTCATTTCAATGGATCATGATGATGCTCTATTCATTGTAAAAGCGGTAGTCACTAAAGCATAATCCACAAAAATATAATGGCGTCATAATATTTTATCTCATCATTGATCCAACAAGGTTTGGATACATCTCTTGGATACTTCATCATCACTATGATACTCCAATAAATGTGAGTTGTAGAACAATTTCATAACTCTCTTAGATGTTCGCTAAAACTCGTAATTCAAATATTTCCACCATGATCTAATCATAGATATTTGACTTTTCTATTACGATGATTTCCACTTCATGCTGAAACTTATTTGAATTCATTCAAATGTTTCAAACTTCTTCCTTATTGAATATATCCACATATATACTCAATTCATTGTTGAAAGTTTTCATGAAGTAGAAGAATCTCCCGCACACAACTATGCTCAGTGAACCACATACATCATTATGTATTTTTCCACTAAGTTTGTTGCCCGTTCAACTCTTGGCCTATGAACGGTATTTTAATCATTCTCTTTAGAAAAGATTTGCAAGCGCCAAATGATTCAAAAATCAAATGACTCCAAAAATCCATTTGCATGGACTTCCTTCATGCGTTCCTTTCTAACATGACCTAAATGGCGGTTCCACAAATAAGTGGAATTCAAATCATTTGCCTTATGGCATTTTAGCGTATTATGTGTGTGTGTTTCACCATTAAGATTTATAATAACTTATCCATCACACATGGAGTAATGTCATAATTTGAACAACTCATTGTTTTCATTTGACCAGAGCAAAATAACAATTATTAAGTTCTTTATTATAAATTCTAAGGGCTAGATAGAATGCCAACGACGAACATAATAACACTTTATTTTGTTCCAGACGTGTATTCCTATCATATTCCTTGTCAGTCACTTAGGCCATTGTATTCTTGTATTGCGTTGTTTTGTATGACACTTCATACCAACCAATGTAGTACTAATACCCAAGAATTTCATAGTGTGACTTAACTAGGAATACAACCATAACATGTATATCATTTATATACACCTGAGCTAGACCTTCTAGTCTTTTCTTTTCTTTTTGCCAAAATATCTTTTGCAGTTTCTCTTTTAGCTTTCCATTATTCAGAAAAACACTTCAACATCATTAACTTCTAGGTTTGTTGGTCAAATACCAATAACCTTGAGGTTCTTACTTTGAAGTTGATCATCATATGACAAGTGTTTCAGATTTCACTATTAGTAACTTTGTAATATGATGAACAATTTCACTCATAGTTTTATCCATCATATCATGACGACTTTCCGAGGCCATGTCTGTACATGCTAGGCTCGTAAAGTTTTAACCTTAGTATTTGCATGTGCAAATCTAGCTTGCACCCGTTGTATGCACACGTAGAATCTATCACACCCGATCATCACGTGATGCTTCGAAACGACGAGTCTTAGCAACGGTGCATATTAAGGATGGTCACTTCATGGATATGCGAATATTATTAGTGCCCCAATAGTTGGAGGATTGTGACGCCTGGCGTCTTCAACCTTCATACATTCCCATAAAACTTATGAGTTTATGTAGTCTCACCAAATTTATATTCTATCATCTTGCAATAAGGTCTTAGATATCACATATATCTCATACCTTGATTATTTCTGAAAACTAAATTTTCAGCTCCTTACTTTTCAAACAGATTTGAACTTCAAGTTTCATGGAGACAAGATAACTTTGGGTACTAATTGAAACCATAGCTCTTTGAATCAACAATGTGAGGTTTACTAAAAGTTTGCAATAGGACTTAATCAATTCTTGATTCTTTAACAATACGGTACTAATCCGTAAAGTTTCTTATCAGATTTAACAGTATTTCTATCTCAATAACAAGACTAGCGCATAGTAGTAAACGGATGCCAATACTACAAAATTAATACAAAATACTACTCAGACTATGTTTATGATAATTAGTTCATGTTTTAATCTAATTACTAATGAACTCCCACTTAATATAACATCCCTCATAGTTGTTAAGTGGTACACGATCCAAATCCACTACACCAAAACCGATCATCACGCGAGATGATGTAGCTTCAATGGTGAACATCAACATGTTGATCATATCATCCATATGACTCGTGTTCAACCTTTCGGTTTCCGTTGTCCCGAGGCCATGTCTGTACATGCTAGGCTCGTCAAGCAAACCCAAGTATTCCGCGTGTGCAACATTGCTTACACCCGTTGTATGTGAACGTTGAGTCTATCACATCCGATCATCACGAGATGCTTCAACGACGAACCGTACAACGGTGCATACGAGGGGAGAACACTTTATTATCTTGATATTAATGTGAGGGATCATCTTATAATGCTACCGTCGCGATCTAAGCAAAATAAGATGCATAAAGGATTAACATCACATGCAATTCATATGTGATATGATATGGCCCTTTTGTCTTTGCGCCTTTGATCTTCATCTCCAAAGCACGGACATGATCTCCATCATCAACGGGCATGATCTCCATCATCGTCGGCGTAGCACCAAAGTCAATGGCGCCGTCTTCATGATTGTCCTCCATGTAGCAACTATTACAACTACTTTGAAATACTACTCAACATGAAATTTAAAGACAACCATAAGGCTCCTGCCGGTTGCCACAATACAATAATGATCATCTCATACATATTCATCATCATATCATGGCCATATCACATCACCAAACCCTGCAAAAACAAGTTAGACGTCTCTAATTTGGTTTGCATATTTTACGTGGTTTAGGGTTTTCGTAAGATCTAATCTACCTACGAACATGAACCACAACGGTGATACTAGTGTTGTCAATAGAAGAGTAAGTTGAATCTTCACTATAGTAGGAGAGACAGACACCCGCAAAGCCTCTTATGCAATACAAGTTGCATGTCGAACGAGGAACAAGTCTCATGAACGCGGTCATGTAAAGTTAGTCCGAGCCGCTTCATCCCACTATGCCACAAAGATGCAAAGTACTCAAACTAAAGACAACAAGAGCATCAACGCCCACAAAACCATTGTGTTCTACTCGTGCAACCATCTATGCATAGACACGGCTCGATACCACTGTAGGATAACGTTGCATAGAAAACAAAAATTTCCTACCGCGAACACGCAATTCAAGCCAAGATGCAATCTAGAAGACGGTAGCAACGAGGTGGTATCGAGTCTCACCCTTGAAGAGATTCCAAAGCCTACAAGAGGAGGCTCTTGTTGCTGCGGTAGACGATCACTTGCCGCTTGCAAAAGCGCGTAGAAGATCTTGATCACGATCGGTTCCGGCGCCACGAACGGGCAGCACCTCCGTACTCGGTCACACGTTCGGTTGTTGATGAAGACGACGTCCACCTCCCCGTTCCAGCGGGCAGCGGAAGTAGTAGCTCCTCTTGAATCCGACAGCATGACGGCGTGGTGTCGGTGGCGGTGTAGAAGTCCGGCGGAGCTTCGCTAAGCTACGCGGGCAATATGGAGTGGAGGAGCTTGGCTAGGGTTTGGGAGGGGTGGCCGGCCACTCTATGGGGGCGGCCAGCTTGTGGTCTTGGGGTGGCCGGCCCCCTCCCTCATTATATAGGTGGATCCCCAAGGGTTGGTGTCCAAGTCTTCGAATAAGACCCGAACCAAAAACCTTCCATAAGAGGGGAAACCTAGCCCATCTAGGACTCCCACCAAAAGTGGGGTTTCCACCTCCCATATGGGGGGGTGGCCGGGGGGGAGTCCACTTGGGACTCCTCCCCCACTAGGGTTGGCCGGCCATGGAGGTGGAGTCCCATGTGGACTCCACCTTCCTTGGTGGTTTCTTCCGGACTTTTCTAGAACCTTCTAGAACCTTCCATAGAACCTTCCGCGACATTTTAATTCACATAAAATGACATCCTATATATGAATCTTATTCTCCGGACCATTCCGGAACTCCTCGTGATGTCCGGGATCTCATCCGGGACTCAGAACAAATATTCGAACTCCATTCCATATTCAAGTACTACCATTTCAACATCCAACTTTAAGTGTGTCACCCTACGGTTCGTGAACTATGCGGACATGGTTGAGTACTCACTCCGACCAATAACCAATAGCGGGATCTGGAGATCCATAATGGCTCCCACATATTCAACGATGACATTAGTGATCGAATGAACCATTCACATACATTACCAATTCCCTTTGTCTCGCGATATTTTACTTGTCCGAGGTTTGATCTTCGGTATCACTCTATACCTTGTTCAACCTCGTCTCCTGACAAGTACTCTTTACTCGTACCGTGATATGTGGTCTCTTATGAACTCATTCATATGCTTGCAAGACATTTAGACGACATTCCACCGAGAGGGCCCAGAGTATATCTATCCGTCATCGGGATGGACAAATCCCACTGTTGATCCATATGCTTCAACTCATACTTTCCGGATACTTAATCCCACCTTTATAGCCACCCATTTACGCAGTGGTGTTTGGTGTAATCAAAGTACCTTTCCGGTATAAGTGATTTATATGATCTCATGGTCATAAGGACTAGGTAACTATGTATCGAAAGCTTATAGCAAATAACTTAATGACGAGATCTTATGCTACGCTTAATTGGGTGTGTCCATTATATCATTCATACAATGACATAACCTTGTTATTAATAACATCCAATGTTCATGATTATGAAACTAATCATCCATTAATCAACAAGCTAGTTTAAGAGGCATACTAGGGACTTCTTGTTGTCTACATATCACACATGTACTAATGTTTCGGTTAATACAATTATAGCATGATATATAAACATTTATCATAAACATAAAGATATGAATAATAACCACTTTATTATTGCCTCTAGGGCATATCTCCTTCAGTCTCAAGGTATGGACATCATGAATACCTTGTAGTACCTTTTGGATTAACCAATGCCCCAGCAATATTCATGAATCTCATGAATAAGATCTTCATGCCATATCTAGACAAGTTTGTCATCGTATTCATCGATGATATCTTGATATATTCCAAGAACAAAGCCGAACATGCTGAACATCTGAGGTTAGTGTTGCAAACACTAAGAGAACATCAACTCTATGCCAAACTTAGTAAGTGTGAATTTTGGCTAGATCAAGTGGAATTTCTTGGTCATGTTATTAGTAAAGATGGAATAGCTGTTAACCCGAGTAAGGTAGCAGCAGTTCTAGAATGGGAAGCACCCAAGACTGTCAAGGAAATCCGAGGATTCCTAGGAATGGCAGGTTATTATCGGAGATTCATTGAAGGATTCTCTAAGATAGCAGGACCAATGACAAAGTTGCTAAGGAAGAACACACCATTCGTGTGGTCAGAGGAGTGTGAGAAGAGTTTTCAAACTCTGAAGGAGAAACTCACCACGGCACCGGTGTTAGCAGTTCCGGAAGTTGGCAAGGATTACACCGTGTACTGTGACGCATCTAAACATGGATTGGGTTGCGTACTCATGCAAGATCGGAAAGTGATATCCTATGGATCGAGGCAACTCAGACCTCATGAAGTAAACTATCCAACACATGACTTGGAATTAGCAGCTGTCGTATTTGCACTCAAAACATGGAGACATTTTCTCTATGGAGCTAAGTGTGAGCTCTATACAGACCATAAAAGCCTCAAATATTTCTTCACTCAGAAGGAACTCAACATGAGGCAGAAAAGATGGCTAGAATTGATCAAGGATTATGATTTAACAATCAATTACACACCAGGGAAGGCTAATGTTGTAGCAGATGCCCTGAGTAGGAAGAGTACCGGAGGAGTGGAACAAGAAATATCACCGGAGTTGAGGAAGGAAATAAGCCAAGCCCAAATACAACTTTGGGAGAAGGAAGCCCATGAAGGATTATCGGCGTTGCAAGTAGCCGATGAGCTTAATGTTAACTTGAAGAATGAGATAATGATGGGTCAGTTGGACGATCCATTCATTGTAGAAGAGATGAGAAGAATAGATGAGGGAAGACCATCAGAATTTCACCGAGGAGAATCTGGATCATTATGGTTCCAGAAAAGAATTTGCGTTCCGGATATTGCTGAAATTAAGGAAGTAATACTCCGGGAAGCTCATCAAACACCATATTCCATACATCCGGGAAGTACAAAGATGTACATGGACTTAAAGGAACTATTCTGGTGGAATAACATGAAGAGGGAGATAGCACAATATGTGGCAGAATGCCATACCTGCCAGCGAGTGAAGGCTGAACACCAGAGTCCGGCAGGGAAGTTACAACCTCTACCTATTCCAGAGTGGAAATGGGAGGAAATAGGGATGGATTTCATCACCGGACTACCCATGACTAATAAAAAGAAGGACATGATATGGGTAATCATGGACCGGTTGACGAAAAGTGCACACTTCTTAGCGGTAAACCAGCAGGATAAAGGAGAGAAACTCATCGATCTCTACATTAAAGAGATCGTGAGTAAGCATGGAGTGCCTAAGAAGATAGTGTCGGATCGAGGATCCGTGTTCACATCAGCATTCTGGAAGCAACTTCACGAAGCTTTAGGATCCAAGTTGGATTATAGTACCGCTTATCATCCCCAGACCGGTGGACAAACCGAGAGAACCAACCAGATCTTAGAAGATATGCTTAGGGCTTGTGCCCTAGACTTCGGAGGATCATGGGAAGAACACTTACCACTAGCAGAGTTTTCATACAATAATAGCTATCAAAGCAGCATCAAGATGGCACCATTTGAAGCTCTGTATGGAAGGAAATGTAGATCACCAATATGTTGGTATGAAGCCGGAGCAAGCAAAGAGTTCAACCCTGACTATGTCAAGGAAAAACAACAAATCATTGACATTATCAGAGACAGGCTTAAGATAGCCCAAAGTCGGCAAAAGAGTTATGCCGATCAGAAGAGAAGGACATGGGAACCACAAGTTGGAGACATGGTTTATCTTAAGGTAAGCCCGATGAAAGGACTCCAGAGGTTTGGAGTAAAAGGAAAACTCAGTCCTAGATATATAGGACCTTTCAAGATACTGAGTCAGAATCGAGGCTTAGCCTTTGAATTGGATCTACCGGGAAGGTTAGCTCAAGTTCACAATGTATTCCATGTGTCACAACTCCGGAAATGTTTGAAGACCCCAGATGAACCAATATCACATGATGAGCTGGAGTTACAACCAGACTTGACATACATCGAGAAGCCAGCCAAGATTCTCGAGGAGAGCTGGAAACAACTCAGAAATAAAGCTATCAAGTATTGCAAGATACAATGGAAGCATCATCCCGAGAGGGAAGCCACCTGGGAAAAAGAGGAAGACCTGAGGAAAACATACCCCGAGCTGTTCAGGTATTACAACCACAACTTCGGGACGAAGTTTTCTTTAAGGGGGAAAGGCTGTAATGTCCTAGGTTTAGAGACGATCGAGGGGTAGATTTTAGAAAGGGATGTGCATTGCATAGTAAATTCTGGGGAAATTTCGTGCTTTTAAACAAAAACTGCATCGAAGGGGGACAAGTTTCTCTCTCGACACCTTACAGGGTTAGGGTTTCGAGAGTGCGACAAACTTGCATCTCACTTCATAGTTTAGGGTTTTTAAGAAGAGAGGGGAGAGTTGCATGATTGAATTCTTGACAAGTGACATGGTTGAATTTAAACCAATGATGAATTTGAATTTAAATTCAAACATTAAATAATTACCCTAAATAATTCAGTTGTGAGGAAATTCATTAAGTAAATAGTCAATAATTAACAAGATAAACAATTATAACAAAGTAAAGCTCATTAGGGAAAACTTTGAGCTTTATTAATCATCACACAAATTACATTGTCATTACAATATTCATAAGAGAAAATAAATGAATTACAACACATTACAAGAATTGGTGAAATTGAAATAAATAAAAGAGAATAAAAAGAAAAGTACAAGTAATGACCCTAGTCTAAATACTACAAGATCATCTTCACTTGATCTTGGATTTGATGAACTCCATGTCCATTTTTGATCAATTGTTGATTCCCTGCACAAATCAAAGCAAAAACAGAATTAAGCCAAGTGGCAAAGCCACTTGGCAGGTTAGAAATCAAATGGAAATATGAAATGAGCAGATAAGACCAAAGTGGCCGAGCTGATCCATGCCACAGCCAAGTTCCAGGTTCAGGTGCACAGCACATGCCTACACACACACACAGCCTGCTCACAGGGCTGTGTGCATGCTGCACACACACACAGTGAGTCACTAAGGTGACAAGCAAGAGCTGTCGACCAGGGAGAGCCAGGGAGCATCACATATAAGCTTTTCAGAAGCAAACCCTAGCTCATTCATCGGCAGGCAACTTGGTAAGTCATCAGAAAACAAGAACACTTAGAACAGGAAGAACACATAGCCAGAACTTCATCCAGGAACAGCTCAAGCAAGGAACTGTTTCCTGTTGAGAAACAAACCATGGAGTAGATCAAGCACAAGCCACAAGGAGGAGCAGGGCAAGCCAAGAAATCAGCACAGAAGAAAAACCTCTACACCAACACACTATTTCTAGGAGCTGGAGTGAGGTATAAACAGATCAACCTGAGCAAAACCCTGGTTTGCTCATAAATAAGCATTTGCATATGTCACAGAAGCCAAAATGGGTAGAATACCCAGATTGTATCATCATCTGGCTACCAAGTCAGTTGGTGCAAGCAAAAATGGGTGAAGCCAATAGGAAATCACCAAGGGAACACTGGCTAGACCAAAACAGTGGCATAACCAAGGCAATCCAGCAAGGAAATGATCCTATCTATTCAACCAAAGCCACCTAGCACCTAAAACCTAGCACACCATCAGATAGATAGACAATATGTGTCTATTCTTGTTTGTCAACATCAAAGATCACTGGAAATCCAACAAGGAATTACCCAGTGATGCATTCACTAAGCCATAGCAAGCCAACAAGGGTGGGAGCTACCTAAACAGCAATGAATTGCTGTCAAGGTCACCTCAACCACTGAACCAGCCCAAACTAATAAGCCATGCACAGTTATCATCACCCAGATGGGTTCAAAAGGAGGGCTAGGGTACCCAACCAAGTGGTGGCATCCATCTAGCCCTGCCAAACTCAATGAAATGATCATTACTGCAAGCAGTTCACATCACTTATCCATTTTAGTAAAACCAGGTAATACAGATAAGTGAATCATATAAGAAATCAAAGCACCAGAGTCTTGCAGATGATCCAATGGATCATTGCAAGCATCAGCAACTGCTTGAGCAAGCAAAAGCATGCATCAGTACAGATTTTGGTGTCACACAGACACAAAGATGAGCAGAAGAGAGGCACAGTCATAACACAGCAGCTTTTACAAGCAACTGATGATCATATGATCATCAGAAGCTTGCTAGAGCATGCTAAGACATGCTAGAGCCAAGCCTAGCAACCACACATTTAACCAGATCAACTATATAGCCACATCTCATAAATAATTGCATCACAGATAAGTAAATAAATTAAATACAATTGTATCCAGAAGCACACCAATAAGGGATGGTGTTATTTAGTCAACAGCCATGCTCAATTGAGCATTTCCAAGATTCACAGCTCTATACACATCACACCCAGGGCACTGGCACTTGCATAAATGCAAGGATCATGCATCATGATCAAGCCAGGGGCAAGGAAATGCACACACAGGAGAGGCAGGATCTATATAGCAACAGCAGGAACAATTTAATAGAGCATAAGCATGCGCACAAGCACATCACATCAGCTAGGATCCATGGCAACAGCAGAGAGCACAGCAGCTTACACGCATTCACAGCAAGCACAGCAGCAGAGCATATAGGTGTAGAAGCAGCAGCCCTTCGTCTAGGCAAGTATCTCCAAAGGGAGAAGTCGGCCAGTGGCCGAGCTAGACGAAGAAGAGGAGAAGAGAAGGAGATAGAACAGGTAACAGAGGAGGAAAGAGGAGGAGAAACTTACAGGCGGAGCAGATGAGCACGACCGTGGCGGCACGGCGGCACACGCCGGGCGACGGCGGCGCCAGGCCAAGCCAAGCCTGGTCGCCACATCACCGCAACGCCGGCACCTCCACGACATCACCACGGCGCCAGGGACGCCGACGAACGGCGGATCTTCACGGATCCGTGCGGCCGAGGCGCAGATGCGTTGGGGAAGAGTCGAGGTGGACGCGAGCGTCAAATCGACGCAGACCACCATGTCCGCCGTCGAGAGACGGTCCAGATCCGCACCAGATCGTCGCCGATGATGGCCGGAGGCGGCCGGAGCAGGGCGGCGACGGCGGAGGGCGATTCGGTGTCGCGGGGCCCGAAGGAATTAGGGTTACGGAGGTGGAGGACGACGGAAGCGACTGGGTCGGTTGGACCGAGCCCACTGGGCTGGTCCAACCTAACCAGCTCGGCCGAGGTGGGCCCGAGGGGTATTTGGGAATTTCCAAAATACCCATTTAAATGAGAATTTCAAGAATTTTATAAAATAAAATACAACTCTAAAAAAATAAGTAAAAATATGAAAATTAATCAGCATAAAATTCTCTATCCAAATAAAATATCAAAGAGAATTTTTGAAGACAATGATGAATAAGTCTTAATTTGATGAATTAAAATAATGGTTTAAATCACACATATTATTTTCAATAATGAAAATAAGTCCATTAATGCATTTGGACTTTAAAAACACCTTGACAACATTTCAAGGTTGTATTTTACTTTTAAACAAGTATCCCCAAATTATTCTTAGTATTAACCTCTTACATGAAATAATAACGACATCGGAAGGGGGAACAAACCCTAAAAATGGAATCATGCATAATTGCTTCTTTAACCATTGCCCTTATCGGACAATGATGCTATTTTCAGAACAAGAGGACAAGGGTCAGTCCATACCTTCCAACTGCAGAACTTTGCAGTGTTCAGGCAAGTTCATCACTTGCTCATGTCATTTGAGTATTTTTATCAAATTACTTGCAAAGTATTATGGTTATCACTATTGCACAAAAAATCAAAACCACTACTTTCATAACTATGAATATGACTATGTGGTGGGCAATGGAGCCATGGATTGTGTTGATATGGTGGAGGTTCCATTGCAGGGTTTATATCCATCTAGGATTAAACAACAAATGTCGCCCAGTGATTCTTGTGCCGTATTAACGTGTTAACCATAAGATCCGGAGTGGGACGGAGTAGTCAAAAGTGTTTCCACCTCTCGTTCATCAACGGATGCGCTTTACCGTAGACACTTGTATCTATCAGGGGCAAGCGGTTGGCTGGGGAAGCCTTAAGTCCCCACGGCATAGTCCGTAGACACTTGTCGCTCGAAGAACAAGCGGTTGGCTGGGGAAGCCTTAAGTCCCCACGGTATTGCGGTCTATGATGGGTTGCAGCTACCGGCGAAGGAGTTTGGTTCGATCCCAAACTGTCGTCGTGGTCGGGGTCCACCCGTGAGTGGGAATAATGGGACCGGCGAGGACCCAGGGTCGGGGCATGCAACAAGGGTGGGTGTTCGAGGTAGCGGAGGAACATGATTGGCTAGACCTTATACCGGGCCTCACACCAAAGGAAGTGTGGACGGGTGCCCGGTTGGCACCAAGGTTAAGATCTCTTATGGGTAAAGCAACACACTCTGCAGAGTGTAAAGAACTGTCACTGCCTGTTCCGGGATTGAGGAACTGCGAACGCGGCCGGAAAGGAGCTCCATGAAGTTCTAGTAAACCGGTGAAGGCTGACGGACATAGCTCTTTGAAATAAAAGCAATCTCTTGAAGAAATGTTTATCAAAACTTGCATTGGTATTAGACTTTCTGGTCTAATATCATAGCTAGTGCATTAAACACCTCTTATCTATAATGAACTTGTTGAGTACGCTCGTACTCATACCACTCTTAATCCCATGCTTAGATTGTCTGAATCGTCTGGAGGAGGACTACGACAACAATGAAGGAGCCGAGATTATCGGCTATGATGAACCTGACCTCTCAGGAGGAGTTGAAGGCGTAGACTATCTCATAGTCTACGGAACCGGGGAGGCTTCCGGTGGAGATCAAGCCTAGAAGAACCTAGTAGTAGTTGTAGCCGAGCAGCACGAACTCTTAATATTTAGCTGCTCGAGGAAATAAATGTATCACTTAATGAGACTCATATATTGTAAGTTAAGTTGGGTTCGCCTCGAACCCAGGAGTTTTCCTCTTAGGACCCAAGAGGAGCTCCGAGACGACATGTGTATGTTAATTGTAATAATATGTGAATGAGTTATGGACCTGCTATGTTTGTTGTACTACTCTGAGGGATGTAATATTTGCGGAATGGTACTTCGCGAATGTTATATCAACGACTGGCATTCTACAACATGCAGTGGTATGCAGGGTCACCACATTACGGTAGCTGAAAATCATCACGGGAGCTGGAAAATGTGCGCTACAGCCCACGAAATGGGCAGAAAACATGAGAAATGTGAGCTATAGCCCACGGAAATGGAGGCAGAAAACAAAAAAAACACGAGTTTTTCGGCGCCGCTCAAACCATGTATCGTTCGTTACGGTAGCTGGAAATCGTCCCGGGAACCGGAAAATGAGCGCTATAGCCCATGAAATGGGCAGAAAACATGAAAATTGTGAGCTATAGCCCATGGAAATGGAGGCAGAAAACATGACAAACACGAGTTTTGCGACGCCTCTCAAACCATGTATCGGTGCTTATGGTAGCTGAAAATTGTCCTGGGAGTTGGAAAATGTGCGCTATAGCCCATGAAATGGGCAGAAAACATGAAAACTGTGAGCTATAGCCCATGGAAATGGAGGCAGAAAACATGAAAAACACGAGTTTTGCGTCGCCACTCAAACCATGTATCGGTGCTTATGGTAGCTGAAAATTGTCCTGGGAGTTGGAAAATGTGCGCTATAGCCCATGAAATGGGCAGAAAACATGAAAACTGTGAGCTATAGCCCATGGAAATGGAGGCAGAAAACATGAAAAACACGAGTTTTTGCGTCGCCTCTCAAACCATGTATCGGTGCTTATGGTAGCTGAAAATTGTCCTGGGAGTTGGAAAAAGTGCGTTATAGCCCATGAAATGGGCAGAAAACATGAAAACTGTGAGCTATAGCCCATGGAAATGGAGGCAGAAAACATGAAAAACACGAGTTTTTGCGACGCCTCTCAAACCATGTATCGTTCGTTACGGTAGCTGGAAATCGTCCCGAGAACCGGATAATGTGCGTTATAGCCCATGAAATGGGCTGAAAACATGAAAACCGTGAGCTATAGCCCATGGAAATGGAGGCAGAAAACATGAAAAACACGAGTTTTTGCGACACCTCTGAAACCATGTATCGGTGGTTACGGTAGCTGAAAATCATCATGGGAGCTAGAAAATGTGCGCTACAGCCCACGAAATGGGCAGAAAACATGAAAAATGTGAGCTATAGCCCACGGAAATGGAGGCAGAAAACATAAAAAACCCGAGTTTTTCGGCGCCTCTCAAACCATGTATCGTTCGTTACGGTAGCTGGAAATCATCCCGGGAACCGGAAAATGAGCGCTATAGCCCATGAAATGGGCAGAAAACATGAAAATTGTGAGCTATAGCCCATGGAAATGGAGGCAGGAAACATGTCAAACACGAGTTTTTGCGACGCCTCTCAAACCATGTATCGGTGCTTATGGTAGCTGAAAATTGTCCTGGGAGTTGGAAAATGTGCGCTATAGCCCATGAAATGGGCAGAAAACATGAAAACTGTGAGCTATAGCCCATGGAAATGGAGGGAGAAAACATGAAAAACACGAGTTTTGCGTCGCCTCTCAAACCATGTATCGGTGCTTATGGTAGCTGAAAATTGTCCTGGTAGTTGAAAAAAGTGCGTTATAGCCCATGAGATGGGCAGAAAACATGAAAACTGTGAGCTATAGCCCATGGAAATGGAGGCAGAAAACATGAAAAACACGAGTTTTGCGTCGCCTCTCAAACCATGTATCGGTACTTATGGTAGCTGAAAATTATCCTGGGAGTTGGAAAAAGTGCGTTATAGCCTATGAAATGGGCAGAAAACATGAAAACTGTGAGCTATAGCCCATGAAAATGGAGGCAGAAAACATGAAAAACATGAGTTTTTGCGACGCCTCTCAAACCATGTATCGTTCGTTATGGTAGCTGGAAATTGTCCCAAGAACCGGATAATGTGCGCTATAGCCCATGAAATGGGCAGAAAACATGAAAACCGTGAGCTATAGCCCATGGAAATGGAGGCAGAAAACATGACAAACACGAGTTTTGCGTCGCCTCTCAAACCATGTATCGGTGCTTATGGTAGCTTTTGTCCTGGGAGTTGGAAAAAGTGCGCAGATCATGAAATGGGCATAAAACATGAAAACTGTGAGCTATAGCCCACGGAAATGGAGGCAGAGAACATGAAAAACACGATTTTTTGCGACGCCTCTGAAACCACGTATCGGTGCTTACGGTAGCAGAAAATCATCATGGGAGCTGGAAAATGTGCGCCATAGCCCATGAAATGGGTAGAAAACATGAAAAATGTGAGCAATAGCCCACGGAAATGGAGGCAAAAAACATAAAAAACCCGAGTTTTTCGACGCCTCTCAAACCATGTATCGTTCGTTACGGTAGCTGGAAATCATCCCGGGAACCGGAAAATGAGCGCTATAGACCATGAAATGGGCAGAAAACATGAAAATTGTGAGCTATAGCCCATGAAAATGGAGGCAGGAAACATGTCAAACACGAGTTTTTGCGACGCCTCTCAAACCATGAATCGGTGCTTATGGTAGCTGAAAATTGTCCTGGGAGTTGGAAAATGTGCGCTATAGCCCATGAAATGGGCAGAAAACATGAAAACTATGAGCTATAGCCCATGGAAATGGAGGGAGAAAACATGAAAAACAAGAGTTTTTGCGTCGCCACTCAAACCATGTATCGGTGCTTATGGTAGCTGAAAATTGTCCTGGTAGTTGGAAAAAGTGCGTTATAGCCCATGAGATGGGCAGAAAACATGAAAACGGTGAGCTATAGCCCATGGAAATGGAGGGAGAAAACATGAAAAACACGAGTTTTTGCGTCGCCTCTCAAACCATGTATCGGTGCTTATGGTAGCTGCAAATTGTCCTGGGAGTTGGAAAAAGTGCGTTATAGCCCATGAAATGGGCAGAAAACATGAAAACTGTGAGCTATAGCCCATTGAAATGGAGGCAGAAAACATGAAAAACATGAGTTTTTGCGACGCCTCTCAAACCATGTATCGTTCGTTATGGTAGCTGGAAATCGTCCCGAGAACCGGATAATGTGCGCTATAGCCCATGAAATGGGCAGAAAACATGAAAACCGTGAGCTATAGCCCATGGAAATGGAGGCAGAAAACATGACAAACACGAGTTTTTGCGTCGCCTCTCAAACCATGTATCGGTGCTTATGGTAGCTGAAAATTGTCCGGGAGTTGGAAAATGTGCGCTATAGCCCATGAAATGGACAGAAAATATGAAAAGTGTGAGCTATAGCCCACGGAAATGGAGGCAGAAAACATGAAAAACACGAGTTTTTCGACGCCTCTCAAACCATGTATCGTTCGTTACGGTAGCTGGAAATCATCCCGGGAACCTGAAAATGTGCGCTATAGCCCATAAAATGGGCAGAAAACATGAAAACTGTGTGACCTATAGCCCATGGAAATGGAGGCAGAAAACATGAAAAACCCGAGTTCTTGCGATGCCTCTCAAACCAAGTATCGGTGGTTATGGTAGCTGGAAATCGTCCCAGGAACCAGAAAAGGTGCGCTATAGACCATGAAGTGGGCAGAAAACATGAAAATTGTGAGCTATAGCCCATGCCAATGGAGGAAGAAAACATGAAAAAGTCGAGTTTTTGCGACGCCTCTCAAACCATGTATCGGTGCTTACGGTAGCTGGAAATCATTCTCAGAGCTGGAAAATGTACGCTATAGCCCATGAAATGGGCAGAAAACATGAAAACGCTGAGCTATAGAAAATGGAGGCAGAAAACATGAAAAACATGAGTTTTTGCGTCGCCTGTCAAACCATGTATCGGTGCTTATGGTAGCTGAAAATTGTCCTGGGAGTTGGAAAAGGTGCGTTACAGCCCATGAAATGGGCAGAAAACATGAAAACTGTGAGCTATAGCCCATGGAAATGGAGGCAGAAAACATGAAAAACACGAGTTTTTGCGACGCCTCTCAAACCATGTATCGTTCGTTACGGTAGCTGGAAATCGTCCCGAGAACCGGATAATGTGCGTTATAGCCCATGAAATGGGCTGAAAACATGAAAACCGTGAGCTATAGCCCATGGAAATGGAGGCAGAAAATATGAAAAACACGAGTTTTTGCGACACCTTTGAAACCATGTATCGGTGGTTACGGTAGCTGAAAATCATCATGGGAGCTGGAAAATGTACGCTACAGCCCACGAAATGGGCAGAAAACATGAAAAATGTGAGCTATAGCCCACGGAAATGGAGGCAGAAAACATAAAAAACCCGAGTTTTTCGGCGCCTCTCGAACCATGTATCGTTCGTTACGGTAGCTGGAAATCATCCCGGGAACCGGAAAATGAGCGCTATAGCCCATGAAATGGGCAGAAAACATGAAAATTGTGAGCTATAGCCCATGGAAATGGAGGCAGAAAACATGACAAACACGAGTTTTTGCGACGCCTCTCAAACCATGTATCGGTGCTTATGGTAGCTGAAAATTGTCCTGGGAGTTGGAAAATGTGCGCTATAGCCCATGAAATGGGCAGAAAACATGAAAATTGTGAGCTATAGCCCATGGAAATGGAGGCAGAAAACATGAAAAACACGTGTTTTCGCGTCGCCTATCAAACCATGTATCGGTGCTTATGGTAGCTGAAAATTGTCCTGGGAGTTGGAAAAAGTGCGTTATAGCCCATGAAATGGGCAGAAAACATGAAAACTGTGAGCTATAGCCCATGGAAATGGAGGCAGAAAACATGAAAAACATGAGTTTTTGCGATGCCTCTCAAACCATGTAACGTTCGTTACGGTAGCTGGAAATCGTCCCGGGAACCGGAAAATGAGCGCTATAACCCATGAAATGGGCAGAAAACATGAAAATTATGAGCTATAGCCCAAGGAAATGGTGACAGAGAACATGAAAAACACAATTTTTTGCGACACCTCTGAAACCACGTATCGGTGCTTACGGTAGCTGAAAATCATCATGGGAGCTAGAAAATGTGCGCTACAGCCCACGAAATGGGCAGAAAACATGAAAAATGTGAGCAATAGCCCACGGAAATGGAGGCAGAAAACATAAAAAACACGAGTTTTTCGGCGCCTCTCAAACCATGTATCATTCGTTACGGTAGCTGGAAATCATCCCGGGAACCGGAAAATGAGCGCTATAGCCCATGAAATGGGCAGAAAACATGAAAATTGTGAGCTATAGCCCATGGAAATGGAGGCAGGAAACATGTCAAACACGAGTTTTTGCGACGCCTCTCAAACCATGTATCGATGCTTATGGTAGCTGAAAATTGTCCTGGGAGTTGGAAAATGTGCGCTATAGCCCATGAAATGGGCAGAAAACATGAAAACTGTGAGCTATAGCCCATGGAAATGGAGGGAGAAAACATGAAAAACACGAGTTTTGCGTCGCCTCTCAAACCATGTATCGGTGCTTATGGTAGCTGAAAATTGTCCTGGTAGTTGAAAAAAGTGCGTTATAGCCCATGAGATGGGCAGAAAACATGAAAACTGTGAGCTATAGCCCATGGAAATGGAGGCAGAAAACATGAAAAACACGAGTTTTTGCGTCGCCTCTCAAACCATGTATCGGTGCTTATGGTAGCTGAAAATTGTCCTGGGAGTTGGAAAAAGTGCGTTATAGCCTATGAAATGGGCAGAAAACATGAAAACTGTGAGCTATAGCCCATGAAAATGGAGGCAGAAAACATGAAAAACATGAGTTTTTGCGACGCCTCTCAAACCATGTATCGTTCGTTATGGTAGCTGGAAATTGTCCCAAGAACCGGATAATGTGCGCTATAGCCCATGAAATGGGCAGAAAACATGAAAACCGTGAGCTATAGCCCATGGAAATGGAGGCAGAAAACATGACAAACACGAGTTTTTGCGTCGCCTCTCAAACCATGTATCGGTGCTTATGGTAGCTTTTGTCCTGGGAGTTGGAAAAAGTGCGCTATAGCCCATGAAATGGGCATAAAACATGAAAACTGTGAGCTATAGCCCACGGAAATGGAGGCAGAGAACATGAAAAACACGATTTTTTGCGACGCCTCTGAAACCACGTATCGGTGCTTACGGTAGCAGAAAATCATCATGGGAGCTGGAAAATGTGCGCCATAGCCCATGAAATGGGTAGAAAACATGAAAAATGTGAGCAATAGCCCACGGAAATGGAGGCAAAAAACATAAAAAACCCGAGTTTTTCGACGCCTCTCAAACCATGTATCGTTCGTTACGGTAGCTGGAAATCATCCCGGGAACCGGAAAATGAGCGCTATAGACCATGAAATGGGCAGAAAACATGAAAATTGTGAGCTATAGCCCATGAAAATGGAGGCAGGAAACATGTCAAACACGAGTTTTTGCGACGCCTCTCAAACCATGAATCGGTGCTTATGGTAGCTGAAAATTGTCCTGGGAGTTGGAAAATGTGCGCTATAGCCCATGAAATGGGCAGAAAACATGAAAACTATGAGCTATAGCCCATGGAAATGGAGGGAGAAAACATGAAAAACAAGAGTTTTTGCGTCGCCACTCAAACCATGTATCGGTGCTTATGGTA
Organism: Lolium multiflorum; assembly: GCA_030979885.1. Classification (NCBI taxonomy): domain Eukaryota; kingdom Viridiplantae; phylum Streptophyta; class Magnoliopsida; order Poales; family Poaceae; genus Lolium; species Lolium multiflorum. Next base: position 6,633,057 of record CM061747.1, on the reverse strand, counting down.
GCTGAAAATTGTCCTGGTAGTTGGAAAAAGTGCGTTATAGCCCATGAGATGGGCAGAAAACATGAAAACGGTGAGCTATAGCCCATGGAAATGGAGGCAGAAAACATGAAAAACACGAGTTTTTGCGTCGCCTCTCAAACCATGTATCGGTGCTTATGGTAGCTGCAAATTGTCCTGGGAGTTGGAAAAAGTGCGTTATAGCCCATGAAATGGGCAGAAAACATGAAAACTGTGAGCTATAGCCCATTGAAATGGAGGCAGAAAACATGAAAAACATGAGTTTTTGCGACGCCTCTCAAACCATGTATCGTTCGTTATGGTAGCTGGAAATCGTCCCGAGAACCGGATAATGTGCGCTATAGCCCATGAAATGGGCAGAAAACATGAAAACCGTGAGCTATAGCCCATGGAAATGGAGGCACAAACAAAAACACGAGTTTTTGCGTCGCCTCTCAAACCATGTATCGGTGCTTATGGTAGCTGAAAATTGTCCTGGGAGTTGGAAAAAGTGCGCTATAGCCCATGAAATGGACAGAAAATATGAAAACTGTGAGCTATAGCCCACGGAAATGGAGGCAGAAAACATGAAAAACACGAGTTTTTCGACGCCTCTCAAACCATGTATCGTTCGTTACGGTAGCTGGAAATCATCCCGGGAACCTGAAAATGTGCGCTATAGCCCATAAAATGGGCAGAAAACATGAAAACTGTGTGACATATAGCCCATGGAAATGGAGGCAGAAAACATGAAAAACCCGAGTTCTTGCGATGCCTCTCAAACCAAGTATCGGTGGTTATGGTAGCTGGAAATCGTCCCAGGAACCAGAAAAGGTGCGCTATAGACCATGAAGTGGGCAGAAAACATGAAAATTGTGAGCTATAGCCCATGCCAATGGAGGAAGAAAACATGAAAAAGTCGAGTTTTTGCGACGCCTCTCAAACCATGTATCGGTGCTTACGGTAGCTGGAAATCATTCTCAGAGCTGGAAAATGTACGCTATAGCCCATGAAATGGGCAGAAAACATGAAAACGCTGAGCTATAGAAAATGGAGGCAGAAAACATGAAAAACATGAGTTTTTGCGTCGCCTGTCAAACCATGTATCGGTGCTTATGGTAGCTGAAAATTGTCCTGGGAGTTGGAAAAGGTGCGTTACAGCCCATGAAATGGGCAGAAAACATGAAAACTGTGAGCTATAGCCCATGGAAATGGAGGCAGAAAACATGAAAAACACGAGTTTTGCGACGCCTCTCAAACCATGTATCGTTCGTTACGGTAGCTGGAAATCGTCCCGAGAACCGGATAATGTGCGTTATAGCCCATGAAATGGGCTGAAAACATGAAAACCGTGAGCTATAGCCCATGGAAATGGAGGCAGAAAACATGAAAAACACGAGTTTTTGCGACACCTTTGAAACCATGTATCGGTGGTTACGGTAGCTGAAAATCATCATGGGAGCTGGAAAATGTACGCTACAGCCCACGAAATGGGCAGAAAACATGAAAAATGTGAGCTATAGCCCACGGAAATGGAGGCAGAAAACATAAAAAACCCGAGTTTTTCGGCGCCTCTCGAACCATGTATCGTTCGTTACGGTAGCTGGAAATCATCCGGGAACCGGAAAATGAGCGCTATAGCCCATGAAATGGGCAGAAAACATGAAAATTGTGAGCTATAGCCCATGGAAATGGAGGCAGAAAACATGACAAACACGAGTTTTTGCGACGCCTCTCAAACCATGTATCGGTGCTTATGGTAGCTGAAAATTGTCCTGGGAGTTGGAAAATGTGCGCTATAGCCCATGAAATGGGCAGAAAACATGAAAATTGTGAGCTATAGCCCATGGAAATGGAGGCAGAAAACATGAAAAACACGAGTTTTTGCGTCGCCTCTCAAACCATGTATCGGTGCTTATGGTAGCTGAAAATTGTCCTGGGAGTTGGAAAAAGTGCGTTATAGCCCATGAAATGGGCAGAAAACATGAAAACTGTGAGCTATAGCCCATGGAAATGGAGGCAGAAAACATGAAAAACATGAGTTTTTGCGATGCCTCTCAAACCATGTAACGTTCGTTACGGTAGCTGGAAATCGTCCCGGGAACCGGAAAATGAGCGCTATAACCCATGAAATGGGCAGAAAACATGAAAATTATGAGCTATAGCCCAAGGAAATGGTGACAGAGAACATGAAAAACACAATTTTTTGCGACACCTCTGAAACCACGTATCGGTGCTTACGGTAGCTGAAAATCATCATGGGAGCTAGAAAATGTGCGCTACAGCCCACGAAATGGGCAGAAAACATGAAAAATGTGAGCAATAGCCCACGGAAATGGAGGCAGAAAACATAAAAAACACGAGTTTTTCGGCGCCTCTCAAACCATGTATCATTCGTTACGGTAGCTGGAAATCATCCCGGGAACCGGAAAATGAGCGCTATAGCCCATGAAATGGGCAGAAAACATGAAAATTGTGAGCTATAGCCCATGGAAATGGAGGCAGGAAACATGTCAAACACGAGTTTTTACGACGCCTCTCAAACCATGTATCGATGCTTATGGTAGCTGAAAATTGTCCTGGGAGTTGGAAAATGTGCGCTATAGCCCATGAAATGGGCAGAAAAAAACATGTGAGCTATAGCCCATGGAAATTGAGGGAGAAAACATGAAAAACACGAGTTTTGCGTCGCCTCTCAAACCATGTATCGGTGCTTATGGTAGCTGAAAATTGTCCTGGTAGTTGGAAAAAGTGCGTTATAGCCCATGAGATGGGCAGAAAACATGAAAACTGTGACTATAGCCCATGGAAATGGAGGCAGAAAACATGAAAAACACGAGTTTTTGCGTCGCCTCTCAAACCATGTATCGGTGCTTATGGTAGCTGAAAATTGTCCTGGGAGTTGGAAAAAGTGCGTTATAGCCTATGAAATGGGCAGAAAACATGAAAACTGTGAGCTATAGCCCATGAAAATGGAGGCAGAAAACATGAAAAACATGAGTTTTGCGACGCCTCTCAAACCATGTATCATTCGTTATGGTAGCTGGAAATCGTCCCGAGAACCGGATAATGTGCGCTATAGCCCATGAAATGGGCAGAAAACATGAAAACCGTGAGCTATAGCCCATGGAAATGGAGGCAGAAAACATGACAAACACGAGTTTTTGCGTCACCTCTCAAACCATGTATCGGTGCTTATGGTAGCTTTTGTCCTGGGAGTTGGAAAAAGTGCACTATAGCCCATGAAATGGGAAAACATGAAAACTATGAGCTATAGCCCACGGAAATGGAGGCAGAGAACATGAAAAACACGATTTTTTGCGACGCCTCTGAAACCACGTATCGGTGCTTACGGTAGCAGAAAATCGTCATGGGAGCTGGAAAATGTGCGCTATAGCCCATGAAATGGGTAGAAAACATGAAAAATGTGAGCTATAGCCCACGGAAATGGAGGCAAAAAACATAAAAAACCCGAGTTTTTCGACGCCTCTCAAACCATGTATCGTTCGTTAACGTAGCTGGAAATCATCCCGGGAACCGGAAAATGAGCTCTATAGACCATGAAATGGGCAGAAAACATGAAAATTGTGAGCTATAGCCCATGGAAATGGAGGCAAGAAACATGTCAAACACGAGTTTTTGCGACGCCTCTCAAACCATGAATCGGTGCTTATGGTAGCTGAAAATTGTCCTGGGAGTTGGAAAATGTGCGCTATAGCCCATGAAATGGGCAGAAAACATGAAAACTGTGAGCTATAGCCCATGGAAATGGAGGGAGAAAACATGAAAAACACGAGTTTTTGCGTCGCCTCTCAAACCATGTATCGGTGCTTATGGTAGCTGCAAATTGTCCTGGGAGTTGGAAAAAGTGCGTTATAGCCCATGAAATGGGCAGAAAACATGAAAACTGTGAGCTATAGCCCATTGAAATGGAGGCAGAAAACATGAAAAACATGAGTTTTTGCGATGCCTCTCAAACCATGTATCGTTCGTTACGGTAGCTGGAAATCGTCCCGGGAACCGGAAAATGAGCGCTATAACCCATGAAATGGGCAGAAAACATGAAAATTATGAGCTATAGCCCAAGGAAATGGTGACAGAGAACATGAAAAACACAATTTTTTGCGACACCTCTGAAACCACGTATCGGTGCTTACGGTAGCTGAAAATCATCATGGGAGCTAGAAAATGTGCGCTACAGCCCACGAAATGGGCAGAAAACATGAAAAATGTGAGCAATAGCCCACGGAAATGGAGGCAGAAAACATAAAAAACACGAGTTTTTCGGCGCCTCTCAAACCATGTATCATTCGTTACGGTAGCTGGAAATCATCCCGGGAACCGGAAAATGAGCGCTATAGCCCATGAAATGGGCAGAAAACATGAAAATTGTGAGCTATAGCCCATGGAAATGGAGGCAGGAAACATGTCAAACACGAGTTTTTGCGACGCCTCTCAAACCATGTATCGGTGCTTATGGTAGCTGAAAATTGTCCTGGGAGTTGGAAAAAGTGCGCTATAGCCCATGAAATGGGCAGAAAACATGAAAACTGTGAGCTATAGCCCATGGAAATTGAGGGAGAAAACATGAAAAACACGAGTTTTGCGTCGCCTCTCAAACCATGTATCGGTGCTTATGGTAGCTGAAAATTGTCCTGGTAGTTGAAAAAAGTGCGTTATAGCCCATGAGATGGGCAGAAAACATGAAAACCGTGAGCTATAGCCCATGGAAATGGAGGCAGAAAACATGAAAAACACGAGTTTTTGCGTCGCCTCTCAAACCATGTATCGGTGCTTATGGTAGCTGAAAATTGTCCTGGGAGTTGGAAAAAGTGCGTTATAGCCCATGAAATGGGCAGAAAACATGAAAACTGTGAGCTATAGCCCATGGAAATGGAGGCAGAAAACATGAAAAACATGAGTTTTTGCGATGCCTCTCAAACCATGTATTCGTTACGGTAGCTGGAAATCGTCCGAACCGGAAAATGAGCGCTATAACCCATGAAATGGGCAGAAAACATGAAAATTATGAGCTATAGCCCAAGGAAATGGTGACAGAGAACATGAAAAACACAATTTTTTGCGACACCTCTGAAACCACGTATCGGTGCTTACGGTAGCTGAAAATCATCATGGGAGCTAGAAAATGTGCGCTACAGCCCACGAAATGGGCAGAAAACATGAAAAATGTGAGCAATAGCCCACGGAAATGGAGGCAGAAAACATAAAAAACACGAGTTTTTCGGCGCCTCTCAAACCATGTATCATTCGTTACGGTAGCTGGAAATCATCCCGGGAACCGGAAAATGAGCGCTATAGCCCATGAAATGGGCAGAAAACATGAAAATTGTGAGCTATAGCCCATGGAAATGGAGGCAGGAAACATGTCAAACACGAGTTTTTGCGACGCCTCTCAAACCATGTATCGGTGCTTATGGTAGCTGAAAATTGTCCTGGGAGTTGGAAAATGTGCGTTATAGCCCATGAAATGGGCAGAAAACATGAAAGCTGTGAGCTATAGCCCATGGAAATTGAGGGAGAAAACATGAAAAACACGAGTTTTTGCGTCGCCTCTCAAACCATGTATCGGTGCTTATGGTAGCTGAAAATTGTCCTGGTAGTTGAAAAAGTGCGTTATAGCCCATGAGATGGGCAGAAAACATGGTTGTGAGCTGCCCATGGAAATGGAGGCGAGAAAACATGAAAAACACGAGTTTTGCGTCGCCTCTCAAACCATGTATCGGTGCTTATGGTAGCTGAAAATTGTCCTGGGAGTTGGAAAAAGTGCGTTATAGCCTATGAAATGGGCAGAAAACATGAAAACTGTGAGCTATAGCCCATGAAAATGGAGGCAGAAAACATGAAAAACATGAGTTTTTGCGACGCCTCTCAAACCATGTATCGTTCGTTATGGTAGCTGGAAATTGTCCAGAACCGGATAATGTGCGCTATAGCCCATGAAATGGGCAGAAAACATGAAAACCGTGAGCTATAGCCCATGGAAATGGAGGCAGAAAACATGAAAAACACGAGTTTTTGCGACACCTCTGAAACCATGTATCGGTGGTTACGGTAGCTGAAAATCATCATGGGAGCTAGAAAATGTGCGCTACAGCCCACGAAATGGGCAGAAAACATGAAAAATGTGAGCTATAGCCCACGGAAATGGAGGCAGAAAACATAAAAAACCCGAGTTTTTCGGCGCCTCTCAAACCATGTATCGTTCGTTACGGTAGCTGGAAATCATCCCGGGAACCGGAAAATGAGCGCTATAGCCCATGAAATGGGCAGAAAACATGAAAATTGTGAGCTATAGCCCATGGAAATGGAGGCAGGAAACATGTCAAACACGAGTTTTTGCGACGCCTCTCAAACCATGTATCGGTGCTTATGGTAGCTGAAAATTGTCCTGGGAGTTGGAAAATGTGCGCTATAGCCCATGAAATGGGCAGAAAACATGAAAACTGTGAGCTATAGCCCATGGAAATTGAGGGAGAAAACATGAAAAACACGAGTTTTGCGTCGCCTCTCAAACCATGTATCGGTGCTTATGGTAGCTGAAAATTGTCCTGGTAGTTGAAAAAAGTGCGTTATAGCCCATGAGATGGGCAGAAAACATGAAAACTGTGAGCTATAGCCCATGGAAATGGAGGCAGAAAACATGAAAAACACGAGTTTTTGCGTCGCCTCTCAAACCATGTATCGGTGCTTATGGTAGCTGAAAATTGTCCTGGGAGTTGGAAAAAGTGCGTTATAGCCTATGAAATGGGCAGAAAACATGAAAACTGTGAGCTATAGCCCATGAAAATGGAGGCAGAAAACATGAAAAACATGAGTTTTTGCGACGCCTCTCAAACCATGTATCGTTCGTTATGGTAGCTGGAAATTGTCCCAAGAACCGGATAATGTGCGCTATAGCCCATGAAATGGGCAGAAAACATGAAAACCGTGAGCTATAGCCCATGGAAATGGAGGCAGAAAACATGACAAACACGAGTTTTTGCGTCGCCTCTCAAACCATGTATCGGTGCTTATGGTAGCTTTTGTCCTGGGAGTTGGAAAAAGTGCGCAGATCATGAAATGGGCATAAAACATGAAAACTGTGAGCTATAGCCCACGGAAATGGAGGCAGAGAACATGAAAAACACGATTTTGCGACGCCTCTGAAACCACGTATCGGTGCTTACGGTAGCAGAAAATCATCATGGGAGCTGGAAAATGTGCGCCATAGCCCATGAAATGGGTAGAAAACATGAAAAATGTGAGCAATAGCCCACGGAAATGGAGGCAGAAAACATAAAAAACCCGAGTTTTCGACGCCTCTCAAACCATGTATCGTTCGTTACGGTAGCTGGAAATCATCCCGGGAACCGGAAAATGAGCGCTATAGACCATGAAATGGGCAGAAAACATGAAAATTGTGAGCTATAGCCCATGAAAATGGAGGCAGGAAACATGTCAAACACGAGTTTTTGCGACGCCTCTCAAACCATGAATCGGTGCTTATGGTAGCTGAAAATTGTCCTGGGAGTTGGAAAATGTGCGCTATAGCCCATGAAATGGGCAGAAAACATGAAAACTATGAGCTATAGCCCATGGAAATGGAGGGAGAAAACATGAAAAACAAGAGTTTTTGCGTCGCCACTCAAACCATGTATCGGTGCTTATGGTAGCTGAAAATTGTCCTGGTAGTTGGAAAAAGTGCGTTATAGCCCATGAGATGGGCAGAAAACATGAAAACGGTGAGCTATAGCCCATGGAAATGGGCAGAAAACATGAAAAACACGAGTTTTTGCGACGCCTCTCAAACCATGTATCGGTGCTTATGGTAGCTGAAAATTGTCCTGGGAGTTGGAAAAAGTGCGTTATAGCCCATGAAATGGGCAGAAAACATGAAAACTGTGAGCTATAGCCCATTGAAATGGAGGCAGAAAACATGAAAAACATGAGTTTTTGCGAAGCCTCTCAAACCATGTATCGTTCGTTATGGTAGCTGGAAATCGTCCCGAGAACCGGATAATGTGCGCTATAGCCCATGAAATGGGCAGAAAACATGAAAACCGTGAGCTATAGCCCATGGAAATGGAGGGCAGAAAACATGACAAACACGAGTTTTTCGTCGCCTCTCAAACCATGTATCGGTGCTTATGGTAGCTGAAAATTGTCCTGGGAGTTGGAAAAAGTGCGCTATAGCCCATGAAATGGACAGAAAATATGAAAACTGTGAGCTATAGCCCACGGAAATGGAGGCAGAGAACATGAAAAACACGATTTTTTGCGACGCCTCTGAAACCATGTATCGGTGCTTACGGTAGCAGAAAATCATCATGGGAGCTGGAAAATGTGCGCTATAGCCCATGAAATGGGTAGAAAACATGAAAAATGTGAGCTATAGCCCACGGAAATGGAGGCAGAAAACATGAAAAACACGAGTTTTTCGACGCCTCTCAAACCATGTATCGTTCGTTACGGTAGCTGGAAATCATCCCGGGAACCTGAAAATGTGCGCTATAGCCCATAAAATGGGCAGAAAACATAAACTGTGTGACCTATAGCCCATGGAAATGGAGGCAGAAAACATGAAAAACCCGAGTTCTTGCGATGCCTCTCAAACCAAGTATCGGTGGTTATGGTAGCTGGAAATCGTCCCAGGAACCAGAAAAGGTGCGCTATAGACCATGAAGTGGGCAGAAAACATGAAAATTGTGAGCTATAGCCCATGCCAATGGAGGAAGAAAACATGAAAAAGTCGAGTTTTGCGACGCCTCTCAAACCATGTATCGGTGCTTACGGTAGCTGGAAATCATTCTCAGAGCTGGAAAATGTACGCTATAGCCCATGAAATGGGCAGAAAACATGAAAACGCTGAGCTATAGAAAATGGAGGCAGAAAACATGAAAAACATGAGTTTTTGCGTCGCCTGTCAAACCATGTATCGGTGCTTATGGTAGCTGAAAATTGTCCTGGGAGTTGGAAAAGGTGCGTTACAGCCCATGAAATGGGCAGAAAACATAAAAACTGTGAGCTATAGCCCATGGAAATGGAGGCAGAAAACATGAAAAACACGAGTTTTTGCGACGCCTCTCAAACCATGTATCGTTCGTTACGGTAGCTGGAAATCGTCCCGAGAACCGGATAATGTGCGTTATAGCCCATGAAATGGGCTGAAAACATGAAAACCGTGAGCTATAGCCCATGGAAATGGAGGCAGAAAATATGAAAAACACGAGTTTTTGCGACACCTTTGAAACCATGTATCGGTGGTTACGGTAGCTGAAAATCATCATGGGAGCTGGAAAATGTACGCTACAGCCCACGAAATGGGCAGAAAACATGAAAAATGTGAGCTATAGCCCACGGAAATGGAGGCAGAAAACATAAAAAACCCGAGTTTTTCGGCGCCTCTCGAACCATGTATCGTTCGTTACGGTAGCTGGAAATCGTAACGGGAACTGGAAAATGTACGCTATAGCCCATGAAATGGGCGAGAAAACATGAAAATTGTGAGCTATAGCCCATGGAAATGGAGGCACAAAAAAAACACGAGTTTTTGCGACGCCTCTCAAACCATGTATCGGTGCTTATGGTAGCTGAAAATTGTCCTGGGAGTTGGAAAATGTGCGCTATAGCCCATGAAATGGGCAGAAAACATGAAAATTGTGAGCTATAGCCCATGGAAATGGAGGCAGAAAACATGAAAAACACGTGTTTTCGCGTCGCCTATCAAACCATGTATCGGTGCTTATGGTAGCTGAAAATTGTCCTGGGAGTTGGAAAAAGTGCGTTATAGCCCATGAAATGGGCAGAAAACATGAAAACCGTGAGCTATAGCCCATGGAAATGGAGGAGAAAACATGAAAAACATGAGTTTTTGCGATGCCTCTCAAACCATGTAACGTTCGTTACGGTAGCTGGAAATCGTCCCGGGAACCGGAAAATGAGCGCTATAACCCATGAAATGGGCAGAAAACATGAAAATTATGAGCTATAGCCCAAGGAAATGGTGACAGAGAACATGAAAAACACAATTTTTTGCGACACCTCTGAAACCACGTATCGGTGCTTACGGTAGCTGAAAATCATCATGGGAGCTAGAAAATGTGCGCTACAGCCCACGAAATGGGCAGAAAACATGAAAAATGTGAGCAATAGCCCACGGAAATGGAGGCAGAAAACATAAAAAACACGAGTTTTTCGGCGCCTCTCAAACCATGTATCATTCGTTACGGTAGCTGGAAATCATCCCGGGAACCGGAAAATGAGCGCTATAGCCCATGAAATGGGCAGAAAACATGAAAATTGTGAGCTATAGCCCATGGAAATGGAGGCAGAAACATGTCAAACACGAGTTTTTGCGACGCCTCTCAAACCATGTATCGGTGCTTATGGTAGCTGAAAATTGTCCTGGGAGTTGGAAAATGTGCGCTATAGCCCATGAAATGGGCAGAAAACATGAAAACTGTGAGCTATAGCCCATGGAAATTGGGGAGAAAACATGAAAAACACGAGTTTTGCGTCGCCTCTCAAACCATGTATCGGTGCTTATGGTAGCTGAAAATTGTCCTGGTAGTTGAAAAAAGTGCGTTATAGCCCATGAGATGGGCAGAAAACATGAAAACTGTGAGCTATAGCCCATGGAAATGGAGGGAGAAAACATGAAAAACACGAGTTTTGCGTCGCCTCTCAAACCATGTATCGGTGCTTATGGTAGCTGAAAATTGTCCTGGGAGTTGGAAAAAGTGCGTTATAGCCTATGAAATGGGCAGAAAACATGAAAACTGTGAGCTATAGCCCATGAAAATGGAGGCAGAAAACATGAAAAACATGAGTTTTGCGACGCCTCTCAAACCATGTATCATTCGTTATGGTAGCTGGAAATCGTCCCGAGAACCGGATAATGTGCGCTATAGCCCATGAAATGGGCAGAAAACATGAAAACCGTGAGCTATAGCCCATGGAAATGGAGGCAGAAAACATGACAAACACGAGTTTTGCGTCGCCTCTCAAACCATGTATCGGTGCTTATGGTAGCTTTTGTCCTGGGAGTTGGAAAAAGTGCACTATAGCCCATGAAATGGGCAGAAAACATGAAAACTGTGAGCTATAGCCCACGGAAATGGAGGCAGAGAACATGAAAAACACGATTTTTTGCGACGCCTCTGAAACCACGTATCGGTGCTTACGGTAGCAGAAAATCGTCATGGGAGCTGGAAAATGTGCGCTATAGCCCATGAAATGGGTAGAAAACATGAAAAATGTGAGCTATAGCCCACGGAAATGGAGGCAAAAAACATAAAAAACCCGAGTTTTTCGACGCCTCTCAAACCATGTATCGTTCGTTAACGTAGCTGGAAATCATCCCGGGAACCGGAAAATGAGCTCTATAGACCATGAAATGGGCAGAAAACATGAAAATTGTGAGCTATAGCCCATGGAAATGGAGGCAGAAAACATGTCAAACACGAGTTTTTGCGACACCTCTCAAACCATGAATCGGTGCTTATGGTAGCTGAAAATTGTCCTGGGAGTTGGAAAATGTGCGCTATAGCCCATGAAATGGGCGAAAAACATGAAAACTGTGAGCTATAGCCCATGGAAATGGAGGCAGAAAACATGAAAAACACGTGTTTTCGCGTCGCCTATCAAACCATGTATCGGTGCTTATGGTAGCTGAAAATTGTCCTGGGAGTTGGAAAAAGTGCGTTATAGCCCATGAAATGGGCAGAAAACATGAAAACTGGAGCTATAGCCCATGGAAATGGAGGCAGAAAACATGAAAAACATGAGTTTTTGCGATGCCTCTCAAACCATGTAACGTTCGTTACGGTAGCTGGAAATCGTCCCGGGAACCGGAAAATGAGCGCTATAACCCATGAAATGGGCAGAAAACATGAAAATTATGAGCTATAGCCCAAGGAAATGGTGACAGAGAACATGAAAAACACAATTTTTTGCGACACCTCTGAAACCACGTATCGGTGCTTACGGTAGCTGAAAATCATCATGGGAGCTAGAAAATGTGCGCTACAGCCCACGAAATGGGCAGAAAACATGAAAAATGTGAGCAATAGCCCACGGAAATGGAGGCAGAAAACATAAAAAACACGAGTTTTTCGGCGCCTCTCAAACCATGTATCATTCGTTACGGTAGCTGGAAATCATCCCGGGAACCGGAAAATGAGCGCTATAGCCCATGAAATGGGCAGAAAACATGAAAATTGTGAGCTATAGCCCATGGAAATGGAGGCAGGAAACATGTCAAACACGAGTTTTTGCGACGCCTCTCAAACCATGTATCGGTGCTTATGGTAGCTGAAAATTGTCCTGGGAGTTGGAAAATGTGCGCTATAGCCCATGAAATGGGCAGAAAACATGAAAACTGTGAGCTATAGCCCATGGAAATTGAGGGAGAAAACATGAAAAACACGAGTTTTGCGTCGCCTCTCAAACCATGTATCGGTGCTTATGGTAGCTGAAAATTGTCCTGGTAGTTGAAAAAAGTGCGTTATAGCCCATGAGATGGGCAGAAAACATGAAAACTGTGAGCTATAGCCCATGGAAATGGAGGCAGAAAACATGAAAAACACGAGTTTTTGCGTCGCCTCTCAAACCATGTATCGGTGCTTATGGTAGCTGAAAATTGTCCTGGGAGTTGGAAAAAGTGCGTTATAGCCTATGAAATGGGCAGAAAACATGAAAACTGTGAGCTATAGCCCATGAAAATGGAGGCAGAAAACATGAAAAACATGAGTTTTTGCGACGCCTCTCAAACCATGTATCATTCGTTATGGTAGCTGGAAATCGTCCCGGAACCGGATAATGTGCGCTATAGCCCATGAAATGGGCAGAAAACATGAAAACCGTGAGCTATAGCCCATGGAAATGGAGGCAGAAAACATGACAAACACGAGTTTTTGCGTCGCCTCTCAAACCATGTATCGGTGCTTATGGTAGCTTTTGTCTGGGAGTTGGAAAAAGTGCACTATAGCCCATGAAATGGGCAGAAAACATGAAAACTGTGAGCTATAGCCCACGGAAATGGAGGCAGAAGAACATGAAAAACACGATTTTTGCGACGCCTCTGAAACCACGTATCGGTGCTTACGGTAGCAGAAAATCGTCATGGGAGCTGGAAAATGTGCGCTATAGCCCATGAAATGGGTAGAAAACATGAAAAATGTGAGCTATAGCCCACGGAAATGGAGGCAAAAAACATAAAAAACCCGAGTTTTTCGACGCCTCTCAAACCATGTATCGTTCGTTAACGTAGCTGGAAATCATCCCGGGAACCGGAAAATGAGCTCTATAGACCATGAAATGGGCAGAAAACATGAAAATTGTGAGCTATAGCCCATGGAAATGGAGGCAAGAAACATGTCAAACACGAGTTTTTGCGACACCTCTCAAACCATGAATCGGTGCTTATGGTAGCTGAAAATTGTCCTGGGAGTTGGAAAATGTCGCTATAGCCCATGAAATGGGCAGAAAACAAAACTGTGAGCTATAGCCCATGGAAATGGAGGGAGAAAACATGAAAAACACAAGTTTTTGCGTCGCCTCTCAAACCATGTATCGGTGCTTATGGTAGCTGCAAATTGTGGGAGTTGGAAAAGTGCGTTATAGCCCATGAAATGGGCAGAAAACATGAAAACTGTGAGCTATAGCCCATTGAAATGGAGGCAGAAAACATGAAAAACATGAGTTTTTGCGATGCCTCTCAAACCATGTATCGTTCGTTACGGTAGGCTGGAAATCATCCCGGGAGCCGGAAAATGAGCGCTATAACCCATGAAATGGGCAGAAAACATGAAAATTATGAGCTATAGCCCAAGGAAATGAGTGACGAGAGAACATGAAAACACAATTTTTTGCGACACCTCTGAAACCACGTATCGGTGCTTACGGTAGCTGAAAATCATCATGGGAGCTAGAAAATGTGCGCTACAGCCCACGAAATGGGCAGAAAACATGAAAAATGTGAGCAATAGCCCACGGAAATGGAGGCAGAAAACATAAAAAACACGAGTTTTTCGGCGCCTCTCAAACCATGTATCATTCGTTACGGTAGCTGGAAATCATCCCGGGAACCGGAAAATGAGCGCTATAGCCCATGAAATGGGCAGAAAACATGAAAATTGTGAGCTATAGCCCATGGAAATGGAGGCAGGAAACATGTCAAACACGAGTTTTTGCGACGCCTCTCAAACCATGTATCGGTGCTTATGGTAGCTGAAAATTGTCCTGGGAGTTGGAAAATGTGCGCTATAGCCCATGAAATGGGCAGAAAACATGAAAATGAGCTATAGCCCATGGAAATGGAGGGAGAAAACATGAAAAACACGAGTTTTGCGTCGCCTCTCAAACCATGTATCGGTGCTTATGGTAGCTGAAAATTGTCCTGGTAGTTGGAAAAAGTGCGTTATAGCCCATGAGATGGGCAGAAAACATGAAAACTGTGAGCTATAGCCCATGGAAATGGAGGCAGAAAACATGAAAACACGAGTTTTTGCGTCGCCTCTCAAACCATGTATCGGTGCTTATGGTAGCTGAAAATTGTCCTGGGAGTTGGAAAAAGTGCGTTATAGCCTATGAAATGGGCAGAAAACATGAAAACTGTGAGCTATAGCCCATGAAAATGGAGGCAGAAAACATGAAAAACATGAGTTTTTGCGACGCCTCTCAAACCATGTATCATTCGTTATGGTAGCTGGAAATCGTCCGAGAACCGGAAATGTGCGCTATAGCCCATGAAATGGGCAGAAAACATGAAAACCGTGAGCTATAGCCCATGGAAATGGAGGCAGAAAACATGACAAACACGAGTTTTTGCGTCGCCTCTCAAACCATGTATCGGTGCTTATGGTAGCTTTTGTCCTGGGAGTTGGAAAAAGTGCACTATAGCCCATGAATGGGCAGAAAACATGAAAACTGTGAGTGAGCCACGGAAATGGAGGCAGAGAACATGAAAAACACGATTTTTTGCGACGCCTCCTGAAACCACGTATCGGTGCTTACGGTAGCAGAAAATCGTCATGGGAGCTGGAAAATGTGCGCTATAGCCCATGAAATGGGTAGAAAACATGAAAATGTGAGCTATAGCCCACGGAAATGGAGGCAAAAAACATAAAAAACCCGAGTTTTTCGACGCCTCTCAAACCATGTATCGTTCGTTAACGTAGCTGGAAATCATCCCGGGAACCGGAAAATGAGCTCTATAGACCATGAAATGGGCAGAAAACATGAAAATTGTGAGCTATAGCCCATGGAAATGGAGGCAAGAAACATGTCAAACACGAGTTTTGCGACACCTCTCAAACCATGAATCGGTGCTTATGGTAGCTGAAAATTGTCCTGGGAGTTGGAAAATGTGCGCTATAGCCCATGAAATGGGCAGAAAACATGAAACTGTGAGCTATATGGAAATGGAGGGAGAAAACATGAAAAACACGAGTTTTTGCGTCGCCCTCAAACCATGTATCGGTGCTTATGGTAGCTGCAAATTGTCCTGGGAGTTGGAAAAAGTGCGTTATAGCCCATGAAATGGGCAGAAAACATGAAAACTGTGAGCTATAGCCCATTGAAATGGAGGCAGAAAACATGAAAAACATGAGTTTTTGACGCCTCTCAAACCATGTATCGTTCGTTACGGTAGCTGGAAATCATCCCGGGAACCGGAAAATGAGCGCTATAACCCATGAAATGGGCAGAAAACATGAAAATTATGAGCTATAGCCCAAGGAAATGGTGACAGAGAACATGAAAAACACAATTTTTTGCGACACCTCTGAAACCACGTATCGGTGCTTACGGTAGCTGAAAATCATCATGGGAGCTAGAAAATGTGCGCTACAGCCCACGAAATGGGCAGAAAACATGAAAAATGTGAGCAATAGCCCACGGAAATGGAGGCAGAAAACATAAAAAACACGAGTTTTTCGGCGCCTCTCAAACCATGTATCATTCGTTACGGTAGCTGGAAATCATCCGGGAACCGGAAAATGAGCGCTATAGCCCATGAAATGGGAGAAAACATGAAAATTGTGAGCTATAGCCCATGGAAATGGAGGCAGGAAACATGTCAAACACGAGTTTTTGCGACGCCTCTCAAACCATGTATCGGTGCTTATGGTAGCTGAAAATTGTCCTGGGAGTTGGAAAATGTACGCTATAGCCCATGAAATGGGCAGAAAACATGAAAACTGTGAGCTATAGCCCATGGAAATTGAGGGAGAAAACATGAAAAACACGAGTTTTTGCGTCGCCTCTCAAACCATGTATCGGTGCTTATGGTAGCTGAAAATTGTCCTGGTAGTTGAAAAAAGTGCGTTATAGCCCATGAGATGGGCAGAAAACAGAAACTGTGAGCTATAGCCCATGGAAATGGAGGCAGAAAACATGAAAAACACGAGTTTTGCGACGCCTCTCAAACCATGTATCGGTGCTTATGGTAGCTGAAAATTGTCCTGGGAGTTGGAAAAAGTGCGTTATAGCCTATGAAATGGGCAGAAAACATGAAAACTGTGAGCTATAGCCCATGAAAATGGAGGCAGAAAACATGAAAAACATGAGTTTTTGCGACGCCTCTCAAACCATGTATCATTCGTTATGGTAGCTGGAAATCGTCCCGAGAACCGGATAATGTGCGCTATAGCCCATGAAATGGGCAGAAAACATGAAAACCGTGAGCTATAGCCCATGGAAATGGAGGCAGAAAACATGACAAACACGAGTTTTGCGTCGCCTCTCAAACCATGTATCGGTGCTTATGGTAGCTTTTGTCCTGGGAGTTGGAAAAAGTGCACTATAGCCCATGAAATGGGCAGAAAACATGAAAACTGTGAGCTATAGCCCACGGAAATGGAGGCAGAGAACATGAAAAACACGATTTTTTGCGACGCCTCTGAAACCACATATCGGTGCTTACGGTAGCAGAAAATCGTCATGGGAGCTAGAAAATGTGCGCTATAGCCCATGAAATGGGTAGAAAACATGAAAAATGTGAGCTATAGCCCACGGAAATGGAGGCAAAAAACATAAAAAACCCGAGTTTTTCGACGCCTCTCAAACCATGTATCGTTCGTTAACGTAGCTGGAAATCATCCCGGGAACCGGAAAATGAGCTCTATAGACCATGAAATGGGCAGAAAACATGAAAATTGTGAGCTATAGCCCATGGAAATGGAGGCAAGAAACATGTCAAACACGAGTTTTTGCGACACCTCTCAAACCATGAATCGGTGCTTATGGTAGCTGAAAATTGTCCTGGGAGTTGGAAAATGTGCGCTATAGCCCATGAAATGGGCAGAAAACATGAAAACTGTGAGAGCCCATGGAAATGGAGGGAGAAAACATGAAAAACACGAGTTTTTGCGTCGCCTCTCAAACCATGTATCGGTGCTTATGGTAGCTGCAAATTGTCCTGGGAGTTGGAAAAAGTGCGTTATAGCCCATGAAATGGGCAGAAAACATGAAAACTGTGAGCTATAGCCCATTGAAATGGAGGCAGAAAACATGAAAAACATGAGTTTTTGCGATGCCTCTCAAACCATGTATCGTTCGTTACGGTAGCTGGAAATCATCCCGGGAACCGGAAAATGAGCGCTATAACCCATGAAATGGGCAGAAAACATGAAAATTATGAGCTATAGCCCAAGGAAATGGTGACAGAGAACATGAAAAACACAATTTTTTGCGACACCTCTGAAACCACGTATCGGTGCTTACGGTAGCTGAAAATCATCATGGGAGCTAGAAAATGTGCGCTACAGCCCACGAAATGGGCAGAAAACATGAAAAATGTGAGCAATAGCCCACGGAAATGGAGGCAGAAAACATAAAAAACACGAGTTTTTCGGCGCCTCTCAAACCATGTATCATTCGTTACGGTAGCTGGAAATCATCCCGGGAACCGGAAAATGAGCGCTATAGCCCATGAAATGGGCAGAAAACATGAAAATTGTGAGCTATAGCCCATGGAAATGGAGGCAGGAAACATGTCAAACACGAGTTTTTGCGACGCCTCTCAAACCATGTATCGGTGCTTATGGTAGCTGAAAATTGTCCTGGGAGTTGGAAAATGTGCGCTATAGCCCATGAAATGGGCAGAAAACATGAAACTGTGAGCTATAGCCCATGGAAATTGAGGGAGAAAACATGAAAAACACACGAGTTTTGCGTCGCCTCTCAAACCATGTATCGGTGCTTATGGTAGCTGAAAATTGTCCTGGTAGTTGAAAAAAGTGCGTTATAGCCCATGAGATGGGCAGAAAACATGAAAACTGTGAGCTATAGCCCATGGAAATGGAGGCAGAAAACATGAAAAACACGAGTTTTGCGTCGCCTCTCAAACCATGTATCGGTGCTTATGGTAGCTGAAAATTGTCCTGGGAGTTGGAAAAAGTGCGTTATAGCCTATGAAATGGGCAGAAAACATGAAAACTGTGAGCTATAGCCCATGAAAATGGAGGCAGAAAACATGAAAAACATGAGTTTTTGCGACGCCTCTCAAACCATGTATCATTCGTTATGGTAGCTGGAAATCGTCCCGAGAACCGGATAATGTGCGCTATAGCCCATGAAATGGGCAGAAAACATGAAAACCGTGAGCTATAGCCCATGGAAATGGAGGCAGAAAACATGACAAACACGAGTTTTTGCGTCGCCTCTCAAACCATGTATCGGTGCTTATGGTAGCTTTTGTCCTGGGAGTTGGAAAAAGTGCACTATAGCCCATGAAATGGGCAGAAAACATGAAAACTGTGAGCTATAGCCCACGGAAATGGAGGCAGAGAACATGAAAAACACGATTTTTTGCGACGCCTCTGAAACCACGTATCGGTGCTTACGGTAGCAGAAAATCGTCATGGGAGCTGGAAAATGTGCGCTATAGCCCATGAAATGGGTAGAAAACATGAAAAATGTGAGCTATAGCCCACGGAAATGGAGGCAAAAAACATAAAAAACCCGAGTTTTTCGACGCCTCTCAAACCATGTATCGTTCGTTAACGTAGCTGGAAATCATCCCGGGAACCGGAAAATGAGCTCTATAGACCATGAAATGGGCAGAAAACATGAAAATTGTGAGCTATAGCCCATGGAAATGGAGGCAAGAAACATGTCAAACACGAGTTTTTGCGACACCTCTCAAACCATGAATCGGTGCTTATGGTAGCTGAAAATTGTCCTGGGAGTTGGAAAATGTGCGCTATAGCCCATGAAATGGGCAGAAAACATGAAAACTGTGAGCTATAGCCCATGGAAATGGAGGAGAAAACATGAAAAACACGAGTTTTTGCGTCGCCTCTCAAACCATGTATCGGTGCTTATGGTAGCTGCAAATTGTCCTGGGAGTTGGAAAAAGTGCGTTATAGCCCATGAAATGGGCAGAAAAAACTGTGAGCTATAGCCCATTGAAATGGAGGCAGAAAACATGAAAAACATGAGTTTTTGCGTGCCTCTCAAACCATGTATCGTTCGTTACGGTAGCTGGAAATCATCCCGGGAACCGGAAAATGAGCGCTATAACCCACGAAATGGGCAGAAAACATGAAAATTATGAGCTATAGCCCAAGGAAATGGTGACAGAGAACATGAAAAACACAATTTTTTGCGACACCTCTGAAACCACGTATCGGTGCTTACGGTAGCTGAAAATCATCATGGGAGCTAGAAAATGTGCGCTACAGCCCACGAAATGGGCAGAAAACATGAAAAATGTGAGCAATAGCCCACGGAAATGGAGGCAGAAAACATAAAAAACACGAGTTTTTCGGCGCCTCTCAAACCATGTATCATTCGTTACGGTAGCTGGAAATCATCCCGGGAACCGGAAAATGAGCGCTATAGCCCATGAAATGGGCAGAAAACATGAAAATTGTGAGCTATAGCCCATGGAAATGGAGGCAGGAAACATGTCAAACACGAGTTTTTGCGACGCCTCTCAAACCATGTATCGGTGCTTATGGTAGCTGAAAATTGTCCTGGGAGTTGGAAAATGTGCGCTATAGCCCATGAAATGGGCAGAAAACATGAAAACTGTGAGCTATAGCCCATGGAAATGGAAAACATGAAAAACAGGAGTTTTGCGTCGCCTCTCAAACCATGTATCGGTGCTTATGGTAGCTGAAAATTGTCCTGGTAGTTGAAAAAAGTGCGTTATAGCCCATGAGATGGGCAGAACATGAAAACTGTGAGCTATAGCCCATGGAAATGGAGGGAGAAAACATGAAAAACACGAGTTTTGCGTCGCCTCTCAAACCATGTATCGGTGCTTATGGTAGCTGAAAATTGTCCTGGGAGTTGGAAAAAGTGCGTTATAGCCTATGAAATGGGCAGAAAACATGAAAACTGTGAGCTATAGCCCATGAAAATGGAGGCAGAAAACATGAAAAACATGAGTTTTTGCGACGCCTCTCAAACCATGTATCATTCGTTATGGTAGCTGGAAATCGTCCCGAGAACCGGATAATGTTCGCTATAGCCCATGAAATGGGCAGAAAACATGAAAACCGTGAGCTATAGCCCATGGAAATGGAGGCAGAAAACATGACAAACACGAGTTTTTGCGTCGCCTCTCAAACCATGTATCGGTGCTTATGGTAGCTTTTGTCCTGGGAGTTGGAAAAAGTGCACTATAGCCCATGAAATGGGCAGAAAACATGAAAACTGTGAGCTATAGCCCACGGAAATGGAGGCAGAGAACATGAAAAACACGATTTTTTGCGACGCCTCTGAAACCACGTATCGGTGCTTACGGTAGCAGAAAATCGTCATGGGAGCTGGAAAATGTGCGCTATAGCCCATGAAATGGGTAGAAAACATGAAAAATGTGAGCTATAGCCCACGAAAATGGAGGCAAAAAACATAAAAAACCCGAGTTTTTCGACGCCTCTCAAACCATGTATCGTTCGTTACGGTAGCTGGAAATCATCCCGGGAACCGGAAAATGAGCTCTATAGACCATGAAATGGGCAGAAAACATGAAAATTGTGAGCTATAGCCCATGGAAATGGAGGCAAGAAACATGTCAAACACGAGTTTTTGCGACGCCTCTCAAACCATGAATCGGTGCTTATGGTAGCTGAAAATTGTCCTGGGAGTTGGAAAATGTGCGCTATAGCCCATGAAATGGGCAGAAAACATGAAAACTGTGAGCTATAGCCCATGGAAATGGAGGGAGAAAACATGAAAAACACGAGTTTTGCGTCGCCTCTCAAACCATGTATCGGTGCTTATGGTAGCTACAAATTGTCCTGGGAGTTGGAAAAAGTGCGTTATAGCCCATGAAATGGGCAGAAAACATGAAGCTATGTGACTATAGAAAGGAAATGGAAGCAGAAAAACATGAGTTTTTGCGACGCCTCTCAAACCATGTATCGTTCGTTATGGTAGCTGGAAATCGTCCCGAGAACCGGATAATGTGCGCTATAGCCCATGAAATGGGCAGAAAACATGAAAACCGTGAGCTATAGCCCATGGAAATGGAGGCAGAAAACATGAAAAACACGAGTTTTGCGTCGCCTCTCAAACCATGTATCGGTGCTTATGGTAGCTGAAAATTGTCCTGGGAGTTGGAAAATGTGCGCTATAGCCCATGAAATGGGCAGAAAATATGAAAACTGTGAGCTATAGCCCACGGAAATGGAGGCAGAGAACATGAAAAACACGATTTTTTGCGACGCCTCTGAAACCATGTATCGGTGCTTACGGTAGCAGAAAATTGTCATGGGAGCTGGAAAATGTGCGCTATAGCCCATGAAATGGGTAGAAAACATGAAAAATGTGAGCTATAGCCCACGGAAATGGAGGCAGAAAACATGAAAAACACGAGTTTTTCGACGCCTCTCAAACCATGTATCGTTCGTTACGGTAGCTGGAAATCATCCCGGGAACCTGAAAATGTGCGCTATAGCCCATGAAATGGGCAGAAAACATGAAAACCGTGTGACCAATAGCCCATGGAAATGGAGGCAGAAAACATGAAAAACCCGAGTTCTTGCGATGCCTCTCAAACCAAGTATCGGTGGTTATGGTAGCTGGAAATCGTCCCAGGAACCAGAAAAGGTGCGCTATAGACCATGAAGTGGGCAGAAAACATGAAAATTGTGAGCTATAGCCCAAGCCAATGGAGGAAGAAAACATGAGTCGAGTTTTTGCGACGCCTCTCAAACCATGTATCGGTGCTTACGGTAGCTGGAAATCATTCTCAGAGCTGGAAAATGTACGCTATAGCCCATGAAATGGGCAGAAAACATGAAAACGCTGAGCTATAGAAAATGGAGGCAGAAAACATGAAAAACATGAGTTTTTGCGTCGCCTGTCAAACCATGTATCGGTGCTTATGGTAGCTGAAAATTGTCCTGGGAGTTGGAAAAGGTGCGTTACAGCCCATGAAATGGGCAGAAAACATGAAAACTGTGAGCTATAGCCCATGGAAATGGAGGCAGAAAACATGAAAAACACGAGTTTTTGCGACGCCTCTCAAACCATGTATCGTTCGTTACGGTAGCTGGAAATCGTCCCGAGAACCGGATAATGTGCGTTATAGCCCATGAAATGGGCTGAAAACATGAAAACCGTGAGCTATAGCCCATGGAAATGGAGGCAGAAAATATGAAAAACACGAGTTTTTGCGACACCTTTGAAACCATGTATCGGTGGTTACGGTAGCTGAAAATCATCATGGGAGCTGGAAAATGTACGCTACAGCCCACGAAATGGGCAGAAAACATGAAAAATGTGAGCTATAGCCCACGGAAATGGAGGCAGAAAACATAAAAAACCCGAGTTTTTCGACGCCTCTCGAACCATGTATCGTTCGTTACGGTAGCTGGAAATCATCCCGGGAACCGGAAAATGAGCGCTATAGCCCATGAAATGGGCAGAAAACATGAAAATTGTGAGCTATAGCCCATGGAAATGGAGGCAGAAAACATGACAAACAAGAGTTTTTGCGACGCCTCTCAAACCATGTATCGGTGCTTATGGTAGCTGAAAATTGTCCTGGGAGTGGAAAATGTGCGCTATAGCCCATGAAATGGGCAGAAAACATGAAAATTGTGAGCTATAGCCCATGGAAATGGAGGCAGAAAACATGAAAAACACGAGTTTTTCCGTCGCCTCTCAAACCATGTATCGGTGCTTATGGTAGCTGAAAATTGTCCTGGTAGTTGGAAAAAGTGCGTTATAGCCCATGAAATGGGCAGAAAACATGAAAATTGTGAGCAATAGCCCATGGAAATGGAGGCAGAAAACATGAAAAAACACGTGTTTTCGCGTCGCCTATCAAACCATGTATCGGTGCTTATGGTAGCTGAAAATTGTCCTGGGAGTTGGAAAAAGTGCGTTATAGCCCATGAAATGGGCAGAAAACATGAAAACTGTGAGCTATAGCCCATGGAAATGGAGGCAGAAAACATGAAAAACATGAGTTTTGCGATGCCTCTCAAACCATGTATCGTTCGTTACGGTAGCTGGAAATCGTCCCGGGAACCGGAAAATGAGCGCTATAACCCATGAAATGGGCAGAAAACATGAAAATTATGAGCTATAGCCCAAGGAAATGGTGACAGAGAACATGAAAAACACAATTTTTTGCGACACCTCTGAAACCACATGAAAACTGTGAGCTATAGCCCATGGAAATTGAGGGAGAAAACATGAAAAACACGAGTTTTGCGTCGCCTCTCAAACCATGTATCGGTGCTTATGGTAGCTGAAAATTGTCCTGGTAGTTGGAAAAAGTGCGTTATAGCCCATGAGATGGGCAGAAAACATGAAAACTGTGAGCTATAGCCCATGGAAATGGAGGCAGAAAACATGAAAAACACGAGTTTTGCGTCGCCTCTCAAACCATGTATCGGTGCTTATGGTAGCTGAAACTTGTCCTGGGAGTTGGAAAAAGTGCGTTATAGCCTATGAAATGGGCAGAAAACATGAAAACTGTGAGCTATAGCCCATGAAAATGGAGGCAGAAAACATGAAAAACATGAGTTTTTGCGATGCCTCTCAAACCATGTATCGTTCGTTATGGTAGCTGGAAATCGTCCCGAGAACCGGATAATGTGCGCTATAGCCCATGAAATGGGCAGAAAACATGAAAACCGTGAGCTATAGCCCATGGAAATGGAGGCAGAAAACATGACAAACACGAGTTTTTGCGTCGCCTCTCAAACCATGTATCGGTGCTTATGGTAGCTTTTGTCCTGGGAGTTGGAAAAAGTGCGCTATAGCCCATGAAATGGGCAGAAAACATGAAAACTGTGAGCTATAGCCCACGGAAATGGAGGCAGAGAACATGAAAAACACGATTTTTTGCGACGCCTCTGAAACCACATATGTGCTTACGGTAGCAGAAAATCGTCATGGGAGCTAGAAAATGTGCGCCATAGCCCATGAAATGGGTAGAAAACATGAAAAATGTGAGCTATAGCCCACGGAAATGGAGGCAGAAAACATAAAAAACCCGAGTTTTCGACGCCTCTCAAACCATGTATCGTTCGTTACGGTAGCTGGAAATCATCCCGGGAACCGGAAAATGAGCGCTATAGACCATGAAATGGGCAGAAAACATGAAAATTGTGAGCTATAGCCCATGGAAATGGAGGCAGGAAACATGTCAAACACGAGTTTTTGCGGCGCCTCTCAAACCATGAATCGGTGCTTATGGTAGCTGAAAATTGTCCTGGGAGTTGGAAAATGTGCGCTATAGCCCATGAAATGGGCAGAAAACATGAAAACTGTGAGCTATAGCCCATGGAAATGGAGGGAGAAAACATGAAAAACACGAGTTTTGCGTCGCCTCTCAAACCATGTATCGGTGCTTATGGTAGCTGAAAATTGTCCTGGTAGTTGAAAAAAGTGCGTTATAGCCCATGAGATGGGCAGAAAACATGAAAACTGTGAGCTATAGCCCATGGAAATGGAGGCAGAAAACATGAAAAACACGAGTTTTTGCGTCGCCTCTCAAACCATGTATCGGTGCTTATGGTAGCTGAAAATTGTCCTGGGAGTTGGAAAAAGTGCGTTATAGCCTATGAAATGGGCAGAAAACATGAAAACTGTGAGCTATAGCCCATGAAAATGGAGGCAGAAAACATGAAAAACATGAGTTTTTGCGACGCCTCTCAAACCATGTATCATTCGTTATGGTAGCTGGAAATCGTCCCGAGAACCGGATAATGTGCGCTATAGCCCATGAAATGGGCAGAAAACATGAAAACCGTGAGCTATAGCCCATGGAAATGGAGGCAGAAAACATGACAAACACGAGTTTTTGCGTCGCCTCTCAAACCATGTATCGGTGCTTATGGTAGCTTTTGTCCTGGGAGTTGGAAAAAGTGCGCTATAGCCCATGAAATGGGCAGAAAACATGAAAACTATGAGCTATAGCCCACGGAAATGGAGGCAGAAGAACATGAAAAACACGATTTTTGCGACGCCTCTGAAACCATGTATCGGTGCTTACGGTAGCAGAAAATCGTCATGGGAGCTGGAAAATGTGCGCTATAGCCCATGAAATGGGTAGAAAACATGAAAAATGTGAGCTATAGCCCACGGAAATGGAGGTAAAAAACATAAAAAACCCGAGTTTTCGACGCCTCTCAAACCATGTATCGTTCGTTACGGTAGCTGGAAATCATCCCGGGAACCGGAAAATGAGCTCTATAGACCATGAAATGGGCAGAAAACATGAAAATTGTGAGCTATAGCCCATGGAAATGGAGGCAAGAAACATGTCAAACACGAGTTTTTGCGACGCCTCTCAAACCATGAATCGGTGCTTATGGTAGCTGAAAATTGTCCTGGGAGTTGGAAAATGTGCGCTATAGCCCATGAAATGGGCAGAAAACATGAAAAGCTATAGCCCATGGAAATGGAGGGAGAAAACATGAAAAACACGATTTTTGCGTCGCCTCTCAAACCATGTATCGGTGCTTATGGTAGCTTTTGTCCTGGGAGTTGGAAAAAGTGCACTATAGCCCATGAAATGGGCAGAAAACATGAAAACTGTGAGCTATAGCCCACGGAAATGGAGGCAGAGAACATGAAAACACGATTTTTTGCGACGCCTCTGAAACCACGTATCGGTGCTTACGGTAGCAGAAAATCGTCATGGGAGCTGGAAAATGTGCGCTATAGCCCATGAAATGGGTAGAAAACATGAAAAATGTGAGCTATAGCCCACGGAAATGGAGGCAAAAAACATAAAAAACCCGAGTTTTTCGACGCCTCTCAAACCATGTATCGTTCGTTACGGTAGCTGGAAATCATCCCGGGAACCGGAAAATGAGCTCTATAGACCATGAAATGGGCAGAAAACATGAAAATTGTGAGCTATAGCCCATGGAAATGGAGGCAAGAAACATGTCAAACACGAGTTTTTGCGACACCTCTCAAACCATGAATCGGTGCTTATGGTAGCTGAAAATTGTCCTGGGAGTTGGAAAATGTGCGCTATAGCCCATGAAATGGGCAGAAAACATGAAAACTGTGAGCTATAGCCCATGGAAATGGAGGGAGAAAACATGAAAAACACGAGTTTTGCGTCGCCTCTCAAACCATGTATCGGTGCTTATGGTAGCACAAATTGTCCTGGGAGTTGGAAAAAGTGCGTTATAGCCCATGAAATGGGCAGAAAACATGAAAACTGTGAGCTATAGCCCATTGAAATGGAGGCAGAAAACATGAAAAACATGAGTTTTTGCGATGCCTCTCAAACCATGTATCGTTCGTTACGGTAGCTGGAAATCATCCCGGGAACCGGAAAATGTGCGCTATAACCCACAAATGGGCAGAAAACATGAAAATTATGAGCTATAGCCCAAGGAAATGGTGACAGAGAACATGAAAAACACAATTTTTTGCGACACCTCTGAAACCACGTATCGGTGCTTACGGTAGCTGAAAATCATCATGGGAGCTAGAAAATGTGCGCTACAGCCCACGAAATGGGCAGAAAACATGAAAAATGTGAGCAATAGCCCACGGAAATGGAGGCAGAAAACATAAAAAACACGAGTTTTTCGGCGCCTCTCAAACCATGTATCATTCGTTACGGTAGCTGGAAATCATCCCGGGAACCGGAAAATGAGCGCTATAGCCCATGAAATGGGCAGAAAACATGAAAATTGTGAGCTATAGCCCATGGAAATGGAGGCAGGAAACATGAAAAACACGAGTTTTGCGACGCCTCTCAAACCATGTATCGGTGCTTATGGTAGCTGAAAATTGTCCTGGGAGTTGGAAAATGTGCGTTATAGCCCATGAAATGGGCAGAAAACATGAAAACTGTGAGCTATAGCCCATGGAAATGGAGGGAGAAAACATGAAAAACACGAGTTTTGCGACGCCTCTCAAACCATGTATCGGTGCTTATGGTAGCTGAAAATTGTCCTGGTAGTTGAAAAAAGTGCGTTATAGCCCATGAAATGGGCAGAAACATGAAAACTGTGAGCTATAGCCCATGGAAATGGAGGCAGAAAACATGAAAAACACGAGTTTTGCGTCGCCTCTCAAACCATGTATCGGTGCTTATGGTAGCTGAAAATTGTCCTGGGAGTTGGAAAAAGTGCGTTATAGCCTATGAAATGGGCAGAAAACATGAAAACTGTGAGCTATAGCCCATGAAAATGGACGAGAAAACATGAAAAACATGAGTTTTGCGACGCCTCTCAAACCATGTATCATTCGTTATGGTAGCTGGAAATCGTCCCGAGAACCGGATAATGTGCGCTATAGCCCATGAAATGGGCAAAACATGAAAACCGTGAGCTATAGCCCATGGAAATGGAGGGAGAAAACATGAAAAACACGAGTTTTTGCGACGCCTCTCAAACCATGTATCGGTGCTTATGGTAGCTTTTGTCCTGGGAGTTGGAAAAAGTGCACTATAGCCCATGAAATGGGCAGAAAACATGAAAACTGTGAGCTATAGCCCACGGAAATGGAGGCAGAACATGAAAAACACGATTTTTTGCGTCGCCTCTGAACCACGTATCGGTGCTTACGGTAGCAGAAAATCGTCATGGGAGCTGGAAAATGTGCGCTATAGCCCATGAAATGGGTAGAAAACATGAAAAATGTGAGCTATAGCCCACGGAAATGGAGGCAAAAAACATAAAAAACCCGAGTTTTTCGACGCCTCTCAAACCATGTATCGTTCGTTAACGTAGCTGGAAATCATCCCGGGAACCGGAAAATGAGCTCTATAGACCATGAAATGGGAAGAAAACATGAAAATTGTGAGCTATAGCCCATGGAAATGGAGGCAAGAAACATGTCAAACACGAGTTTTTGCGACAAACCATGAATCGGTGCTTATGGTAGCTGAAAATTGTCCTGGGAGTTGGAAAATGCGCGCTATAGCCCATGAAATGGGCAGAAAACATGAAAACCGTGAGCTATAGCCCATGGAAATGGAGGGAAAACATGAAAAACACGAGTTTTGCGTCGCCTCTCAAACCATGTATCGAGTGCTTATGGTAGCTGCAAATTGTCCTGGGAGTTGGAAAAAGTGCGTATAGCCCATGAAATGGGCAGAAAACATGAAAACCGTGAGCTATAGCCCATGAAATGAAAGAAAACATGAAAAACATGAGTTTTTGCGACGCCTCTCAAACCATGTATCGTTCGTTATGGTAGCTGGAAATCGTCCCGAACCGGAAAATGTGCGCTATAGCCCATGAAATGGGCAGAAACATGAAAACAGTGAGCTATAGCCCATGGAAATGGAGCACAAAACATGAAAAACACGAGTTTTTGCCGCCTCTCAAACCATGTATCAGGTGCTTATGGTAGCTGAAAATTGTCCTGGGAGTTTGGGTGCGCTATAGCCCATGAAATGGACAGAAAACATGTGAGCTATAGCCCACGGAAATGGAGGCAGAGAACATGAAAAACACGATTTTTTGCGACGCCTTCAAACCATGTATCGGTGCTTACGGTAGCAGAAAATTGTCATGGGAGCTGGAAAATGTGCGCTATAGCCCATGAAATGGGTAGAAAACATAATGTGAGCTATAGCCCACGGAAATGGAGGCAGAAAACATGAAAAACACGAGTTTTTCGGCGCCTCTCAAACCATGTATCGTTCGTTACGGTAGCTGGAAATCATCCCGGGAACCTGAAAATGTGCGCTATAGCCCATGAAATGGGCAGAAAACATGAAAACCGTGTGACCAATAGCCCATGGAAATGGAGGCAGAAAACATGAAAAACCCGAGTTCTTGCGATGCCTCTCAAACCAAGTATCGGTGGTTATGGTAGCTGGAAATCGTCCCAGGAACCAGAAAAGGTGCGCTATAGACCATGAAGTGGGCAGAAAACATGAAAATTGTGAGCTATAGCCCATGCCAATGGAGGAAGAAAACATGAAAAAGTCGAGTTTTTGCGACGCCTCTCAAACCATGTATCGGTGCTTACGGTAGCTGGAAATCAAATGGAAAATGTACGCTATAGCCCATGAAATGGGCAGAAAACATGAAAACGTGAGCTATAGAAAATGGAGGCAGAAAACATGAAAAACATGAGTTTTTGCGTCGCCTGTCAAACCATGTATCGGTGCTTATGGTAGCTGAAAATTGTCCTGGGAGTTGGAAAAGGTGCGTTACAGCCCATGAAATGGGCAGAAAACATGAAAACTGTGAGCTATAGCCCATGGAAATGGAGGCAGAAAATGAAAAAACAGAGTTTTTGCGACGCCTCTCAAACCATTGTATCGGGGTTACTTAGCTGGAAATCGTCCCGAGAACCGGATAATGTGCGTTATAGCCCATGATGGGCTGAAAACATGAAAACCGTGAGCTATAGCCCATGGAAATGGAGGCAGAAAATATGAAAAACACGAGCTTTTGCGACACCTTTGAAACCATGTATCGGTGGTTACGGTAGCTGAAAATCATCATGGGAGCTGGAAAATGTACGCTACAGCCCACGAAACAGAAAACATGAAAAATGTGAGCTATAGCCCACGGAAATGGAGGCAGAAAACATAAAAAACCCGAGTTTTTCGGCGCCTCTCGAACCATGTATCGTTCGTTACGGTAGCTGGAAATCATCCCGGGAACCGGAAAATGTGCGCTATAGCCCATGAAATGGGCAGAAAACATGAAAATTGTGAGCTATAGCCCATGGAAATGGAGGCAGAAAACATGACAAACAAGAGTTTTTGCGACGCCTCTCAAACCATGTATCGGTGCTTATGGTAGCTGAAAATTGTCCTGGGAGTTGGAAAATGTGCGCTATAGCCCATGAAATGTGCAGAAAACATGAAAATTGTGAGCTATAGCCCATGGAAATGGAGGCAGAAAACATGAAAAACACGAGTTTTTCGTCGCCTCTCAAACCATGTATCGGTGCTTATGGTAGCTGAAAATTGTCCTGGTAGTTGGAAAAAGTGCGTTATAGCCCATGAAATGGGCAGAAAACATGAAAATTGTGAGCAATAGCCCATGGAAATGGAGGCAGAAAACATGAAAAACACGTGTTTTCGCGTCGCCTATCAAACCATGTATCGGTGCTTATGGTAGCTGAAAATTGTCCTGGGAGTTGGAAAAGTGCGTTATAGCCCATGAAATGGGCGAAACATAAAACTGTGAGCTATAGCCCATGGAAATGGAGGCGAAACATGAAAAACATGAGTTTTTGCGATGCCTCTCAAACCATGTATCGTTCGTTGCGGTAGCTGGAAATCGTCCGGGAACCGGAAAATGAGCGCTATAACCCATGAAATGGGCAGAAAACATGAAAATTATGAGCTATAGCCCAAGGAAATGGTGACAGAGAACATGAAAAACACAATTTTTTGCGACACCTCTGAAACCACGTATGGTGCTTACTGTGACCTAGCCCATGGAAATTGAGGGAGAAAACATGAAAAAACCACAGTTTTTAATCGCCTCTCAAACATGTAATATATGTACGGTAGCTGAAAATTGTCCTGGTAGTTGGAAAAAGTGCGTTATAGCCCATGAGATGGGCGAGAAGAAAACATGAAAACTGTGAGCTATAGCCCATGGAAATGGAGGCAGAAAACATGAAAAACACGAGTTTTGGCGACGCCTCTCAAACCATGTACCGGTGGTTACTGTAACTGGAAATCATCTCGGGAACCAGAAAATGTGCGCTATAGCCTATGAAATGGGCAGAAAACATGAAAACTGTGAGCTATAGCCCATGAAAATGGAGGCAGAAAACATGAAAAACATGAGTTTTTGCGATGCCTCTCAAACCATGTATCGTTCGTTATGGTAGCTGGAAATCGTCCCGAGAACCGGATAATGTGCGCTATAGCCCATGAAATGAATGAAAGAGCATAAAGCAAAGTGAGAGCTATAGCCCACATGGAAATGGGCGAAAACATAGCAAACAAAGTTTTGCGTCGCCTCTCAAACCATGTATAGGTGCATATGGTAGCTTTATCTGGGAGTTGGAAAAAGTCTTGTACAGCTGAGAAATGGGCAGAAAACATAATGTGACTTATAGCCGGGAGAAATGGGAGGCCCGAAGGAAACATGAAAAACACGATTTTTGCGACGCCTCAAACCACATATCGGTGCTTACGGTAGCAGAAAATCGTCATGGGAGCTAGAAAATGTGCGCCATAGCCCATGAAATGGGTAGAAAACATGAAAAATGTGAGCTATAGCCCACGGAAATGGAGGCAGAAAACATAAAAAACCCGAGAGTTTTCGACGCCTCTCAAACCATGTATCGTTCGTTACGGTAGCTGGAAATCATCCCGGGAACCGGAAAATGAGCGCTATAGACCATGAAATGGGCAGAAAACATGAAAATTGTGAGCTATAGCCCATGGAAATGGAGGCAGGAAACATGTCAAACACGAGTTTTTGCGGCGCCTCTCAAACCATGAATCGGTGCTTATGGTAGCTGAAAATTGTCCTGGGAGTTGGAAAATGTGCGCTATAGCCCATGAAATGGGCAGAAAACATGAAAACTGTGAGCTACATGGAAATGGAGGCAGAAAACATGAAAAACACGAGTTTTGCGTCGCCTCTCAAACCATGTATCGGTGCTTATGGTAGCTGAAAATTATCCTGGTAGTTGAAAAAAGTGCGTTATAGCCCATGAGATGGGCAGAAAACATGAAAACTGTGAGCTATAGCCCATGGAAATGGAGCGAGAAAACATGAAAAACACGAGTTTTGTGATGCCTCTCACCATGTATCGGTGCTTATGGTAGCTGAAAATTGTCTGGGAGTTGGAAAAAGTGCGTTATAGCCCATGAAATGGGGAGAAAACATGAGCGCAGGCTATAGCCCATGAAAATGGAGGCAGGAAAACATGAAAAACATGAGTTTTGCGACGCCTCTCAAACCATATATCGGTGCTTATGGTAGCTGAAACCCGTCCAGGAAACCAGGATATTATCGCTATAGCCCATGAAATGAGCGGAAAACATGAAAGCAAGTGAGCTATAGCCGCAGAGCGGAGCGAAAGCAGCAGCCAATATACGAGTTTTAAAGTCGCCTCTCAAACCATGTATCGGTGCTTATGGTAGCTTTTGTCCTGGGAGTTGGAAAAAGTGCGCTATAGCCCATGAAATGGGCAGAAGAAAACATGAAAACTGTGAGCTATAGCCCACGGAAATGGAGGCAGAGAACATGAAAAACACGATTTTTTGCAACGTAAAACCATGTATCGGTGCTTACGGTAGCAGAAAATCGTCATGGGAGCTGGAAAATGCGCTATAGCATAGATGATGAAAACATGTGTGAGCTGCAGCCCACGGAAATGGGTAAAAACATAAAAAACCCGAGTTTCGCCTCTCAAACCATGTATCGTTCATTACGGTAGCTGGAATCATCCCGGGAACCGGAAAATGAGCTCTATAGACCATGAAATGGGCGAGAAAACATGAAAATTGTGAGCTATAGCCCATGGAAATGGAGGCAAAACATGTAAACAAGAGGAGTTTTTGCACTGACGCCTCTCAAACCATGAGATGATTGCTTATGGTAGCTGAAAATTGTCCTGGGAGTTGGAAAATGTGCGCTATAGCCATAGAATGGGCAGAAAACATGGCTGTGAAGCTATAGCCCATGGAAATGGAGGAGAAAACATGAAAAACACGAGTTTTCACGAAGCCTCTCAAACCATGTATCGATGCTCAGGCAGCTTTTGTCTGAGGAGTTGGAAAAAGATGCACTATAGCCCATGAAATGAAGCGAGAAAACATATTGTGAGCTATAGCCCACGGAAATGGAGGCAGAGAACATGAAAAACACGATTTTTTTGCGCGCCTACGAAACCACGTATCGATTAACTACCGTGAGAAAATCGTCATAGAACTAAATGTGCGCTATAGCCCATGAAATGGTGAAAACATGAAAAATGTGAGCTATAGCCCACGCGGAAATGGAGGCAAAAACATAAAAAGCCGAGTTTTTCGGCCTCAAACCATGTATCGTTCGTTAACGTAGCTGGAAATCATCCCGGGAACCGGAAAATGAGCTCTATAGACCATGAAATGGGCGGAGAAAACATGAAAATTGTGAGCTATGGCCCATGGAAATGGAGGCAAAAACATGTCAAACACGAGTTTTTACACCTCTCAAACCATGAATCGGTGCTTATGGTAGCTGAAAATTATCCTGGGAGTTGGAAAATGTGCGCTATAGCCCATGAAATGGGCAGAAAACATGAAAAGCTATGAGCTATAGCCCATGGAAATGGAGGGAGAAAACATGAAAAACACGAGTTTTTTTCGTATTACTCTCAAACCATGTCGGTGCTTATGGTAGCTGAAAATTGTCCTGGTAGTTGAAAAAAGTGCGTTATAGCCCATGAAATGGGCAGAAAACATGAAAGCTGTGAGCTAGCCCATGGAAATGGAGGCAGAGAAAACACTGAAAAACATGAGTTTTGCGATGCCTCTCAAACCATGTATCGTTAGATTACGGTAGCTGGAAATCATCCCGGGAACCGGAAAATGAGCGCTATAACCCATGAAATGGGCAGAAAACATGAAAATTATGAGCTATAGCCCAAGGAAATGGTGACAGAGAACATGAAAAACACAATTTTTTGCGACACCTCTGAAACCACGTATCGGTGCTTACGGTAGCTGAAAATCATCATGGGAGCTAGAAAATGTGCGCTACAGCCCACAAAATGGGCAGAAAACATGAAAAATGTGAGCAATAGCCCACGGAAATGGAGGCAGAAACTTATAAAAAACACAGTTTTTCAGGCGCCTCTCAAACCATGTATCATTCGTTACGGTAGCTGGAAATCATCCGGGAACGGAAAATGGCCGCTATAGCCCATGAAATGAAGCGAAAACATGAATTGTGAGCTATAGCCCATGGAAATGGAGGCAGGAAACATGTCAAACACGAGTTTTTGCGACGCCTCTCAAACCATGTATCGGTGCTTATGGTAGCTGAAAATATCCTGGGAGTTGGAAAATGTGCGCCTGGCCCATGAAATGGGCGAGAAAACATGGCCTTGAGCTATAGCCTATGGGAAATGGAGGGGAGAAAACATGAAAAACACGAGTTTTGCGTCGCCTCTCAAACCATGTATCGGTGCTTATGGTAGCTGAAAATTGTCCTGGGAGTTGGAAAAAGTGCGTTATAGCCCATGAAATGGGCAGAAAACATGAAAACCGTGAGCTATAGCCCATGGAAATGGAGGCAGAAAACATGAAAAACACGAGTTTTGCGTCGCCTCTCAAACCATGTATCGGTGCTTATGGTAGCTGAAAATTGTCCCTGGAGTTGGAAAAAGTGCGTTATAGCCCATGAAATGGGCAACATGAAAACTGTGAGCTATAGCCCATGAAAATGGAGGCAGAAAACATGAAAAACATGAGTTTTTGCGACGCCTCTCAAACCATGTATCATTCGTTATGGTAGCTGGAAATCGTCCCGAGAACCGGATAATGTTCGCTATAGCCCATGAAATGGGCAGAAAACATGAAAACCGTGAGCTACAACCCACGGAAATGGAGGCGGAAAACATGAAAAACACGAGTTTTGCGTCGCCTCTCAAACCATGTATCGGTGGATAAGCTTTTGTCCTGGGAGTTGGAAAAAGTGCACTATAGCCCGGGAATCAGAAAATGTGCGCTATAACCCATGAAATGGGCAGAAAACATGAAAATTGTGAGCTAGCCCATGGAAATCATCTCGAGAACCAGAAAATGTGCGATGTAGCCCATGAAATGGGTAGAAAACATGAAAAATGTGAGCTATAGCCCACGAAAATGGAGGCAAAAAACATAAAAAACCCGAGTTTTTCGACGCCTCTCAAACCATGTATCGTTCGTTAACGTAGCTGGAAATCATCCCGGGAACCGGAAAATGAGCTCTATAGACCATGAAATGGGAAGAAAACATGAAAATTGTGAGCTATAGCCCATGGAAATGGAGGCAAGAAACATGTCAAACACGAGTTTTTGCGACGCCTCTCAAACGATGAATCGGTGCTTATGGTAGCTGAAAATTGTCCTAGGAGTGAAAATGTGCGCTACAGCCCATGAAATGGGCAGAAAACATAAAAACGTGACTATAGCCCATGGAAATGGAGGAGAAAACATGAAAAACAGAGTTTTTGCGTAGCCTCTCAAACTGTGTATCGGTGCTTATGGTGGCTACCAAGTTATGCTGGGAGTTGGAAAAAGTGCGTTATAGCCCATGAAATGGGCGAAAAAAAAACTTTGAGCTATAGCCCATTGAAATGGAGGCAGAAAACATAAAAACATGAGTTTTGCGATGCCTCTCAAACCATGTCGTTCGTTACGGTAGCTGGAAATCATCCCGGGAACCGAAAAAATGAGCGCTATAACCCATGAAATGGGCAGCAGAAAACATGAAAATTATGAGCTGGCCAGGAAATGGTGACAGGAGAACATGAAAAACACATTTTTTGCGACACCTACGAAACCACGTATCGGTGCTTACGGTGCTGAAAATCATCATGGGAGCTGGAAAATGTGGCTATAGCCCAAGAAATGGGCAGAAAACATGAAAAATGTGAGCAATAGCCCACGAAATGAGCGAAAACACAAAAAACACGAGTTTTTTGAGCCTCCCTCAAACCATGTATCATTAGATTCTGATGGCGGAAATCATCCCGGGAACCGAAAATGAGCGCTATAGCCCATGAAATGGGCAGAAAACATGAGTATTGAGCTATAGCCCATGGAAATGGAGGTAGGAAACATGTCAAACACGAGTTTTGCGACGCCTCTCAAACCATGTACCAGTCATTACTGTAGCTGGCAGAAAACATGAAAACTGTGGGCTATAGCCCATGAAATGGGCGAAAACATAACTAGCAGGCTATAGCCCATGGAAATGGAGGGAGAAAACATGAAAAACACGAGTTTTGCATCGCCTCTCAAACCATGTATCGGGTGCTTATGGTAGCTGAAAATTGTCACAGTAGTTGAAAAAATGTGTTCTGTGCAGCAGATGGTGACCATAAAAGCTGAGCTATGGCCATGGAAATGGAGGTAAAGCATAGAAAACACGAGTTTTGCGTCGCCTCTCAAACCATATATCGGTGCTTATGGTAGTTGAAAATTGTCCTGGGAGTTGGAAAAAGTGCGTTATAGCCTATGAAATGGGCAGAAAACATGAGCGAGCTATGGCCATGAAAAATGGGCAGAAAACATGAAAAACATGAGTTTTGCGACGCCTCTCAAACCATGTATCATTCGTTATGGTAGCTGGAAATCGTCCCGGAAACCGGAAATGTGCGCCAAAGCCCATGAAATGGGCAGAAAACATGAAAACCGTGAGCTATAGCCCATGGAAATGGAGCCAGAAAACATGACAAACACGAGTTTTGCGTCGCCTCTCAAACCATGTATCGGTGCTTATGGTAGCTTTGTCCTGGGAGTTGGAAAAAGTGCACTATAGCCCATGAAATAGCTAGAAAACATGAAAACTATGAGCTATA
Source organism: Lolium multiflorum (assembly GCA_030979885.1). Lineage (NCBI taxonomy): Eukaryota > Viridiplantae > Streptophyta > Magnoliopsida > Poales > Poaceae > Lolium > Lolium multiflorum. The sequence continues at coordinate 6,596,133 of CM061747.1, read as the reverse complement.
GCCCACGGAAATGGAGGCGCAGAGAACATGAAAAACACGATTTTTTGCGACGCCTCCTGAAACCACGTATCGGTGCTTACGGTAGCTTGAAAATCGTCATGAATTTGGAAAATGTTGAGCTAGCCCATGGAAATAGAGGTTGAAAACATGAAAAATGTGAGCTATAGCCCACGAAAAGATGGAGGCAAAAAACATAAAAAACCCGAGTTTTTTGACGCCTCTCAAACCATGTATCGTTCGTTAACGTAGCTGGAAATCATCCCGGGAACCGGAAAATGAGCTCTATAGACCATGAAATGGGAAGAAAACATGAAAATTGTGAGCTATAGCCCATGGAAATGGAGGCAAGAAACATGTCAAACACGAGTTTTTGCGACGCCTCTCAAACGATGAATCGGTGCTTATGGTAGCTGAAAATTGTCCTGGGAGTTGGAAAATGCGCGCTATAGCCCATGAAATGAAATGAGAAAACATGGCCGTGAGCTCCTTTTGATGGAACTTCAAGGTGTAAACATGAAAAACACTGAGGCTTAGTCGCCTCTCAAACCATGTATCGGTGCTTATGGTAGCTGCAAATTGTCCTGGGAGTTGGAAAAAGTGCGTTATAGCCCATGAAATGGGCAGAAAACATGAAAACTGTGAGCTATAGCCCATGAAATGGAGGCAGAAAACATGAAAAACATGAGTTTTTGCGACGCCTCTCAAACCATGTATCGTTCGTTATGGTAGCTGGAAATCGTCCCGAGAACCGGATAATGTGCGCTATAGCCCATGAAATGGAAATGAGAAAACATAATGAAAGTGAGCTCCATAGCCCATGGAAATGGGCGAAAAACATAACAAACAGAGTTTTTGCGTCGCCTCTCAAACAACATGTATGGAGGTCTTATGGTAGCTGGTGTCCTGGGAGTTGGAAAAGTGCTATAGCCCATGAAATGGGCGAAAAAATGAAAACTGTGAGATAAGCCCACGGAAATGGAGGCAGAGAACATGAAAAACACGATTTTTTGCGACACCTACGAAACCATGTCGGTGCTTACGGTAGCGAGAAAATTGTGTAGGGCGTGGAAAATGTGCGCTATAGCCCATGAAATGGGTAGAAAACATAAGAAAAATGTGAGCTACTAGCCCATGGAAATGGAGGGAGAAAACATGAAAAACACGAGTTTTCGACGCCTCTCAAACCATGTATCGTTCGTTACGGTAGCTGGAAATCATCCCGGGAACCTGAGAAGTATGCGCTATGGCCATGGCGAATGGGCAGAAAACATAACTTCGTGTGACCAATAGCCCACATGGTGACTGGAGGCGAAAACATGAAAAACCCGAGTTCTTGCGATGGCTCTCAAGCCAAGTATCGGTGGTTATGGTAGCTGGAAATCAATCCCACCGGGAACCGAGAAAGGTGCGCTATAGCCCATGAAATGGGGAGAAAACATGAAAATTGTGAGCTAGTAGCCCATGCCAATGGAGGAAGAAAACATGAAGAAGTCGAGTTACGCCTCTCAAACCATGTATCGGTGCTTACGGTGGCACAGAGAAATCATTCTGAGCTGGAAAATGTACCTTCCTGCCATGAAATGGGCAAACTTATAATGACGACATAGAAAATGGAGGCAGAAAGCTTGTGAAAAAACATGGTTTTAAATGCTTGTCAAACCATGTATCGGTGCTTACTGTAGCTGGAAATCGCCCCGGGAAAAGGTGGTACAGCCCATGAAATGACGAGAAAACATGAAAGCTGTGAGCTATATTTTTGGAAATGGAGCGAGAAAACATACGAAAAAAACAGTTTGCAGCCTCAAACATATATCGTTAATTCCAGGTAGCTGATCGATCAAGAACTGGATAATGTCGTTATAGCCCATGAAATAGGGCTGAAAACATAAAGCAGTGAGCTATAGCCATGATGATGAAAATACTATGAAAAACACGAGCTTTTGCGACACCTTTGAAACCATGTATCGGTGGTTACGGTAGCTGAAAATCATCATGGGAGCTGGAAAATCATCACGCTACAGCCAAGCAGACAAGAAAACATAAATGACTATAGTAACGAAATGGAGGCGAAGAAAGAAAACATAAAAAACCAGTTTTCGGCGCCTCTCGAACCATGTATCGTTCGTTACGGTAAGTGAAATCATCCGGGAACCGGAAAATGGCTGTATAGCCCATGAAGTAAATGAAAACATGAGTCTGAGCTATAGCCATGGAAATGGAAGCAGAGAAGAGCATGACAAACAAGTTTTGCGACGCCTCTCAAACCATGTAATCGGTGCTTATGGTAGCTGAAAATTATCCTGGGAGTTGGAAAATGTGCGCTATAGCCCATGAAATGGGCAAAGAACATGAAAAATGTGAGCTATATATAGCCCATAGAAATGGAGGCAAGAAAACACGAAAAACATATGAGTTTGCTCATTGTTAGCCTCTCAAACCTGTCTCGGTGCTTATGGTGAGCAGAAAATTGTCCTGGTAGTTGGAAAAAGTGCGTTAATATTACAGAATGGGCAGAAAACATGAAAGTTGTGAACATGTACATGGGCGAAATGGAAGGCGGAGAAACATAAAGCTGCGTGTTTCGCGTCGCTATCATGTCATATCGGTTGCTTCATGGTGGCTAAAGAAAATTGTCACAGGAGTTGGAAAAAGTGAGACATAAGCCATGATGAAAACAGCTTTGTGGGCTATAGCCACATGGAAATGGAAGAGCGCTTTCATGAAACATGGTTTTTGCGTGCCTCCTCAAACCATGTATATTGATTCGTTGCGGTAAGGCTAGAGCCAATCACGAGAGCAGGAAAATGGCGCTATAACCCATGAAATGGGCAGAAAGCATGAAAAATAAAGGAAATGGTGACAGAGAACATGAAAAACACAATTTTTTGCGACACCTCTGAAACTATTGGTGCTTACTGTGAGCTATAGCCCATGGAAATTGAGGCAGAAAACATGAAAAACACGAGTTTTGCGTCGCCTCTCAAACCATGTATCGGTGCTTATGGTAGATGAGGTAGCTGAAAATTGTCCTGGTAGTTGAAAAAAGTGCGTTATAGCCCATGAGATGGGCGAAGGAAAAACATATGTGAGCTATAAGCCGTAAAATGGAAAGTGACCATAGAAAAAACACGAGTTTTATTAGCCTCTCAAACCATGTATCAGGCATATAATGGCAAACTTGTCCTGGGGTTAGGAAAAAGTCGTTTATAGCCTATGATAAATGAAAGAAACATATGACATAATGGACTATAGCCCATGAAAATGGAGGCAGAAACATGAGTTTTTGCGATGCCTCTCAAACCATGTAAATTCGTTATGGTAGTGAGAAGTAGTCAGAACAGGATATTAATAGCTATAGCCATGAAATAAGTGAAAACATGAAGCAGTGAGCTATGGCCATGGAAATGGAGACGAAAACATGACAAACAGGTTTGCTGTCGCCTCTCAAAACCATGTATCAGTTGCTTATGGTGGCTTTTATGCAGAGGTTGGAAAAGTGCGCTGGCCATGAAATGGGCAGAAAACATAGCTAGCAGGCTATGGCCAGGAAATGAAATGACATGAAACACAGTGCCTGGCGCCTCAAACATATCGGTGCTAGAGTAGCAGAAAATGAAATCATGGGAGCTAGAAAATGTGCGCCATAGCCCTTGAAATGGGTGAAAAGCATGAAAAGTAAGCTATAACACGAAAATGGAGACGAGAAAACATAAAAAACCGGAGTTTTCGACGCCTCTCATGTATATCGTTAGATCCCAGTCGTAGAATATGTCCAGAGGCAGTAAGCGCTATAGACCATGAAATGGGCAGAGAAAACTGTGAGCTATAGCCCACGGAAATGGAGACGAGCTCTCAAACCCAAAGTTTTGAGCTTTTATATAAACCATCAAGAATGGGTGCTTATGACAGCTGACGTGCATCTGGGAGTTGAAGAAAATGTGCTATAGCCCATGAAATGGGCAGAAAACATAACTGTGAGCTATAGCCCATGAAATGGAAGGAAGAAAACCATGAAAAACCCCACAGTTTACTAAGTAAGCCTCTCAAGCTATGTGTAGTGCTTATGGTAGCTGAAAATTGTCTTTGGTAGTTGAAAAAAGTCAGTGTATTTATGGGGTAAGGCGGAAAAACATATTTTGTGAAACTCTGTATTTACACATGGAAAATGGGAAAATGAAGAAAGAAACATGAAAAACCACTAGTTTTTCGTAACCACTCTCTGACTATGTCCTGGTGCTTATGGTAGCTGAAAATTGTCTGGGAGTTGGAAAAAGTGCGTTATAGCCTATGAAATGGAGGCAGAGAAACATGGCTTGTGAAGTATGGCCCATGAAAATGAAGTGAGAAAACATGAAAAACATAGTTTTTTACGACGCCCCTCTAAAACTATGTATAAATGTCCCGTTGTAGTGGTGAAGTATTAGTCCAGAACCGGATAATGCGCTCTGTGCAATGGTGAAAACATAAAAACACGTGAGGCCTCTGGCCCGCGATGGAGCGAGAAAACACCATGAGCAAACACGGTTTTTGCGTAACTCAAACCATGTATCGGTGCTTATGGTGGCTTTGTCTGGGGTGTGGAAAAGTCGCTATAGCCCCCATGAAATGGGCGAGAAAACATGAAAACTATGAGCTATGGCCCACGAAGTGATGAGAGAACATCGCTAGTTTTTGCGACGCCTCTGAAACCATGTATCGGTGCGCTACATTGTGAAAATCGTCATAGGAGGTGGAAAATGTCAACTATAGCCATGGAAATGAGTAGAAAACATGAAAAATGACTATAGCCAGGAAATCAAATTAAAAAACATAAAACAGTTTTGCAGCCTCTATAAACATGTCTTAATTAATTCAGTGCTTCAAGGAAATCATCCCAGGAGCAGGAAAATAAGCTCTATGAATGAAATGGGCAGAAAACATGAAAATTGTGAGCTATAGCCCATGGAAATGGAGGCAAGAAACATGTCAAACACGAGTTTTTGCGACGCCTCTCAAACCATGAATCGGTGCTTATGGTAGCTGAAAATTGTCCTGGGAGGTGGGCAGAAAACATGAAAACGGTGAGCTATAGCCCATGGAAATGGAGGGAGAAAACATGAAAAACACGAGTTTTTGCGTCGCCTCTCAAACCATGTATCGGTGCTTATGGTAGCTGCAAATTGTCCTGGGAGTTGGAAAAAGTGCGTTATAGCCCATGAAATGGGCAGAAAACATGAAAACTGTGAGCTATAGCCCATTGAAATGGAGGCAGAAAACATGAAAAACATGAGTTTTTACGACGCCTCTCAAACCATGTATCGTTCGTTATGGTAGCTGGAAATCGTCCCGAGAACCGGATGTGCGCTATAGCCCATGAAATGGGCAGAAAACATGAAAACCGTGAGCTATAGCCCATGGAAATGGAGGCAGAAAACATGAAAAACACGAGTTTTTGCGTCGCCTCTCAAACCATGTATCGGTGCTTATGGTAGCTACAAATTGTCCTGGGAGTTGGAAAAAGTGCGTTATAGCCCATGAAATGGGCAGAAAACATGAAAAACTGTGAGCTATAGCCCATGAAAATGGAGGCAGAAAACATGAAAAACATGAGTTTTGCGACGCCTCTCAAACCATGTATCGTTCGTTACGGTAGCTGGAAATCGTCCCGAGAACCGGATAATGTGCGTTATAGCCCATGAAATGGGCTGAAAACATGAAAACCGTGAGCTATAGCCCATGGAAATGGAGGCAGAAAATATGAAAAACACGAGTTTTTGCGACACCTTTGAAACCATGTATCGGTGGTTACGGTAGCTGAAAATCATCATGGGAGCTGGAAAATGTGCGCTACAGAAATGGGCAGAAAACATGAAAAATGTGAGCTATAGCCCACGGAAATGGAGGCAGAAAACATAAAAAACCCAGAGTTTTTCGACGCCTCTCGAACCATGTATCGTTGTTAGGTAGCTGGAAATCATCCCGGGAAATCAGCATAGCCCATGAAATGGGCGAAAACATGAAAATTGTGAACTATAGCCCATGGAAATGGAGGCAGAAAACATGACAAACACGAGTTTTGCGACGCCTCTCAAACCATGTATCGGTGCTTATGGTAGCTAAAAATTGTCCTGGGAGTTGGAAAATGTGCGCTATAGCCCATGAAATGGGCAGAAAACATGAAAATTGTGAGCTATAGCCCATGGAAAGGGAGAAAACATGAAAAACACGAGTTTTTCCGTCGCCTCTCAAACCATGTATCGGTGCTTATGGTAGCTGAAAATTGTCCTGGGAGTTGGAAAATGTGCGCTATAGCCCATGAAATGGCGGAAACATGAAAATTGTGAGCTATAGCCCATGGAAATGGAGGCAGAAAACATGAAAAACACGAGTTTTTCCGTCGCCTCTCAAACCATGTATCGGTGCTTATGGTAGCTGAAAATTGTCCTGGTAGTTGGAAAAAGTGCGTTATAGCCCATGAAATGGGCAGAAAACATGAAAATTGTGAGCTATAGCCCATGGAAATGGAGGCAGAAAACATGAAAAACACGTGTTTTCGCGTCGCCTATCAAACCATGTATCGGTGCTTATGGTAGCTGAAAATTGTCCTGGGAGTTGGAAAGTCGTTATAGCCCATGAAATGGGCAGAAAACATGAAAGCTGTGAGCTATAGCCCATGGAAATGGAGGCAGAAAACATGAAAAACATGAGTTTTTGCGATGCCTCTCAAACCATGTATCGTTCGTTACGGTAGCTGGAAATCGTCCCGGGAACCGGAAAATGAGCGCTATAACCCATGAAATGGGCAGAAAACATGAAAATTATGAGCTATAGCCCAAGGAAATGGTGACAGAGAACATGAAAAACACAATTTTTTGCGACACCTCTGAAACCACGTATCGGTGCTTACGGTAGCTGAAAATCATCATGGGAGCTAGAAAATGTGCGCTACAGCCCACGAAATGGGCAGAAAACATGAAAAATGTGAGCTATAGCCCACGGAAATGGAGGCAGAAAACATAAAAAACACGAGTTTTTCGGCGCCTCTCAAACCATGTATCGTTCGTTACGGTAGCTGGAAATCATCCCGGGAACCGGAAAATGAGCGCTATAGCCCATGAAATGGGCAGAAAACATGAAAATTGTGAGCTATAGCCCGTGGAAATGGAGGCAGGAAACATGTCAAACACGAGTTTTTGCGACGCCTCTCAAACCATGTATCGGTGCTTATGGTAGCTGAAAATTGTCCTGGGAGTTGGAAAATGTGCGCTATAGCCCATGAAATGGGCAGAAAACATGAAAACTGTGAGCTATAGCCCATGGAAATGAGGGAGAAAACATGAAAAACACGAGTTTTGCGTCGCCTCTCAAACCATGTATCGGTGCTTATGGTAGCTGAAAATTGTCCTGGTAGTTGAAAAAAGTGCGTTATAGCCCATGAGATGGGCAGAAAACATGAAAACTGTGAGCTATAGCCCATGGAAATGGAGGCAGAAAACATGAAAAACACGAGTTTTTGCGTCGCCTCTCAAACCATGTATCGGTGCTTATGGTAGCTGAAAATTGTCTGGGAGTTGGAAAAAGTGCGTTATAGCCTATGAAATGGGCAGAAAACATGAAAACTGTGAGCTATAGCCCATGAAAATGGAGGCAGAAAGATGAAAAACATGAGTTTTTCGACGCCTCTCAACCATGTATCGTTCGTTATGGTAGCTGGAAATCGTCCCGAGAACCGGATAATATGCGCTATAGCCCATGAAATGGGCAGAAAACATGAAAACCGTGAGCTATAGCCCATGGAAATGGAGGCAGAAAACATGACAAACACGAGTTTTTGCGTCGCCTCTCAAACCATGTATCGGTGCTTATGGTAGCTTTTGTCCTGGGAGTTGGAAAAGTGCTATAGCCCATGAAATGGGCAGAAACATGAAAAACACGATTTTTTGCGACGCCTCTGAAACCACATATCGGTGCTTACGGTAGCAGAAAATCGTCATGGGAGCTAGAAAATGTGCGCCATAGCCCATGAAATGGGTAGAAAACATGAAAAATGTGAGCTATAGCCCACGGAAATGGAGGCAGAAAACATAAAAAACCCGAGTTTTCGACGCCTCTCAAACCATGTTATCGTTAGTTACGGTAGCTGGAAATCATCCCGGGAACCGGAAAATGAGCGCTATAGACCATGAAATGGGCAGAAAACATGAAAATTGTGAGCTATAGCCCATGGAAATGGAGGCAGGAAACATGTCAAACACGAGTTTTTGCGGCGCCTCTCAAACCATGAATCGGTGCTTATGGTAGCTGAAAATTGTCCTGGGAGTTGGAAAATGTGCGCTATAGCCCATGAAATGGGCAGAAAACATGAAAACTGTGAGCTATAGCCCATGGAAATGGAGGGAGAAAACATGAAAAACACGAGTTTTGCGTCGCCTCTCAATATATCGGTGCTTATGGTAGCTGAAAATTGTCCTGGTAGTTGAAAAAAGTGCGTTATAGCCCATGAGATGGGCAAAAACATGAAAACTGTGAGCTATAGCCCATGAAATGGAGCAGAGAAAACATGAAAAACACGAGTTTTTGCGTCGCCTCTCAAACCATGTATCGGTGCTTATGGTAGCTGAAAATCCTGGGAGTTGGAAAAAGTGCGTTATAGCCTATGAAATGGGCAGAAAACATGAAAACTGTGAGCTATAGCCCATGAAAATGGAGGCAGAAAACATGAAAAACATGAGTTTTTGCGACGCCTCTCAAACCATGTATCATTCGTTATGGTAGCTGGAAATCGTCCCGAGAACCGGATAATGTGCGCTATAGCCCATGAAATGGGCAGAAAACATGAAAACCGTGAGCTATAGCCCATGGAAATGGAGGCAGAAAACATGAAAAACACGAGTTTTGCGTCGCCTCTCAAACCATGTATCGGTGCTTATGGTAGCTGAAAATTGTCCTGGTAGTTGAAAAAAGTGCGTTATAGCCCATGAGATGGGCAGAAAACATGAAAACTGTGAGCTATAGCCCATGAAAATGGAGGCGAGAAAACATGAAAAACACGAGTTTTGCGTCGCCTCTCAAACCATGTATCGGTGCTTATGGTAGCTGAAAATTGTCCTGGGAGTTGGAAAAAGTGCGTTATAGCCTATGAAATGGGCAGAAAACATGAAAACTATGAGCTATAGCCCATGGAAATGGAGGCAGAAAACATGACAAACACGATTTTTGCGACGCCTCTCAAACCATGTATCATTCGTTATGGTAGCTGGAAATCGTCCCGAGAACCGGATAATGTGCGCTATAGCCCATGAAATGGGCAGAAAACATGAAAACCGTGAGCTATAGCCCATGGAAATGGAGGCAGAAAACATGACAAACACGATTTTTTGCGACGCCTCTGAAACCATGTATCGGTGCTTACGGTAGCAGAAAATCATCATGGGAGCTGGAAAATGTGCGCTATAGCCCATGAAATGGGTAGAAAACATGAAAAATGTGAGCTATAGCCCACGGAAATGGAGGTAAAAAACATAAAAAACCCGAGTTTTTGACGCCTCTCAAACCATGTATCGTTCGTTACGGTAGCTGGTAATCATCCCGGGAACCGGAAAATGAGCTCTATAGACCATGAAATGGGCAGAAAACATGAAAATTGTGAGCTATAGCCCATGGAAATGGAGGCAAGAAACATGTCAAACACGAGTTTTTGCGACGCTCTCAAACCATGAATCGGTGCTTATGGTAGCTGAAAATATGTCCTGGGAGTTGGAAAATATTATAGCCTATGAAATGGGCAGAAAACATGAAAACTGTGAGCTATAGCCCATGGAAATGGAGAGAAAACATGAAAAACACGAGTTTTGCGTCGCCTCTCAAACCATGTATCGGTGCTTATGGTAGCTGCAAATTGTCCTGGGAGTTGGAAAAAGTGCGTTATAGCCCATGAAATGGGCAGAAAACATGAAAAGTGAGCTATAGCCCATTGAAATGGAGGGGCAGAAAACATGAAAAACACGAGTTTTTGCGACGCCTCTCAAACCATGTATCGGTCGTTATGGTAGCTGGAAATCGTCCCGAGAACCGGATAATGTGCGCTATAGCCCATAAGGGTGAAAACATGAAAACTGTGAGCTATAGCCCATGGAAATGGAGGTAGAAAACATGAAAAACACGAGTTTTGCGTCGCCTCTCAAACCATGTATCGGTGCTTATGGTAGCTACAAATTGTCCTGGGAGTTGGAAAAAGTGCGTTATAGCCCATGAAATGGGCAGAAAACATGAAAATGAGCTATAGCCCATGAAAATGGAAGCGAAGAAAACATGAAAAACATGAGTTTTGCGACGCCTCTCAAACCATGTATCGTTCGTTACAGTGGTAAAATCGTCCCAGAAACCGGATAATGTGCGTTATAGCCATGAAATGGGCTGAAAACATGAAAACCGTGAGCTATAGCCCATGGAAATGGAGGCAGAAAATATGAAAAACACGAGTTTTGCGACACCTTTGAAACCATGTATCGGTGGTTACGGTGGCTGAAAATCATCATGGAGCTGGAAAATGTGCTACAGCCCACGAATTGGGCAGAAAACATGAAAAATGTGAGCTATAGCCCACGGAAATGGAGCAGAAAACATAAAAAACCCGAGTTTTTCGGCGCCTCTCGAACCATGTATCGTTCGTTACGGTAGCTGGAAATCCTGGGAACCAGAAAATGTGCACTATAGCCCATGAAATGGGCAGAAAACATGAAAATTGTGAGCTATAGCCCATGGAAATGGAGGCAGAAAACATGACAAAACACGAGTTTTTACGACGCCTCTCAAACCATGTATCGGTGCTTATGGTAGCTGAAAATTGTCCTGGGAGTTGGAAAATGTGCGCTATAGCCCATGAAATGGGCAGAAAACATGAAAATTGTGAGCTATAGCCCATGGAAATGGAGGCAGAAAACATGAAAAACAGATTTTTCCGTCGCCTCTCAAACCATGTATCGGTGCTTATGGTAGCTGAAAATTGTCTGGGAGTTGGAAAATGTGCGCTATAGCCCATGAAATGGGCGAAAACATGAAAATTGTGAGCTATAGCCCATGGAAATGGAGGCAGAAAACATGAAAAACACGAGTTTTCCGTCGCCTCTCAAACCATGTATCGGTGTTTATGGTAGCTGAAAATTGTCTGGTAGTTGGAAAAAGTGCGTTATAGCCCATGAAATGGGCGGAAAACATGAAACTGTGAGCTATAGCCCATGGAAATTGAGGGAGAAAACATGAAAAACACGAGTTTTGCGTCGCCTCTCAAACCATGTATCGGTGCTTATGGTGAGCTGAAAATTGTCCTGGTAGTTGAAAAAAGTGCGTTATAGCCCATGAGATGGGCAGAAAACATGAAAACGGTGAGCTATAGCCCATGGAAATGGAGGAGAAAACATGAAAAACACGAGTTTTGCGTCGCCTCTCAAACCATGTATCGGTGCTTATGGTAGCTGAAAATTGTCCTGGGAGTTGGAAAAAGTGCGTTATAGCCTAATGAAATGGGAGAAAACATGAAAAGCTGTGAGCTATATCCCATGAAAATGGGCAGAAAAGATGAAAAACATGAGTTTTTGCGACGCCTCTCAAACCATGTATCGTTCGTTATGGTAGCTGGAAATCGTCCCGAGAACGGGATAATATGCGCTATAGCCCATGAAATGGGCAGAAAACATGAAAATTGTGAGCTATAGCCCATGGAAATGGAGGAGAAAACATGAAAAACACGAGTTTTTGCGTCGCCTCTCAAACCATGTATCGGTGCTTATGGTAGCTGCAAATTGTCCTGGGAGTTGGAAAAAGTGCGCTATAGCCCATGAAATGGGCAGAAAAAACTGTGAGCTATAGCCCATTGAAATGGAGGCGCAGAGAACATGAAAAACACGATTTTGCGACGCCTCTCAAACCATGTATCGTTCGTTATGGTAGCTGGAAATCGTCCCGAGAACCGGATAATGTGCGCTATAGCCCATGAAATGGGCAGAAAACATGAAAACCGTGAGCTATAGCCCATGGAAATGGAGGCAGAAAACATGACAAACACGAGTTTTTGCGTCGCCTCTCAAACCATGTATCGGTGCTTATGGTAGCTGAAAATTGTCCTGGGAGTTGGAAAAAGTGCGCTATAGCCCATGAAATGGACAGAAAATATGAAAACTGTGAGCTATAGCCCACGGAAATGGAGGCAGAGAACATGAAAAACACGATTTTTTGCGACGCCTCTGAAACCATGTATCGGTGCTTACGGTAGCAGAAAATCATCATGGGAGCTGGAAAATGTGCGCTATAGCCCATGAAATGGGTAGAAAACATGAAAAATGTGAGCTATAGCCCATGGAAATGGAGGCAGAAAACATGAAAAACACGAGTTTTTGCGACGCCTCTCAAACCATGTATCGTTCGTTACGGTAGCTGGAAATCATCCCGGGAACCTGAAAATGTGCGCTATAGCCCATAAAATGGGCAGAAAACATGAAAACTGTGTGACCTATAGCCCATGGAAATGGAGGCAGAAAACATGAAAAACCCGAGTTCTTGCGATGCCTCTCAAACCAAGTATCGGTGGTTATGGTAGCTGGAAATCGTCCCAGGAACCAGAAAAGGTGCGCTATAGACCATGAAGTGGGCAGAAAACATGAAAATTGTGAGCTATAGCCCATGCCAATGGAGGAAGAAAACATGAAAAAGTCGAGTTTTTGCGACGCCTCTCAAACCATGTATCGGTGCTTACGGTAGCTGAAATCATTCTCAGAGCTGGAAAATGTGCGCTATAGCCCATGAAATGGGCAGAAAACATGAAAACGCTAGCCATAGAAAATGGAGGCAGAAAACATGAAAAACATGAGTTTTTGCGTCGCCTGTCAAACCATGTATCGGTGCTTATGGTAGCTGAAAATTGTCCTGGGAGTTGGAAAAGGTGCGTTACAGCCCATGAAATGGGCAGAAAACATGAAAACTGTGAGCTATAGCCCATGGAAATGGAGGCAGAAAACATGAAAAACACGAGTTTTTGCGACGCCTCTCAAACCATGTATCGTTCGTTACGGTAGCTGGAAATCGTCCCGAGAACCGGATAATGTGCGTTATAGCCCATGAAATGTGCTGAAAACATGAAAACCGTGAGCTATAGCCCATGGAAATGGAGCAGAAAATATGAAAAACACGAGTTTTTGCGACACCTTTGAAACCATGTATCGGTGGTTACGGTAGCTGAAAATCATCATGGGAGCTTGGAAAATGTAGCTACTGCCCACGAAATGGGCAGAAAACATGAAAAATGTGAGCTATAGCCCACGGAAATGGAGGCAGAAAACATAAAAACCCGAGTTTTTCGGCGCCTCTCGAACCATGTATCGTTCGTTACGGTAGCTGGAAATCATCCCGGGAACCGGAAAATGAGCGCTAGCCCATGAAATGGGCAGAAAACATGAAAATTGTGAGCTATAGCCCATGGAAATGGAGGCGAGAAAACATGACAAACACGAGTTTTGCGACGCCTCTCAAACCATGTATCGGTGCTTATGGTAGCTGAAAATTGTCCTAGGTTGGAAAATGTGCTATAGCCCATGAAATGGGCAGAAAACATGAAAATTGTGAGCTATAGCCCATGGAAATGGATGCAGAAAACATGAAAACGTGTTTTCGCGTCGCCTATCAAACCATGTATCGGTGCTTATGGTAGCTGAAAATTGTCCTGGGAGTTGGAAAAAGTGCGTTATAGCCCATGAAATGGGCAGAAAACATAAAAACTGTGAGCTATAGCCCATGGAAATGGAGGCAGAAAACATGAAAAACATGAGTTTTCGCCTCTCAAACCATGTAACGTTCGTTACGGTAGCTGGAAATCGTCCGGGAACCAAATGGCGCTATAACCCATGAAATGGGCAGAAAACATGAAAATTATGAGCTATAGCCCAAGGGGTGACAGAGAACATGAAAAACACAATTTTTTGCGACACCTCTGAAACCACGTATCGGTGCTTACGGTAGCTGAAAATCATCATGGGAGCTAGAAAATGTGCGCTACAGCCCACGAAATGGGCAGAAAACATGAAAAATGTGAGCAATAGCCCACGGAAATGGAGGAGAAAACATAAAAACACGAGTTTTTCGGCGCCTCTCAAACCATGTATCATTCGTTACGGTAGCTGGAAATCATCCCGGGAACCGAGCGCTATAGCCCATGAAATGGGCAGAAAACATGAAAATTGTGAGCTATAGCCCATGGAAAGGGAGGCAGGAAACATGTCAAACACGAGTTTTTGCGACGCCTCTCAAACCATGTATCGGTGCTTATGGTAGCTGAAAATTGTCCTGGGAGTTGGAAAATGTGCGCTATAGCCCATGAAATGGGCAGAAAACATGAAAACTGTGAGCTATAGCCCATGGAAATTGAGGGAGAAAACATGAAAAACACGAGTTTTGCGTCGCCTCTCAAACCATGTATCGGTGGTTATGGTAGCTGAAAATTGTCCTGGTAGTTGAAAAAAGTGCGTTATAGCCCATGAGATGGGCAGAAAACATGAAAACTGTGAGCTATAGCCCATGGAAATGGAGGCGAAAACATGAAAAACGAGTTTTGCGTCGCCTCTCAAACCATGTATCGGTGCTTATGGTAGCTGAAAATTGTCCTGGGAGTTGGAAAAAGTGCGTTATAGCCTATGAAATGGGCAGAAAACATGAAAATGAGCTATAGCCCATGAAAATGGAGGCAGAAAACATGAAAAACATGAGTTTTTGCGACGCCTCTCAAACCATGTATCGTTCGTTATGGTAGCTGGAAATTGTCCCAAGAACCGGATAATGTGCGCTATAGCCCATGAAATGGGCAGAAAACATGAAAACCGTGAGCTATAGCCCATGGAAATGGAGGCAGAAAACATGACAAACACGAGTTTTTCGCGTCGCCTCTCAAACCATATATCGGTGCTTATGGTAGCTTTTGTCCTGGGAGTTGGAAAAAGTGCGCAGATCATGAAATGGGCATAAAACATGAAAACTTGTGAGATAGCCACGGAAATGGAGGCAGAGAACATGAAAAACACGATTTTTTGCGACGCCTCTAAAACCACGTATCGGTGCTTACGGTAGCAGAAAATCATCATGGGAGCTGGAAAATGTGCGCCATAGCCCATGAAATGGGTAGAAAACATGAAAAATGTGAGCAATAGCCCACGGAAATGGAGGCAGAAAACATAAAAAACCCGAGTTTTTCGACGCCTCTCAAACCATGTATCGTTCGTTACGGTAGCTGGAAATCATCCCGGGAACCGGAAAATGAGCGCTATAGACCATGAAATGGGCAGAAAACATGAAAATTGTGAGCTATAGCCCATGAAAATGGAGGCAGGAAACATGTCAAACACGAGTTTTTGCGCGCCTCTCAAACCATGAATGGGGTGCTTATGGTAGCTGAAAATTGTCCGGGAGTTGGAAAATAATGCGCTATAGCCCATGAAATGGGCAGAAAACATGAAAACTATGAGCTATAGCCCATGGAAATGGAGGGAGAAAACATGAAAAACAAGAGTTTTTGCGTCGCCACTCAAACCATGTATCGGTGCTTATGGTAGCTGAAATTGTCCTGGGAGTTGGAAAAAGTGCGTTATAGCCTATGAAATGGGCAGAAAACATGAAAACTGTGAGCTATAGCCCATGAAAATGGAGGCAGAAAACATGAAAAACATGAGTTTTTGCGACGCCTCTCAAACCATGTATCGTTCGTTATGGTAGCTGGAAATTGTCCCAAGAACCGGATAATGTGCGCTATAGCCCATGAAATGGGCAGAAAACATGAAAACCGTGAGCTATAGCCCATGGAAATGGAGGCAGAAAACATGAAAAACACGAGTTTTTGCGACACCTCTGAAACCATGTATCGGTGGTTACGGTAGCTGAAAATCATCATGGGAGCTAGAAAATGTGCGCTACAGCCCACGAAATGGGCAGAAAACATGAAAAATGTGAGCTATAGCCCACGGAAATGGAGGCAGAAAACATAAAAAACCCGAGTTTTCGACGCCTCTCAAACCATGTATCGTTCGTTACGGTAGCTGGAAATCATCCCGGGAACCGGAAAATGAGCGCTATAGCCCATGAAATGGGCAGAAAACATGAAAATTGTGAGCTATAGCCCATGGAAATGGAGGCAGGAAACATGTCAAACACGAGTTTTGCGGCGCCTCTCAAACCATGTATCGGTGCTTATGGTAGCTGAAAATTGTCCTGGGAGTTGGAAAATGTGCGCTATAGCCCATGAAATGGGCAGAAAACATGAAAACTGTGAGCTATAGCCCATGGAAATTGAGGGAGAAAACATGAAAAACACGAGTTTTGCGTCGCCTCTCAAACCATGTATCGGTGCTTATGGTAGCTGAAAATTGTCCTGGTAGTTGAAAAAAGTGCGTTATAGCCCATGAGATGGGCAGAAAACATGAAAACTGTGAGCTATAGCCCATGGAAATGGAGGCAGAAAACATGAAAAACACGAGTTTTGCGTCGCCTCTCAAACCATGTATCGGTGCTTATGGTAGCTGAAAATTGTCCTGGGAGTTGGAAAAAGTGCGTTATAGCCTATGAAATGGGCAGAAAACATGAAAACTGTGAGCTATAGCCCATGAAAATGGAGGCAGAAAACATGAAAAACATGAGTTTTTGCGACGCCTCTCAAACCATGTATCGTTCGTTATGGTAGCTGGAAATTGTCCCAAGAACCGGATAATGTGCGCTATAGCCCATGAAATGGGCAGAAAACATGAAAACCGTGAGCTATAGCCCATGGAAATGGAGCAGAAAACATGACAAACACGAGTTTTCGCGTCGCCTCTCAAACCATATATCGGTGCTTATGGTAGCTTTTGTCCTGGGAGTTGGAAAAAGTGCGCAGATCATGAAATGGGCATAAAACATGAAAACTGTGAGATAGCCCACGGAAATGGAGGCAGAGAACATGAAAAACACGATTTTTTGCGACGCCTCTAAAACCACGTATCGGTGCTTACGGTAGCAGAAAATCATCATGGGAGCTGGAAAATGTGCGCCATAGCCCATGAAATGGGTAGAAAACATGAAAAATGTGAGCAATAGCCCACGGAAATGGAGGCAGAAAACATAAAAAACCCGAGTTTTTCGACGCCTCTCAAACCATGTATCGTTCGTTACGGTAGCTGGAAATCATCCCGGGAACCGGAAAATGAGCGCTATAGACCATGAAATGGGCAGAAAACATGAAAATTGTGAGCTATAGCCCATGAAAATGGAGGCAGGAAACATGTCAAACACGAGTTTTTGCGACGCCTCTCAAACCATGAATCGGTGCTTATGGTAGCTGAAAATTGTCCTGGGAGTTGGAAAATGTGCGCTATAGCCCATGAAATGGGCAGAAAACATGAAAACTATGAGCTATAGCCCATGGAAATGGAGGGAGAAAACATGAAAAACAAGAGTTTTTGCGTCGCCACTCAAACCATGTATCGGTGCTTATGGTAGCTGAAAATTGTCCTGGTAGTTGGAAAAAGTGCGTTATAGCCCATGAGATGGGCAGAAAACATGAAAACGGTGAGCTATAGCCCATGGAAATGGAGGGAGAAAACATGAAAAACACGAGTTTTTGCGTCGCCTCTCAAACCATGTATCGGTGCTTATGGTAGCTGCAAATTGTCCTGGGAGTTGGAAAAAGTGCGTTATAGCCCATGAAATGGGCAGAAAACATGAAAACTGTGAGCTATAGCCCATTGAAATGGGGCAGAAAACATGAAAAACATGAGTTTTTGCGCGCCTCTCAAACCATGTATCGTTCGTTATGGTAGCTGGAAATCGTCCCGAAACCGGATAATGTGCGCTATAGCCCATGAAATGGGCGAGAAAACATGAAAACCGTGAGCTATAGCCCATGGAAATGGAGGCAGAAAACATGACAAACACGAGTTTTGCGTCGCCTCTCAAACCATGTATCGGTGCTTATGGTAGCTGAAAATTGTCCTGGGAGTTGGAAAAAGTGCGCTATAGCCCATGAAATGGACAGAAAATATGAAAACTGTGAGCTATAGCCCACGGAAATGGAGGAGAGAACATGAAAAACACGATTTTTTGCGACGCCTCGAAACCATGTATCGGTGCTTACGGTAGCAGAAAATCATCATGGGAGCTGGAAAATGTGCGCTATAGCCCATGAAATGGGTAGAAAACATGAAAAATGTGAGCTATAGCCCACGGAAATGGAGGCAGAAAACATAAAAAACCCGAGTTTTTCGACGCCTCTCAAACCATGTATCGTTCGTTACGGTAGCTGGAAATCATCCCGGGAACCTGAAAATGTGCGCTATAGCCCATAAAATGGGCAGAAAACATGAAAACTGTGTGACCTATAGCCCATGGAAATGGAGGCAGAAAACATGAAAAACCCGAGTTCTTGCGATGCCTCTCAAACCAAGTATCGGTGGTTATGGTAGCTGGAAATCGTCCCAGGAACCAGAAAAGGTGCGCTATAGACCATGAAGTGGGCAGAAAACATGAAAATTGTGAGCTATAGCCCATGCCAATGGAGGAAGAAAACATGAAAAAGTCGAGTTTTTGCGACGCCTCTCAAACCATGTATCGGTGCTTACGGTAGCTGGAAATCATTCTCAGAGCTGGAAAATGTACGCTATAGCCCATGAAATGGGCAGAAAACATGAAAACGCTGAGCTATAGAAAATGGAGGCAGAAAACATGAAAAACATGAGTTTTTGCGTCGCCTGTCAAACCATGTATCGGTGCTTATGGTAGCTGAAAATTGTCCTGGGAGTTGGAAAAGGTGCGTTACAGCCCATGAAATGGGCAGAAAACATGAAAACTGTGAGCTATAGCCCATGGAAATGGAGGCAGAAAACATGAAAAACACGAGTTTTTGCGACGCCTCTCAAACCATGTATCGTTCGTTACGGTAGCTGGAAATCGTCCCGAGAACCGGATAATGTGCGTTATAGCCCATGAAATGGGCTGAAAACATGAAAACCGTGAGCTATAGCCCATGGAAATGGAGGCAGAAAATATGAAAAACACGAGTTTTTGCGACACCTTTGAAACCATGTATCGGTGGTTACGGTAGCTGAAAATCATCATGGGAGCTGGAAAATGTGCGCTACAGCCCACGAAATGGGCAGAAAACATGAAAAATGTGAGCTATAGCCCACGGAAATGGAGGCAGAAAACATAAAAAACCCGAGTTTTTCGGCGCCTCTCGAACCATGTATCGTTCGTTACGGTAGCTGGAAATCATCCCGGGAACCGGAAAATGAGCGCTATAGCCCATGAAATGGGCAGAAAACATGAAAATTGTGAGCTATAGCCCATGGAAATGGAGGCAGAAAACATGACAAACACGAGTTTTTGCGACGCCTCTCAAACCATGTATCGGTGCTTATGGTAGCTGAAAATTGTCCTGGGAGTTGGAAAATGTGCGCTATAGCCCATGAAATGGGCAGAAAACATGAAAATTGTGAGCTATAGCCCATGGAAATGGAGGCAGAAAACATGAAAAACACGTGTTTTCGCGTCGCCTATCAAACCATGTATCGGTGCTTATGGTAGCTGAAAATTGTCCTGGGAGTTGGAAAAAGTGCGTTATAGCCCATGAAATGGGCAGAAAACATGAAAACTGTGAGCTATAGCCCATTGAAATGGAGGCAGAAAACATGAAAAACATGAGTTTTTGCGATGCCTCTCAAACCATGTAACGTTCGTTACGGTAGCTGGAAATCGTCCCGGGAACCGGAAAATGAGCGCTATAACCCATGAAATGGGCAGAAAACATGAAAATTATGAGCTATAGCCCAAGGAAATGGTGACAGAGAACATGAAAAACACAATTTTTTGCGACACCTCTGAAACCACGTATCGGTGCTTACGGTAGCTGAAAATCATCATGGGAGCTAGAAAATGTGCGCTACAGCCCACGAAATGGGCAGAAAACATGAAAAATGTGAGCAATAGCCCACGGAAATGGAGGCAGAAAACATAAAAAACACGAGTTTTTCGGCGCCTCTCAAACCATGTATCATTCGTTACGGTAGCTGGAAATCATCCCGGGAACCGGAAAATGAGCGCTATAGCCCATGAAATGGGCAGAAAACATGAAAATTGTGAGCTATAGCCCATGGAAAGGGAGGCAGGAAACATGTCAAACACGAGTTTTTGCGACGCCTCTCAAACCATGTATCGGTGCTTATGGTAGCTGAAAATTGTCCTGGGAGTTGGAAAATGCGCGCTATAGCCCATGAAATGGGCAGAAAACATGAAAACTGTGAGCTATAGCCCATGGAAATTGAGGGAGAAAACATGAAAAACACGAGTTTTGCGTCGCCTCTCAAACCATCTATCGGTGGTTATGGTAGCTGAAAATTGTCCTGGTAGTTGAAAAAAGTGCGTTATAGCCCATGAGATGGGCAGAAAACATGAAAACTGTGAGCTATAGCCCATGGAAATGGAGGCAGAAAACATGAAAAACACGAGTTTTGCGTCGCCTCTCAAACCATGTATCGGTGCTTATGGTAGCTGAAAATTGTCCTGGGAGTTGGAAAAAGTGCGTTATAGCCCATGAAATGGGCAGAAAACATGAAAACTGTGAGCTATAGCCCATGGAAATGGAGGCAGAAAACATGAAAAACATGAGTTTTTGCGATGCCTCTCAAACCATGTAACGTTCGTTACGGTAGCTGGAAATCGTCCCGGGAACCGGAAAATGAGCGCTATAACCCATGAAATGGGCAGAAAACATGAAAATTATGAGCTATAGCCCAAGGAAATGGTGACAGAGAACATGAAAAACACAATTTTTTGCGACACCTCTGAAACCACGTATCGGTGCTTACGGTAGCTGAAAATCATCATGGGAGCTAGAAAATGTGCGCTACAGCCCACGAAATGGGCAGAAAACATGAAAAATGTGAGCAATAGCCCACGGAAATGGAGGCAGAAAACATAAAAAACACGAGTTTTTCGGCGCCTCTCAAACCATGTATCATTCGTTACGGTAGCTGGAAATCATCCCGGGAACCGGAAAATGAGCGCTATAGCCCATGAAATGGGCAGAAAACATGAAAATTGTGAGCTATAGCCCATGGAAATGGAGGCAGGAAACATGTCAAACACGAGTTTTTGCGACGCCTCTCAAACCATGTATCGGTGCTTATGGTAGCTGAAAATTGTCCTGGGAGTTGGAAAATGTGCGCTATAGCCCATGAAATGGGCAGAAAACATGAAAACTGTGAGCTATAGCCCATGGAAATTGAGGGAGAAAACATGAAAAACACGAGTTTTGCGTCGCCTCTCAAACCATGTATCGGTGCTTATGGTAGCTGAAAATTGTCCTGGTAGTTGAAAAAAGTGCGTTATAGCCCATGAGATGGGCAGAAAACATGAAAAGCTATAGCCCATGGAAATGGAGGCAGAAAACATGAAAAACACGAGTTTTTGCGTCGCCTCTCAAACCATGTATCGGTGCTTATGGTAGCTGAAAATTGTCCTGGGAGTTGGAAAAAGTGCGTTATAGCCTATGAAATGGGCAGAAAACATGAAAACTGTGAGCTATAGCCCATGGAAATGGAGGCGGAAAACATGAAAAACACGAGTTTTTGCGACGCCTCTCAAACCATGTATCGTTCGTTATGGTAGCTGGAAATTGTCCCAAGAACCGGATAATGTGCGCTATAGCCCATGAAATGGGCAGAAAACATGAAAACCGTGAGCTATAGCCCATGGAAATGGAGGCAGAAAACATGAAAAACACGAGTTTTTGCGACACCTCTGAAACCATGTATCGGTGGTTACGGTAGCTGAAAATCATCATGGGAGCTAGAAAATGTGCGCTACAGCCCACGAAATGGGCAGAAAACATGAAAAATGTGAGCTATAGCCCACGGAAATGGAGGCAGAAAACATAAAAAACCCGAGTTTTTCGGCGCCTCTCAAACCATGTATCGTTCGTTACGGTAGCTGGAAATCATCCCGGGAACCGGAAAATGAGCGCTATAGCCCATGAAATGGGCAGAAAACATGAAAATTGTGAGCTATAGCCCATGGAAATGGAGGCAGGAAACATGTCAAACACGAGTTTTTGCGACGCCTCTCAAACCATGTATCGGTGCTTATGGTAGCTGAAAATTGTCCTGGGAGTTGGAAAATGTGCGCTATAGCCCATGAAATGGGCAGAAAACATGAAAACTGTGAGCTATAGCCCATGGAAATTGAGGGAGAAAACATGAAAAACACGAGTTTTGCGTCGCCTCTCAAACCATGTATCGGTGCTTATGGTAGCTGAAAATTGTCCTGGTAGTTGAAAAAAGTGCGTTATAGCCCATGAGATGGGCAGAAAACATGAAAACTGTGAGCTATAGCCCATGGAAATGGAGGCAGAAAACATGAAAAACACGAGTTTTGCGTCGCCTCTCAAACCATGTATCGGTGCTTATGGTAGCTGAAAATTGTCCTGGGAGTTGGAAAAAGTGCGTTATAGCCTATGAAATGGGCAGAAAACATGAAAACTGTGAGCTATAGCCCATGAAAATGGAGGCAGAAAACATGAAAAACATGAGTTTTTGCGACGCCTCTCAAACCATGTATCGTTCGTTATGGTAGCTGGAAATTGTCCCAAGAACCGGATAATGTGCGCTATAGCCCATGAAATGGGCAGAAAACATGAAAACCGTGAGCTATAGCCCATGGAAATGGAGGCAGAAAACATGACAAACACGAGTTTTCGCGTCGCCTCTCAAACCATATATCGGTGCTTATGGTAGCTTTTGTCCTGGGAGTTGGAAAAAGTGCGCAGATCATGAAATGGGCATAAAACATGAAAACTGTGAGATAGCCCACGGAAATGGAGGCAGAGAACATGAAAAACACGATTTTTTGCGACGCCTCTAAAACCACGTATCGGTGCTTACGGTAGCAGAAAATCATCATGGGAGCTGGAAAATGTGCGCCATAGCCCATGAAATGGGTAGAAAACATGAAAAATGTGAGCAATAGCCCACGGAAATGGAGGCAGAAAACATAAAAAACCCGAGTTTTTCGACGCCTCTCAAACCATGTATCGTTCGTTACGGTAGCTGGAAATCATCCCGGGAACCGGAAAATGAGCGCTATAGACCATGAAATGGGCAGAAAACATGAAAATTGTGAGCTATAGCCCATGAAAATGGAGGCAGGAAACATGTCAAACACGAGTTTTTGCGACGCCTCTCAAACCATGAATCGGTGCTTATGGTAGCTGAAAATTGTCCTGGGAGTTGGAAAATGTGCGCTATAGCCCATGAAATGGGCAGAAAACATGAAAACTATGAGCTATAGCCCATGGAAATGGAGGGAGAAAACATGAAAAACAAGAGTTTTTGCGTCGCCACTCAAACCATGTATCGGTGCTTATGGTAGCTGAAAATTGTCCTGGTAGTTGGAAAAAGTGCGTTATAGCCCATGAGATGGGCAGAAAACATGAAAACGGTGAGCTATAGCCCATGGAAATGGAGGGAGAAAACATGAAAAACACGAGTTTTTGCGTCGCCTCTCAAACCATGTATCGGTGCTTATGGTAGCTGCAAATTGTCCTGGGAGTTGGAAAAAGTGCGTTATAGCCCATGAAATGGGCAGAAAACATGAAAACTGTGAGCTATAGCCCATTGAAATGGAGGCAGAAAACATGAAAAACATGAGTTTTTGCGACGCCTCTCAAACCATGTATCGTTCGTTATGGTAGCTGGAAATCGTCCCGAGAACCGGATAATGTGCGCTATAGCCCATGAAATGGGCAGAAAACATGAAAACCGTGAGCTATAGCCCATGGAAATGGAGGCAGAAAACATGACAAACACGAGTTTTTGCGTCGCCTCTCAAACCATGTATCGGTGCTTATGGTAGCTGAAAATTGTCCTGGGAGTTGGAAAAAGTGCGCTATAGCCCATGAAATGGACAGAAAATATGAAAACTGTGAGCTATAGCCCACGGAAATGGAGGCAGAGAACATGAAAAACACGATTTTTTGCGACGCCTCTGAAACCATGTATCGGTGCTTACGGTAGCAGAAAATCATCATGGGAGCTGGAAAATGTGCGCTATAGCCCATGAAATGGGTAGAAAACATGAAAAATGTGAGCTATAGCCCACGGAAATGGAGGCAGAAAACATGAAAAACACGAGTTTTTCGACGCCTCTCAAACCATGTATCGTTCGTTACGGTAGCTGGAAATCATCCCGGGAACCTGAAAATGTGCGCTATAGCCCATAAAATGGGCAGAAAACATGAAAACTGTGTGACCTATAGCCCATGGAAATGGAGGCAGAAAACATGAAAAACCCGAGTTCTTGCGATGCCTCTCAAACCAAGTATCGGTGGTTATGGTAGCTGGAAATCGTCCCAGGAACCAGAAAAGGTGCGCTATAGACCATGAAGTGGGCAGAAAACATGAAAATTGTGAGCTATAGCCCATGCCAATGGAGGAAGAAAACATGAAAAAGTCGAGTTTTTGCGACGCCTCTCAAACCATGTATCGGTGCTTACGGTAGCTGGAAATCATTCTCAGAGCTGGAAAATGTACGCTATAGCCCATGAAATGGGCAGAAAACATGAAAACGCTGAGCTATAGAAAATGGAGGCAGAAAACATGAAAAACATGAGTTTTTGCGTCGCCTGTCAAACCATGTATCGGTGCTTATGGTAGCTGAAAATTGTCCTGGGAGTTGGAAAAGGTGCGTTACAGCCCATGAAATGGGCAGAAAACATGAAAACTGTGAGCTATAGCCCATGGAAATGGAGGCAGAAAACATGAAAAACTCGAGTTTTGACGCCTCTCAAACCATGTATCGTTCGTTACGGTAGCTGGAAATCGTCCCGAGAACCGGATAATGTGCGTTATAGCCCATGAAATGGGCTGAAAACATGAAAACCGTGAGCTATAGCCCATGGAAATGGAGGCAGAAAATATGAAAAACACGAGTTTTTGCGACACCTTTGAAACCATGTATCGGTGGTTACGGTAGCTGAAAATCATCATGGGAGCTGGAAAATGTACGCTACAGCCCACGAAATGGGCAGAAAACATGAAAAATGTGAGCTATAGCCCACGGAAATGGAGGCAGAAAACATAAAAAACCCGAGTTTTTCGGCGCCTCTCGAACCATGTATCGTTCGTTACGGTAGCTGGAAATCATCCCGGGAACCGGAAAATGAGCGCTATAGCCCATGAAATGGGCAGAAAACATGAAAATTGTGAGCTATAGCCCATGGAAATGGAGGCAGAAAACATGACAAACACGAGTTTTTGCGACGCCTCTCAAACCATGTATCGGTGCTTATGGTAGCTGAAAATTGTCCTGGGAG
Source organism: Lolium multiflorum (assembly GCA_030979885.1). Taxonomy (NCBI): domain Eukaryota; kingdom Viridiplantae; phylum Streptophyta; class Magnoliopsida; order Poales; family Poaceae; genus Lolium; species Lolium multiflorum. The sequence goes on along the minus strand of CM061747.1, from coordinate 6,570,782 downwards.
TTGGAAAATGTGCGCTATAGCCCATGAAATGGGCAGAAAACATGAAAATTGTGAGCTATAGCCCATGGAAATGGAGGCAGAAAACATGAAAAACACGTGTTTTCGCGTCGCCTATCAAACCATGTATCGGTGCTTATGGTAGCTGAAAATTGTCCTGGGAGTTGGAAAAAGTGCGTTATAGCCCATGAAATGGGCAGAAAACATGAAAACTGTGAGCTATAGCCCATGGAAATGGAGGCAGAAAACATGAAAAACATGAGTTTTTGCGATGCCTCTCAAACCATGTAACGTTCGTTACGGTAGCTGGAAATCGTCCCGGGAACCGGAAAATGAGCGCTATAACCCATGAAATGGGCAGAAAACATGAAAATTATGAGCTATAGCCCAAGGAAATGGTGACAGAGAACATGAAAAACACAATTTTTTGCGACACCTCTGAAACCACGTATCGGTGCTTACGGTAGCTGAAAATCATCATGGGAGCTAGAAAATGTGCGCTACAGCCCACGAAATGGGCAGAAAACATGAAAAATGTGAGCAATAGCCCACGGAAATGGAGGCAGAAAACATAAAAAACACGAGTTTTTCGGCGCCTCTCAAACCATGTATCATTCGTTACGGTAGCTGGAAATCATCCCGGGAACCGGAAAATGAGCGCTATAGCCCATGAAATGGGCAGAAAACATGAAAATTGTGAGCTATAGCCCATGGAAATGGAGGCAGGAAACATGTCAAACACGAGTTTTTGCGACGCCTCTCAAACCATGTATCGGTGCTTATGGTAGCTGAAAATTGTCCTGGGAGTTGGAAAATGTGCGCTATAGCCCATGAAATGGGCAGAAAACATGAAAACTGTGAGCTATAGCCCATGGAAATTGAGGGAGAAAACATGAAAAACACGAGTTTTGCGTCGCCTCTCAAACCATGTATCGGTGCTTATGGTAGCTGAAAATTGTCCTGGTAGTTGAAAAAAGTGCGTTATAGCCCATGAGATGGGCAGAAAACATGAAAACTGTGAGCTATAGCCCATGGAAATGGAGGGAGAAAACATGAAAAACACGAGTTTTGCGTCGCCTCTCAAACCATGTATCGGTGCTTATGGTAGCTGAAAATTGTCCTGGGAGTTGGAAAAAGTGCGTTATAGCCTATGAAATGGGCAGAAAACATGAAAACTGTGAGCTATAGCCCATGAAAATGGAGGCAGAAAACATGAAAAACATGAGTTTTTGCGACGCCTCTCAAACCATGTATCATTCGTTATGGTAGCTGGAAATCGTCCCGAGAACCGGATAATGTGCGCTATAGCCCATGAAATGGGCAGAAAACATGAAAACCGTGAGCTATAGCCCATGGAAATGGAGGCAAGAAACCAAACACGAGTTTTGCGTCGCCTCTCAAACCATGTATCGGTGCTTATGGTAGCTTTTGTCCTGGGAGTTGGAAAAAGTGCACTATAGCCCATGAAATGGGCAGAAAACATGAAAACTGTGAGCTATAGCCCACGGAAATGGAGGCAGAGAACATGAAAAACACGATTTTTTGCGACGCCTCTGAAACCACGTATCGGTGCTTACGGTAGCAGAAAATCGTCATGGGAGCTGGAAAATGTGCGCTATAGCCCATGAAATGGGTAGAAAACATGAAAAATGTGAGCTATAGCCCACGGAAATGGAGGCAAAAAACATAAAAAACCCGAGTTTTTCGACGCCTCTCAAACCATGTATCGTTCGTTACGGTAGCTGGAAATCATCCCGGGAACCGGAAAATGAGCTCTATAGACCATGAAATGGGCAGAAAACATGAAAATTGTGAGCTATAGCCCATGGAAATGGAGGCAAGAAACATGTCAAACACGAGTTTTTGCGACACCTCTCAAACCATGAATCGGTGCTTATGGTAGCTGAAAATTGTCCTGGGAGTTGGAAAATGTGCGCTATAGCCCATGAAATGGGCAGAAAACATGAAAACTGTGAGCTATAGCCCATGGAAATGGAGGGAAAACATGAAAAACACGAGTTTTGCGTCGCCTCTCAAACCATGTATCGGTGCTTATGGTAGCTGCAAATTGTCCTGGGAGTTGGAAAAAGTGCGTTATAGCCCATGAAATGGGCAGAAAAGAAAACTGTGAGCTATAGCCCATTGAAATGGAGGCAGAAAACATGAAAAACATGAGTTTTTGCGATGCCTCTCAAACCATGTATCGTTCGTTACGGTAGCTGGAAATCATCCCGGGAACCGGAAAATGAGCGCTATAACCCATGAAATGGGCAGAAAACATGAAAATTATGAGCTATAGCCCAAGGAAATGGTGACAGAGAACATGAAAAACACAATTTTTTGCGACACCTCTGAAACCACGTATCGGTGCTTACGGTAGCTGAAAATCATCATGGGAGCTAGAAAATGTGCGCTACAGCCCACGAAATGGGCAGAAAACATGAAAAACACGAGTTTTTCGGCGCCTCTCAAACCATGTATCATTCGTTACGGTAGCTGGAAATCATCCCGGGAACCGGAAAATGAGCGCTATAGCCCATGAAATGGGCAGAAAACATGAAAATTGTGAGCTATAGCCCATGGAAATGGAGGCAGGAAACATGTCAAACACGAGTTTTTGCGACGCCTCTCAAACCATGTATCGGTGCTTATGGTAGCTGAAAATTGTCCTGGGAGTTGGAAAATGTGCGCTATAGCCCATGAAATGGGCAGAAAACATGAAAACTGTGAGCTATAGCCCATGGAAATTGAGGGAGAAAACATGAAAAACACGAGTTTTGCGTCGCCTCTCAAACCATGTATCGGTGCTTATGGTAGCTGAAAATTGTCCTGGTAGTTGAAAAAAGTGCGTTATAGCCCATGAGATGGGCAGAAAACATGAAAACTGTGAGCTATAGCCCATGGAAATGGAGGCAGAAAACATGAAAAACACGAGTTTTTGCGTCGCCTCTCAAACCATGTATCGGTGCTTATGGTAGCTGAAAATTGTCCTGGGAGTTGGAAAAAGTGCGTTATAGCCTATGAAATGGGCAGAAAACATGAAAACTGTGAGCTATAGCCCATGAAAATGGAGGCAGAAAACATGAAAAACATGAGTTTTTGCGACGCCTCTCAAACCATGTATCATTCGTTATGGTAGCTGGAAATCGTCCCGGAACCGGAAAATGTTCGCTATAGCCCATGAAATGGGCAGAAAACATGAAAACCGTGAGCTATAGCCCATGGAAATGGAGGCAGAAAACATGACAAACACGAGTTTTTGCGTCGCCTCTCAAACCATGTATCGGTGCTTATGGTAGCTTTTGTCCTGGGAGTTGGAAAAAGTGCACTATAGCCCATGAAATGGCGAGAAAACATGAAAACTGTGAGCTATAGCCCACGGAAATGGAGGCAGAGAACATGAAAAACACGATTTTTTGCGACGCCTCTGAAACCACGTATCGGTGCTTACGGTAGCAGAAAATCGTCATGGGAGCTGGAAAATGTGCGCTATAGCCCATGAAATGGGTAGAAAACATGAAAAATGTGAGCTATAGCCCACGAAAATGGAGGCAAAAAACATAAAAAACCCGAGTTTTTCGACGCCTCTCAAACCATGTATCGTTCGTTAACGTAGCTGGAAATCATCCCGGGAACCGGAAAATGAGCTCTATAGACCATGAAATGGGAAGAAAACATGAAAATTGTGAGCTATAGCCCATGGAAATGGAGGCAAGAAACATGTCAAACACGAGTTTTTGCGACGCCTCTCAAACGATGAATCGGTGCTTATGGTAGCTGAAAATTGTCCTGGGAGTTGGAAAATGTGCGCTATAGCCCATGAAATGGCAGAAAACATGAAAACCGTGAGCTATAGCCCATGGAAATGGAGGGAGAAAACATGAAAAACACGAGTTTTTGCGTCGCCTCTCAAACCATGTATCGGTGCTTATGGTAGCTGCAAATTGTCCTGGGAGTTGGAAAAAGTGCGTTATAGCCCATGAAATGGGCAGAAAACATGAAAACTGTGAGCTATAGCCCATTGAAATGGAGGCAGAAAACATGAAAAACATGAGTTTTTGCGACGCCTCTCAAACCATGTATCGTTCGTTATGGTAGCTGGAAATCGTCCCGAGAACCGGATAATGTGCGCTATAGCCCATGAAATGGGCGAGAAAACATGAAAACCGTGAGCTATAGCCCATGGAAATGGAGGCAGAAAACATGACAAACACGAGTTTTTGCGTCGCCTCTCAAACCATGTATCGGTGCTTATGGTAGCTGAAAATTGTCCTGGGAGTGGAAAAGTGCGCTATAGCCCATGAAATGGACAGAAAATAAAACTGTGAGCTATAGCCCACGGAAATGGAGGCGAGAGAACATGAAAACACGATTTTGCGACGCCTCTGAAACCATGTATCGGTGCTTACGGTAGCAGAAAATCGTCATGGGAGCTGGAAAATGTGCGCTATAGCCCATGAAATGGGTAGAAAACATGAAAAATGTGAGCTATAGCCCACGGAAATGGAGGCAGAAAACATGAAAAACACGAGTTTTTCGCGCCTCTCAAACCATGTATCGTTCGTTACGGTAGCTGGAAATCATCCCGGGAACCTGAAAATGTGCGCTATAGCCCATGAAATGAAAGAAAACATAATGTGTGACCAATAGCCCATGGAAATGGAGGCAGAAAACATGAAAAACCCGAGTTCTTGCGATGCCTCTCAAACCAAGTATCGGTGGTTATGGTAGCTGGAAATCGTCCCAGGAACCAGAAAAGGTGCGCTATAGACCATGAAGTGGGCAGAAAACATGAAAATTGTGAGCTATAGCCCATGCCAATGGAGGAAGAAAACATGAAAAAGTCGAGTTTTTGCGACGCCTCTCAAACCATGTATCGGTGCTTACGGTAGCTGGAAATCATTCTCAGAGCTGGAAAATGTACGCTATAGCCCATGAAATGGGCAGAAAACATGAAAACGCTGAGCTATAGAAAATGGAGGCAGAAAACATGAAAAACATGAGTTTTTGCGTCGCCTGTCAAACCATGTATCGGTGCTTATGGTAGCTGAAAATTGTCCTGGGAGTTGGAAAAGGTGCGTTACAGCCCATGAAATGGGCAGAAAACATGAAAACTGTGAGCTATAGCCCATGGAAATGGAGGCAGAAAACATGAAAAACACGAGTTTTTGCGACGCCTCTCAAACCATGTATCGTTCGTTACGGTAGCTGGAAATCGTCCCGAGAACCGGATAATGTGCGTTATAGCCCATGAAATGGGCTGAAAACATGAAAACCGTGAGCTATAGCCCATGGAAATGGAGGCAGAAAATATGAAAAACACGAGCTTTTGCGACACCTTTGAAACCATGTATCGGTGGTTACGGTAGCTGAAAATCATCATGGGAGCTGGAAAATGTACGCTACAGCCCACGAAACGGGCAGAAAACATGAAAAATGTGAGCTATAGCCCACGGAAATGGAGGCAGAAAACATAAAAAACCCGAGTTTTTCGGCGCCTCTCGAACCATGTATCGTTCGTTACGGTAGCTGGAAATCATCCCGGGAACCGGAAAATGAGCGCTATAGCCCATGAAATGGGCAGAAAACATGAAAATTGTGAGCTATAGCCCATGGAAATGGAGGCAGAAAACATGACAAACACGAGTTTTTGCGACGCCTCTCAAACCATGTATCGGTGCTTATGGTAGCTGAAAATTGTCCTGGGAGTTGGAAAATGTGCGCTATAGCCCATGAAATGTGCAGAAAACATGAAAATTGTGAGCTATAGCCCATGGAAATGGAGGCAGAAAACATGAAAAACACGAGTTTTTCCGTCGCCTCTCAAACCATGTATCGGTGCTTATGGTAGCTGAAAATTGTCCTGGTAGTTGGAAAAAGTGCGTTATAGCCCATGAAATGGGCAGAAAACATGAAAATTGTGAGCAATAGCCCATGGAAATGGAGGCAGAAAACATGAAAAACACGTGTTTTCGCGTCGCCTATCAAACCATGTATCGGTGCTTATGGTAGCTGAAAATTGTCCTGGGAGTTGGAAAAAGTGCGTTATAGCCCATGAAATGGGCAGAAAACATGAAAACTGTGAGCTATAGCCCATGGAAATGGAGGCAGAAAACATGAAAAACATGAGTTTTTGCGATGCCTCTCAAACCATGTATCGTTCGTTACGGTAGCTGGAAATCATCCCGGGAACCGGAAAATGAGCGCTATAACCCATGAAATGGGCAGAAAACATGAAAATTATGAGCTATAGCCCAAGGAAATGGTGACAGAGAACATGAAAAACACAATTTTTTGCGACACCTCGAAACCACGTATTGGTGTACGGTACTGAGCTATAGCCATGGAAATTGAGGAGAAAACATGAAAAACACGAGTTTTGCGTCGCCTCTCAAACCATGTATCGGTGCTTATGGTAGCTGAAAATTGTCCTGGTAGTTGAAAAAAGTGCGTTATAGCCCATGATGGGCAGAAAACATGAAAACTGTGAGCTATAGCCCATGGAAATGGGAGGGAGAAAACATGAAAAACACGAGTTTTGCGTCGCCTCTCAAACCATGTATCGGTGCTTATGGTAGCTGGAAATTGTCTGGGAGTTGGAAAAAGTGCGTTATAGCCTATGAAATGGGCAGAAAACATGAAAACTGTGAGCTATAGCCCATGAAAATGGAGGCAGAAAACATGAAAAACATGAGTTTTTGCGATGCCTCTCAAACCATGTATCGTTCGTTATGGTAGCTGGAAATCGTCCCGAGAACCGGATAATGTGCGCTATAGCCCATGAAATGGGCAGAAAACATGAAAACCGTGAGCTATAGCCCATGGAAATGGAGGCAGAAAACATGACAAACACGAGTTTTTGCGTCGCCTCTCAAACCATGTATCGGTGCTTATGGTAGCTTTTGTCCTGGGAGTTGGAAAAAGTGCGCTATAGCCCATGAAATGGGCAGAAAACATGAAAACTGTGAGCTATAGCCCACGGAAATGGAGGCAGAGAACATGAAAAACACGATTTTTTGCGACGCCTCTGAAACCACATATCGGTGCTTACGGTAGCAGAAAATCGTCATGGGAGCTAGAAAATGTGCGCCATAGCCCATGAAATGGGTAGAAAACATGAAAAATGTGAGCTATAGCCCACGGAAATGGAGGCAGAAAACATAAAAAACCCGAGTTTTCGACGCCTCTCAAACCATGTATCGTTCGTTACGGTAGCTGGAAATCATCCCGGAACCGGAAAATGAGCGCTATAGACCATGAAATGGGCAGAAAACATGAAAATTGTGAGCTATAGCCCATGGAAATGGAGGCAGGAAACATGTCAAACACGAGTTTTTGCGGCGCCTCTCAAACCATGAATCGGTGCTTATGGTAGCTGAAAATTGTCCTGGGAGTTGGAAAATGTGCGCTATAGCCCATGAAATGGGCAGAAAACATGAGCTATAGCCCATGGAAATGGAGGGAGAAAACATGAAAAACACGAGTTTTGCGTCGCCTCTCAAACCATGTATCGGTGCTTATGGTAGCTGAAAATTGTCCTGGTAGTTGGAAAAAGTGCGTTATAGCCCATGAGATGGGCAGAAAACATGTGAGCTATAGCCCATGGAAATGGAGGCAGAAAACATGAAAAACACGAGTTTTTGCGTCGCCTCTCAAACCATGTATCGGTGCTTATGGTAGCTGAAAATTGTCCTGGGAGTTGGAAAAAGTGCGTTATAGCCTATGAAATGGGCAGAAAACATGAAAACTGTGAGCTATAGCCCATGAAAATGGAGGCAGAAAACATGAAAAACATGAGTTTTTGCGACGCCTCTCAAACCATGTATCATTCGTTATGGTAGCTGGAAATCGTCCCGAGAACCGGATAATGTGCGCTATAGCCCATGAAATGGGCAGAAAACATGAAAACCGTGAGCTATAGCCCATGGAAATGGAGGCAGAAAACATGACAAACACGAGTTTTTGCGTCGCCTCTCAAACCATGTATCGGTGCTTATGGTAGCTTTTGTCCTGGGAGTTGGAAAAAGTGCGCTATAGCCCATGAAATGGGCAGAAAACATGAAAACTATGAGCTATAGCCCACGGAAATGGAGGCAGAGAACATGAAAAACACGATTTTTGCGTCGCCTCTAAACCATGTATCGGTGCTTACGGTAGAGAAAATCGTCATGGGAGCTGGAAAATGTGCGCTATAGCCCATGAAATGGGTAGAAAACATGAAAAATGTGAGCTATAGCCCACGGAAATGGAGGTAAAAAACATAAAAAACCCGAGTTTTTCGACGCCTCTCAAACCATGTATCGTTCGTTACGGTAGCTGGAAATCATCCCGGGAACCGGAAAATGAGCTCTATAGACCATGAAATGGGCAGAAAACATGAAAATTGTGAGCTATAGCCCATGGAAATGGAGGCAAGAAACATGTCAAACACGAGTTTTTGCGACGCCTCTCAAACCATGAATCGGTGCTTATGGTAGCTGAAAATTGTCCTGGGAGTTGGAAAATGTGCGCTATAGCCCATGAAATGGGCAAAAAACATGAAAACTGTGAGCTATAGCCCATGGAAATGGAGGAGAAAACATGAAAAACACGAGTTTTTGCGTCGCCTCTCAAACCATGTATCGGTGCTTATGGTAGCTGCAAATTGTCCTGGGAGTTGGAAAAAGTGCGTTATAGCCCATGAAATGGGCAGAAAACATGAAAACTGTGAGCTATAGCCCATTGAAATGGAGGCAGAAAACATGAAAAACATGAGTTTTTACGACGCCTCTCAAACCATGTATCGTTCGTTATGGTAGCTGGAAATCGTCCCGAGAACCGGATAATGTGCGCTATAGCCCATGAAATGGGCAGAAAACATGAAAACCGTGAGCTATAGCCCATGGAAATGGAGGGAGAAAACATGAAAAACACGAGTTTTGCGTCGCCTCTCAAACCATGTATCGGTGCTTATGGTAGCTGAAAATTGTCCTGGTAGTTGAAAAAAGTGCGTTATAGCCCATGAGATGGGCAGAAAACGTGAGCTATAGCCCATGGAAATGGAGGCAGAAAACATGAAAAACACGAGTTTTTGCGTCGCCTCAAACCATGTATCGGTGCTTATGGTAGCTGAAACTTGTCCTGGGAGTTGGAAAAAGTGCGTTATAGCCTATGAAATGGGCAGAAAACATGAAAAGTGAGCTATAGCCCATGAAAATGGAGGCAGAAAACATGAAAAACATGAGTTTTTGCGATGCCTCTCAAACCATGTATCGTTCGTTATGGTAGCTGGAAATCGTCCCGAGAACCGGATAATGTGCGCTATAGCCCATGAAATGGGCAGAAAACATGAAAACCGTGAGCTATAGCCCATGGAAATGGAGGCAGAAAACATGACAAACACGAGTTTTTGCGTCGCCTCTCAAACCATGTATCGGTGCTTATGGTAGCTTTTGTCCTGGGAGTTGGAAAAAGTGCGCTATAGCCCATGAAATGAAAACATGAAAACTGTGAGCTATAGCCCACGGAAATGGAGGCAGAGAACATGAAAAACACGATTTTTTGCGACGCCTCTGAAACCACATATCGGTGCTTACGGTAGCAGAAAATCGTCATGGGAGCTAGAAAATGTGCGCCATAGCCCATGAAATGGGTAGAAAACATGAAAAATGTGAGCTATAGCCCACGGAAATGGAGGCAGAAAACATAAAAAACCCGAGTTTTCGACGCCTCTCAAACCATGTATCGTTCGTTACGGTAGCTGGAAATCATCCCGGGAACCGGAAAATGAGCGCTATAGACCATGAAATGGGCAGAAAACATGAAAATTGTGAGCTATAGCCCATGGAAATGGAGGCAGGAAACATGTCAAACACGAGTTTTTGCGGCGCCTCTCAAACCATGAATCGGTGCTTATGGTAGCTGAAAATTGTCCTGGGAGTTGGAAAATGTGCGCTATAGCCCATGAAATGGGCGAAAACATGAAAACCGTGAGCTATAGCCCATGGAAATGGAGGGAGAAAACATGAAAAACACGAGTTTTGCGTCGCCTCTCAAACCATGTATCGGTGCTTATGGTAGCTGAAAATTGTCCTGGTAGTTGAAAAAAGTGCGTTATAGCCCATGAGATGGGCGAGAAAACATGAAAACTGTGAGCTATAGCCCATGGAAATGGAGGCAGAAAACATGAAAAACACGAGTTTTGCGTCGCCTCTCAAACCATGTATCGGTGCTTATGGTAGCTGAAAATTGTCCTGGGAGTTGGAAAAAGTGCGTTATAGCCTATGAAATGGGCAGAAAACATGAAAACTGTGAGCTATAGCCCATGAAAATGGAGGCAGAAAACATGAAAAACATGAGTTTTTGCGACGCCTCTCAAACCATGTATCATTCGTTATGGTAGCTGGAAATCGTCCCGAGAACCGGATAATGTGCGCTATAGCCCATGAAATGGGCAGAAAACATGAAAACCGTGAGCTATAGCCCATGGAAATGGAGGCAGAAAACATGACAAACACGAGTTTTTGCGTCGCCTCTCAAACCATGTATCGGTGCTTATGGTAGCTTTTGTCCTGGGAGTTGGAAAAAGTGCGCTATAGCCCATGAAATGGGCAGAAAACATGAAAACTATGAGCTATAGCCCACGGAAATGGAGGCAGAGAACATGAAAAACACGATTTTTTGCGACGCCTCTGAAACCATGTATCGGTGCTTACGGTAGCAGAAAATCGTCATGGGAGCTGGAAAATGTGCGCTATAGCCCATGAAATGGGTAGAAAACATGAAAAATGTGAGCTATAGCCCACGGAAATGGAGGTAAAAAACATAAAAAACCGAGTTTTTCGACGCCTCTCAAACCATGTATCGTTCGTTACGGTAGCTGGAAATCATCCCGGGAACCGGAAAATGAGCTCTATAGACCATGAAATGGGCAGAAAACATGAAAATTGTGAGCTATAGCCCATGGAAATGGAGGCAAGAAACATGTCAAACACGAGTTTTTGCGACGCCTCTCAAACCATGAATCGGTGCTTATGGTAGCTGAAAATTGTCCTGGGAGTTGGAAAATGTGCGCTATAGCCCATGAAATGGGCAGAAAACATGAAAACTGTGAGCTATAGCCCATGGAAATGGAGGCAGAAAACATGAAAAACACGAGTTTTTGCGTCGCCTCTCAAACCATGTATCGGTGCTTATGGTAGCTGCAAATTGTCCTGGGAGTTGGAAAAAGTGCGTTATAGCCCATGAAATGGGCAGAAAACATGAAAACTGTGAGCTATAGCCCATTGAAATGGAGGCAGAAAACATGAAAAACATGAGTTTTTACGACGCCTCTCAAACCATGTATCGTTCGTTATGGTAGCTGGAAATCGTCCCGAGAACCGGATAATGTGCGCTATAGCCCATGAAATGGGCAGAAAACATGAAAACCGTGAGCTATAGCCCATGGAAATGGAGGCAGAAAACATGAAAAACACGAGTTTTGCGTCGCCTCTCAAACCATGTATCGGTGCTTATGGTAGCTACAAATTGTCCTGGGAGTTGGAAAAAGTGCGTTATAGCCCATGAAATGGGCAGAAAACATGAAAACTGTGAGCTATAGCCCATGAAAATGGAGGCAGAAAACATGAAAAACATGAGTTTTTGCGACGCCTCTCAAACCATGTATCGTTCGTTACGGTAGCTGGAAATCGTCCCGAGAACCGGATAATGTGCGTTATAGCCCATGAAATGGGCTGAAAACATGAAAACCGTGAGCTATAGCCCATGGAAATGGAGGCAGAAAATATGAAAAACACGAGTTTTTGCGACACCTTTGAAACCATGTATCGGTGGTTACGGTAGCTGAAAATCATCATGGGAGCTGGAAAATGTGCGCTACAGCCCACGAAATGGGCAGAAAACATGAAAAATGTGAGCTATAGCCCACGGAAATGGAGGCAGAAAACATAAAAAACCCGAGTTTTTCGGCGCCTCTCGAACCATGTATCGTTCGTTACGGTAGCTGGAAATCATCCCGGGAACCGGAAAATGAGCGCTATAGCCCATGAAATGGGCAGAAAACATGAAAATTGTGAGCTATAGCCCATGGAAATGGAGGCAGAAAACATGACAAACACGAGTTTTTGCGACGCCTCTCAAACCATGTATCGGTGCTTATGGTAGCTGAAAATTGTCCTGGGAGTTGGAAAATGTGCGCTATAGCCCATGAAATGGGCAGAAAACATGAAAATTGTGAGCTATAGCCCATGGAAATGGAGGCAGAAAACATGAAAAACACGAGTTTTTCCGTCGCCTCTCAAACCATGTATCGGTGCTTATGGTAGCTGAAAATTGTCCTGGGAGTTGGAAAATGTGCGCTATAGCCCATGAAATGGGCAGAAAACATGAAAATTGTGAGCTATAGCCCATGGAAATGGAGGCAGAAAACATGAAAAACACGAGTTTTTGCGTCGCCTCTCAAACCATGTATCGGTGCTTATGGTAGCTGAAAATTGTCCTGGTAGTTGGAAAAAGTGCGTTATAGCCCATGAAATGGGCAGAAAACATGAAAATTGTGAGCTATAGCCCATGGAAATGGAGGCAGAAAACATGAAAAACACGTGTTTTCGCGTCGCCTATCAAACCATGTATCGGTGCTTATGGTAGCTGAAAATTGTCCTGGGAGTTGGAAAAAGTGCGTTATAGCCCATGAAATGGGCAGAAAACATGAAAACTGTGAGCTATAGCCCATGGAAATGGAGGCAGAAAACATGAAAAACATGAGTTTTTGCGATGCCTCTCAAACCATGTATCGTTCGTTACGGTAGCTGGAAATCGTCCCGGGAACCGGAAAATGAGCGCTATAACCCATGAAATGGGCAGAAAACATGAAAATTATGAGCTATAGCCCAAGGAAATGGTGACAGAGAACATGAAAAACACAATTTTTTGCGACACCTCTGAAACCACGTATCGGTGCTTACGGTAGCTGAAAATCATCATGGGAGCTAGAAAATGTGCGCTACAGCCCACGAAATGGGCAGAAAACATGAAAAATGTGAGCAATAGCCCACGGAAATGGAGGCAGAAAACATAAAAAACACGAGTTTTTCGGCGCCTCTCAAACCATGTATCGTTCGTTACGGTAGCTGGAAATCATCCCGGGAACCGGAAAATGAGCGCTATAGCCCATGAAATGGGCAGAAAACATGAAAATTGTGAGCTATAGCCCGTGGAAATGGAGGCAGGAAACATGTCAAACACGAGTTTTTGCGACGCCTCTCAAACCATGTATCGGTGCTTATGGTAGCTGAAAATTGTCCTGGGAGTTGGAAAATGTGCGCTATAGCCCATGAAATGGGCAGAAAACATGAAAACTGTGAGCTATAGCCCATGGAAATTGAGGGAGAAAACATGAAAAACACGAGTTTTGCGTCGCCTCTCAAACCATGTATCGGTGCTTATGGTAGCTGAAAATTGTCCTGGTAGTTGAAAAAAGTGCGTTATAGCCCATGAGATGGGCAGAAAACATGAAAACCGTGAGCTATAGCCCATGGAAATGGAGGCAGAAAACATGAAAAACACGAGTTTTTGCGTCGCCTCTCAAACCATGTATCGGTGCTTATGGTAGCTGAAAATTGTCCTGGGAGTTGGAAAAAGTGCGTTATAGCCTATGAAATGGGCAGAAAACATGAAAACTGTGAGCTATATCCCATGAAAATGGAGGCAGAAAAGATGAAAAACATGAGTTTTTGCGACGCCTCTCAAACCATGTATCGTTCGTTATGGTAGCTGGAAATCGTCCCGAGAACCGGATAATATGCGCTATAGCCCATGAAATGGGCAGAAAACATGAAAACCGTGAGCTATAGCCCATGGAAATGGAGGCAGAAAACATGACAAACACGAGTTTTTGCGTCGCCTCTCAAACCATGTATCGGTGCTTATGGTAGCTTTTGTCCTGGGAGTTGGAAAAAGTGCGCTATAGCCCATGAAATGGGCAGAAAACATGAAAACTGTGAGCTATAGCCCACGGAAATGGAGGCAGAGAACATGAAAAACACGATTTTTTGCGACGCCTCTGAAACCACATATCGGTGCTTACGGTAGCAGAAAATCGTCATGGGAGCTAGAAAATGTGCGCCATAGCCCATGAAATGGGTAGAAAACATGAAAAATGTGAGCTATAGCCCACGGAAATGGAGGCAGAAAACATAAAAAACCCGAGTTTTCGACGCCTCTCAAACCATGTATCGTTCGTTACGGTAGCTGGAAATCATCCCGGGAACCGGAAAATGAGCGCTATAGCCCATGAAATGGGCAGAAAACATGAAAATTGTGAGCTATAGCCCGTGGAAATGGAGGCAGGAAACATGTCAAACACGAGTTTTTGCGACGCCTCTCAAACCATGTATCGGTGCTTATGGTAGCTGAAAATTGTCCTGGGAGTTGGAAAATGTGCGCTATAGCCCATGAAATGGGCAGAAAACATGAAAACTGTGAGCTATAGCCCATGGAAATTGAGGGAGAAAACATGAAAAACACGAGTTTTGCGTCGCCTCTCAAACCATGTATCGGTGCTTATGGTAGCTGAAAATTGTCCTGGTAGTTGAAAAAAGTGCGTTATAGCCCATGAGATGGGCAGAAAACATGAAAACGTGAGCTATAGCCCATGGAAATGGAGGGAGAAAACATGAAAAACACGAGTTTTGCGTCGCCTCTCAAACCATGTATCGGTGCTTATGGTAGCTGAAAATTGTCCTGGTAGTTGAAAAAGTGCGTTATAGCCCATGAGATGGGCAGAAAACATGAAAACTGTGAGCTATAGCCCATGGAAATGGAGGCAGAAAACATGAAAAACACGAGTTTTTGCGTCGCCTCTCAAACCATGTATCGGTGCTTATGGTAGCTGAAAATTGTCCTGGGAGTTGGAAAAAGTGCGTTATAGCCTATGAAATGGGCAGAAAACATGAAAACTGTGAGCTATAGCCCATGAAAATGGAGGCAGAAAACATGAAAAACATGAGTTTTTGCGACGCCTCTCAAACCATGTATCATTCGTTATGGTAGCTGGAAATCGTCCCGAGAACCGGATAATGTGCGCTATAGCCCATGAAATGGGCAGAAAACATGAAAACCGTGAGCTATAGCCCATGGAAATGGAGGCAGAAAACATGACAAACACGATTTTTTGCGACGCCTCTGAAACCATGTATCGGTGCTTACGGTAGCAGAAAATCGTCATGGGAGCTGGAAAATGTGCGCTATAGCCCATGAAATGGGTAGAAAACATGAAAAATGTGAGCTATAGCCCACGGAAATGGAGGTAAAAAACATAAAAAACCCGAGTTTTTCGACGCCTCTCAAACCATGTATCGTTCGTTACGGTAGCTGGAAATCATCCCGGGAACCGGAAAATGAGCTCTATAGACCATGAAATGGGCAGAAAACATGAAAATTGTGAGCTATAGCCCATGGAAATGGAGGCAAGAAACATGTCAAACACGAGTTTTTGCGACGCCTCTCAAACCATGAATCGGTGCTTATGGTAGCTGAAAATTGTCCTGGGAGTTGGAAAATGTGCGCTATAGCCCATGAAATGGGCAGAAAACATGAAAACTGTGAGCTATAGCCCATGGAAATGGAGGGAGAAAACATGAAAAACACGAGTTTTTGCGTCGCCTCTCAAACCATGTATCGGTGCTTATGGTAGCTGCAAATTGTCCTGGGAGTTGGAAAAAGTGCGTTATAGCCCATGAAATGGGCAGAAAACATGTGAGCTATAGCCCATTGAAATGGAGGCAGAAAACATGAAAAACATGAGTTTTTGCGACGCCTCTCAAACCATGTATCGTTCGTTATGGTAGCTGGAAATCATCCCGAGAACCGGATAATGTGCTATAGCCCATGAAATGGGCAGAAAACATAAACCGTGAGCTATAGCCCATGGAAATGGAGGCAGAAAACATGAAAAACACGAGTTTTGCGTCGCCTCTCAAACCATGTATCGGTGCTTATGGTAGCTACAAATTGTCCTGGGAGTTGGAAAAAGTGCGTTATAGCCCATGAAATGGGCAGAAAACATGAAAACTGTGAGCTATAGCCCATGAAAATGGAGGCAGAAAACATGAAAAACATGAGTTTTTGCGACGCCTCTCAAACCATGTATCGTTCGTTACGGTAGCTGGAAATCATCCCGGGAACCGGAAAATGAGCTCTATAGACCATGAAATGGGCAGAAAACATGAAAATTGTGAGCTATAGCCCATGGAAATGGAGGCAAGAAACATGTCAAACACGAGTTTTTGCGACGCCTCTCAAACCATGAATCGGTGCTTATGGTAGCTGAAAATTGTCCTGGGAGTTGGAAAATGTGCGCTATAGCCCATGAAATGGGCAGAAAACATGAAAACTGTGAGCTATAGCCCATGGAAATGGAGGAAAAAACATGAAAAACACGAGTTTTTGCGTCGCCTCTCAAACCATGTATCGGTGCTTATGGTAGCTGCAAATTGTCCTGGGAGTTGGAAAAAGTGCGTTATAGCCCATGAAATGGGCGAAAACATGAAAACTGTGAGCTATAGCCCATTGAAATGGAGGCAGAAAACATGAAAAACATGAGTTTTTGCGACGCCTCTCAAACCATGTATCGTTCGTTATGGTAGCTGGAAATCATCCCGAGAACCGGATAATGTGCGCTATAGCCCATGAAATGGGCAGAAAACATGAAAACCGTGAGCTATAGCCCATGGAAATGGAGGCAGAAAACATGAAAAACACGAGTTTTTGCGTCGCCTCTCAAACCATGTATCGGTGCTTATGGTAGCTACAAATTGTCCTGGGAGTTGGAAAAAGTGCGTTATAGCCCATGAAATGGGCAGAAAACATGAAAACTGTGAGCTATAGCCCATGAAAATGGAGGCAGAAAACATGAAAAACATGAGTTTTTGCGACGCCTCTCAAACCATGTATCGTTCGTTACGGTAGCTGGAAATCGTCCCGAGAACCGGATAATGTGCGTTATAGCCCATGAAATGGGCTGAAAACATGAAAACCGTGAGCTATAGCCCATGGAAATGGAGGCAGAAAATATGAAAAACACGAGTTTTTGCGACACCTTTGAAACCATGTATCGGTGGTTACGGTAGCTGAAAATCATCATGGGAGCTGGAAAATGTGCGCTACAGCCCACGAATTGGGCAGAAAACATGAAAAATGTGAGCTATAGCCCACGGAAATGGAGGCAGAAAACATAAAAAACCCGAGTTTTTCGGCGCCTCTCGAACCATGTATCGTTTTACGGTAGCTGGAAATCATCCTGAACCGGAAAATGAGCGCTATAGCCCATGAAATGGGCAGAAAACATGAAAATTGTGAGCTATAGCCCATGGAAATGGAGGCAGAAAACATGACAAACACGAGTTTTTGCGACGCCTCTCAAACCATGTATCGGTGCTTATGGTAGCTGAAAATTGTCCTGGGAGTTGGAAAATGTGCGCTATAGCCCATGAAATGGGCAGAAAACATGAAAATTGTGAGCTATAGCCCATGGAAATGGAGGCGAAAACATGAAAAACACGAGTTTTTCCGTCGCCTCTCAAACCATGTATCGGTGCTTATGGTAGCTGAAAATTGTCCTGGGAGTTGGAAAATGTGCGCTATAGCCCATGAAATGGGCAGAAAACATGAAAATTGTGAGCTATAGCCCATGGAAATGGAGGCAGAAAACATGAAAAACACGAGTTTTTCCGTCGCCTCTCAAACCATGTATCGGTGCTTATGGTAGCTGAAAATTGTCCTGGTAGTTGGAAAAAGTGCGTTATAGCCCATGAAATGGGCAGAAAACATGAAAATGTGAGCTATAGCCCATGGAAATTGAGGGAGAAAACATGAAAAACACGAGTTTTGCGTCGCCTCTCAAACCATGTATCGGTGCTTATGGTAGCTGAAAATTGTCCTGGTAGTTGGAAAAAGTGCGTTATAGCCCATGAAATGGGCAGAAAACATGAAAACTGTGAGCTATAGCCCATGGAAATGGAGGCAGAAAACATGAAAAACACGAGTTTTGCGTCGCCTCTCAAACCATGTATCGGTGCTTATGGTAGCTGAAAATTGTCCTGGGAGTTGGAAAAAGTGCGTTATAGCCTATGAAATGGGCAGAAAACATGAAAACTGTGAGCTATATCCCATGAAAATGGAGGCAGAAAAGATGAAAAACATGAGTTTTTGCGACGCCTCTCAAACCATGTATCGTTCGTTATGGTAGCTGGAAATCGTCCCGAGAACCGGATAATGTGCGCTATAGCCCATGAAATGGGCAGAAAACATGAAAACCGTGAGCTATAGCCCATGGAAATGGAGGCAGAAAACATGACAAACACGAGTTTTTGCGTCGCCTCTCAAACCATGTATCGGTGCTTATGGTAGCTTTTGTCCTGGGAGTTGGAAAAAGTGCGCTATAGCCCATGAAATGGGCAAAAACATGAAAACTGTGAGCTATAGCCCACGGAAATGGAGGCAGAGAACATGAAAAACACGATTTTTTGCGACGCCTCTGAAACCACATATCGGTGCTTACGGTAGCAGAAAATCGTCATGGGAGCTAGAAAATGTGCGCCATAGCCCATGAAATGGGTAGAAAACATGAAAAATGTGAGCTATAGCCCACGGAAATGGAGGCAGAAAACATAAAAAACCCGAGTTTTTCGACGCCTCTCAAACCATGTATCGTTCGTTACGGTAGCTGGAAATCATCCCGGGAACCGGAAAATGAGCGCTATAGACCATGAAATGGGCAGAAAACATGAAAATTGTGAGCTATAGCCCACGGAAATGGAGGCAGGAAACATGTCAAACACGAGTTTTTGCGGCGCCTCTCAAACCATGAATCGGTGCTTATGGTAGCTGAAAATTGTCCTGAGAGTTGGAAAATGTGCGCTATAGCCCATGAAATGGGCAGAAAACATGAAAACTGTGAGCTATAGCCCATGGAAATGGAGGGAGAAAACATGAAAAACACGAGTTTTGCGTCGCCTCTCAAACCATATATCGGTGCTTATGGTAGCTGAAAATTGTCCTGGTAGTTGAAAAAAGTGCGTTATAGCCCATGAGATGGGCAGAAAACATGAAACCGTGAGCTATAGCCCATGAAAATGGAGGCAGAAAACATGAAAAACACGAGTTTTGCGTCGCCTCTCAAACCATGTATCGGTGCTTATGGTAGCTGAAAATTGTCCTGGGAGTTGGAAAAAGTGCGTTATAGCCTATGAAATGGGCAGAAAACATGAAAACTGTGAGCTATAGCCCATGAAAATGGAGGCAGAAAACATGAAAAACATGAGTTTTTGCGACGCCTCTCAAACCATGTATCATTCGTTATGGTAGCTGGAAATCGTCCCGAGAACCGGATAATGTGCGCTATAGCCCATGAAATGGGCAGAAAACATGAAAACTGTGAGCTATAGCCCATGGAAATGGAGGAGAAAACATGAAAAACACGAGTTTTGCGTCGCCTCTCAAACCATGTATCGGTGCTTATGGTAGCTGAAAATTGTCCTGGTAGTTGAAAAAAGTGCGTTATAGCCCATGAGATGGGCAGAAAACATGAAAACTGTGAGCTATAGCCCATGAAAATGGAGGCAGAAAACATGAAAAACACGAGTTTTTGCGTCGCCTCTCAAACCATGTATCGGTGCTTATGGTAGCTGAAAATTGTCCTGGGAGTTGGAAAAAGTGCGTTATAGCCTATGAAATGGGCAGAAAACATGAAAACTGTGAGCTATAGCCCATGAAAATGGAGGCAGAAAACATGAAAAACATGAGTTTTTGCGACGCCTCTCAAACCATGTATCATTCGTTATGGTAGCTGGAAATCGTCCCGAGAACCGGATAATGTGCGCTATAGCCCATGAAATGGGCAGAAAACATGAAAACCGTGAGCTATAGCCCATGGAAATGGAGGCAGAAAACATGACAAACACGATTTTTTGCGACGCCTCTGAAACCATGTATCGGTGCTTACGGTAGCAGAAAATCGTCATGGGAGCTGGAAAATGTGCGCTATAGCCCATGAAATGGGTAGAAAACATGAAAAATGTGAGCTATAGCCCACGGAAATGGAGGTAAAAAACATAAAAAACCCGAGTTTTTCGACGCCTCTCAAACCATGTATCGTTCGTTACGGTAGCTGGAAATCATCCCGGGAACCGGAAAATGAGCTCTATAGACCATGAAATGGGCAGAAAACATGAAAATTGTGAGCTATAGCCCATGGAAATGGAGGCAAGAAACATGTCAAACACGAGTTTTTGCGACGCCTCTCAAACCATGAATCGGTGCTTATGGTAGCTGAAAATTGTCCTGGGAGTTGGAAAATGTGCGCTATAGCCCATGAAATGGGCAGAAAACATGAAAACTGTGAGCTATAGCCCATGGAAATGGAGGGAGAAAACATGAAAAACACGAGTTTTTGCGTCGCCTCTCAAACCATGTATCGGTGCTTATGGTAGCTGAAAATTGTCCTGGGAGTTGGAAAAAGTGCGTTATAGCCCATGAAATGGGCAGAAAACATGAAAACTGTGAGCTATAGCCCATGAAAATGGAGGCAGAAAACATGAAAAACATGAGTTTTTGCGACGCCTCTCAAACCATGTATCGTTCGTTACGGTAGCTGGAAATCGTCCCGAGAACCGGATAATGTGCGTTATAGCCCATGAAATGGGCTGAAAACATGAAAACCGTGAGCTATAGCCCATGGAAATGGAGGCAGAAAATATGAAAAACACGAGTTTTTGCGACACCTTTGAAACCATGTATCGGTGGTTACGGTAGCTGAAAATCATCATGGGAGCTGGAAAATGTGCGCTACAGCCCACGAATTGGGCAGAAAACATGAAAAATGTGAGCTATAGCCCACGGAAATGGAGGCAGAAAACATAAAAAACCCGAGTTTTTCGGCGCCTCTCGAACCATGTATCGTTCGTTACGGTAGCTGGAAATCATCCCGGGAACCGGAAAATGAGCGCTATAGCCCATGAAATGGGCAGAAAACATGAAAATTGTGAGCTATAGCCCATGGAAATGGAGGCAGAAAACATGACAAACACGAGTTTTTGCGACGCCTCTCAAACCATGTATCGGTGCTTATGGTAGCTGAAAATTGTCCTGGGAGTTGGAAAATGTGCGCTATAGCCCATGAAATGGGCAGAAAACATGAAAATTGTGAGCTATAGCCCATGGAAATGGAGGCAGAAAACATGAAAAACACGAGTTTTTCCGTCGCCTCTCAAACCATGTATCGGTGCTTATGGTAGCTGAAAATTGTCCTGGGAGTTGGAAAATGTGCGCTATAGCCCATGAAATGGGCAGAAAACATGAAAATTGTGAGCTATAGCCCATGGAAATGGAGGCAGAAAACATGAAAAACACGAGTTTTTCCGTCGCCTCTCAAACCATGTATCGGTGCTTATGGTAGCTGAAAATTGTCCTGGTAGTTGGAAAAAGTGCGTTATAGCCCATGAAATGGGCAGAAAACATGAAAACTGTGAGCTATAGCCCATGGAAATGGAGGCAGAAAACATGAAAAACACGAGTTTTGCGTCGCCTCTCAAACCATGTATCGGTGCTTATGGTAGCTGAAAATTGTCCTGGGAGTTGGAAAAAGTGCGTTATAGCCTATGAAATGGGCAGAAAACATGAAAACTGTGAGCTATAGCCCATGAAAATGGAGGCAGAAAACATGAAAAACATGAGTTTTTGCGATGCCTCTCAAACCATGTATCGTTCGTTACGGTAGCTGGAAATCGTCCCGGGAACCGGAAAATGAGCGCTATAACCCATGAAATGGGCAGAAAACATGAAAATTATGAGCTATAGCCCAAGGAAATGGTGACAGAGAACATGAAAAACACAATTTTTTGCGACACCTCTGAAACCACGTATCGGTGCTTACGGTAGCTGAAAATCATCATGGGAGCTAGAAAATGTGCGCTACAGCCCACGAAATGGGCAGAAAACATGAAAAATGTGAGCAATAGCCCACGGAAATGGAGGCAGAAAACATAAAAAACACGAGATTTTCGGCGCCTCTCAAACCATGTATCGTTCGTTACGGTAGCTGGAAATCATCCCGGGAACCGGAAAATGAGCGCTATAGCCCATGAAATGGGCAGAAAACATGAAAATTGTGAGCTATAGCCCGTGGAAATGGAGGCAGGAAACATGTCAAACACGAGTTTTTGCGACGCCTCTCAAACCATGTATCGGTGCTTATGGTAGCTGAAAATTGTCCTGGGAGTTGGAAAATGTGCGCTATAGCCCATGAAATGGGCAGAAAACATGAAAACTGTGAGCTATAGCCCATGGAAATTGAGGAGAAAACATGAAAAACACGAGTTTTGCGTCGCCTCTCAAACCATGTATCGGTGCTTATGGTAGCTGAAAATTGTCCTGGTAGTTGAAAAAAGTGCGTTATAGCCCATGAGATGGGCAGAAAACATGAAAACTGTGAGCTATAGCCCATGGAAATGGAGGCAGAAAACATGAAAAACACGAGTTTTTGCGTCGCCTCTCAAACCATGTATCGGTGCTTATGGTAGCTGAAAATTGTCCTGGGAGTTGGAAAAAGTGCGTTATAGCCTATGAAATGGGCAGAAAACATGAAAACTGTGAGCTATATCCCATGAAAATGGAGGCAGAAAAGATGAAAAACATGAGTTTTTGCGACGCCTCTCAAACCATGTATCGTTCGTTATGGTAGCTGGAAATCGTCCCGAGAACCGGATAATGTGCGCTATAGCCCATGAAATGGGCAGAAAACATGAAAACCGTGAGCTATAGCCCATGGAAATGGAGGCAGAAAACATGACAAACACGAGTTTTTGCGTCGCCTCTCAAACCATGTATCGGTGCTTATGGTAGCTTTTGTCCTGGGAGTTGGAAAAAGTGCGCTATAGCCCATGAAATGGGCAGAAAACATGAAAACTGTGAGCTATAGCCCACGGAAATGGAGGCAGAGAACATGAAAAACACGATTTTTTGCGACGCCTCTGAAACCACATATCGGTGCTTACGGTAGCAGAAAATCGTCATGGGAGCTAGAAAATGTGCGCCATAGCCCATGAAATGGGTAGAAAACATGAAAAATGTGAGCTATAGCCCACGGAAATGGAGGCAGAAAACATAAAAAACCCGAGTTTTCGACGCCTCTCAAACCATGTATCGTTCGTTACGGTAGCTGGAAATCATCCCGGGAACCGGAAAATGAGCGCTATAGACCATGAAATGGGCAGAAAACATGAAAATTGTGAGCTATAGCCCATGGAAATGGAGGCAGGAAACATGTCAAACACGAGTTTTTGCGACGCCTCTCAAACCATGAATCGGTGCTTATGGTAGCTGAAAATTGTCCTGGGAGTTGGAAAATGTGCGCTATAGCCCATGAAATGGGCAGAAAACATGAAAACTGTGAGCTATAGCCCATGGAAATGGAGGGAGAAAACATGAAAAACACGAGTTTTCGTCGCCTCTCAAACCATGTATCGGTGCTTATGGTAGCTGAAAATTGTCCTGGTAGTTGGAAAAAGTGCGTATAGCCCATGAGATGGGCAGAAAACATGAAAACTGTGAGCTATAGCCCATGAAAATGGAGGAGAAAACATGAAAAACACGAGTTTTTGCGTCGCCTCTCAAACCATGTATCGGTGCTTATGGTAGCTGAAAATTGTCCTGGGAGTTGGAAAAAGTGCGTTATAGCCTATGAAATGGGCAGAAAACATGAAAACTGTGAGCTATAGCCCATGAAAATGGAGGCAGAAAACATGAAAAACATGAGTTTTTGCGACGCCTCTCAAACCATGTATCATTCGTTATGGTAGCTGGAAATCGTCCCGAGAACCGGATAATGTGCGCTATAGCCCATGAAATGGGCAGAAAACATGAAAACCGTGAGCTATAGCCCATGGAAATGGAGGCAGAAAACATGACAAACACGAGTTTTTGCGTCGCCTCTCAAACCATGTATCGGTGCTTATGGTAGCTTTTGTCCTGGGAGTTGGAAAAAGTGCGCTATAGCCCATGAAATGGGCAGAAAACATGAAAACTGTGAGCTATAGCCCATTGAAATGGAGGCAGAAAACATGAAAAACATGAGTTTTTACGACGCCTCTCAAACCATGTATCGTTCGTTATGGTAGCTGGAAATCGTCCCGAGAACCGGATAATGTGCGCTATAGCCCATGAAATGGGCGAAAACATGAAAACCGTGAGCTATAGCCCATGGAAATGGAGGCAGAAAACATGAAAAACACGAGTTTTTGCGTCGCCTCTCAAACCATGTATCGGTGCTTATGGTAGCTACAAATTGTCCTGGGAGTTGGAAAAAGTGCGTTATAGCCCATGAAATGGGCAGAAAACATGAAAACTGTGAGCTATAGCCCATGAAAATGGAGGCAGAAAACATGAAAAACATGAGTTTTTGCGACGCCTCTCAAACCATGTATCGTTCGTTACGGTAGCTGGAAATCGTCCCGAGAACCGGATAATGTGCGTTATAGCCCATGAAATGGGCTGAAAACATGAAAACCGTGAGCTATAGCCCATGGAAATGGAGGCAGAAAATATGAAAAACACGAGTTTTTGCGTCGCCTCTCAAACCATGTATCGGTGCTTATGGTAGCTGAAAATTGTCCTGGGAGTTGGAAAAAGTGCGTTATAGCCTATGAAATGGGCAGAAAACATGAAAACTGTGAGCTATAGCCCATGAAAATGGAGGCAGAAAACATGAAAAACATGAGTTTTTGCGACGCCTCTCAAACCATGTATCATTCGTTATGGTAGCTGGAAATCGTCCCGAGAACCGGATAATGTGCGCTATAGCCCATGAAATGGGCAGAAAACATGAAAACCGTGAGCTATAGCCCATGGAAATGGAGGCAGAAAACATGACAAACACGAGTTTTTGCGTCGCCTCTCAAACCATGTATCGGTGCTTATGGTAGCTTTTGTCCTGGGAGTTGGAAAAAGTGCGCTATAGCCCATGAAATGGGCAGAAAACATGAAAACTGTGAGCTATAGCCCATTGAAATGGAGGCAGAAAACATGAAAAACATGAGTTTTTACGACGCCTCTCAAACCATGTATCGTTCGTTATGGTAGCTGGAAATCGTCCCGAGAACCGGATAATGTGCGCTATAGCCCATGAAATGGGCAGAAAACATGAAAACTGTGAGCTATAGCCCATGGAAATGGAGGCAGAAAACATGAAAAACACGAGTTTTTGCGTCGCCTCTCAAACCATGTATCGGTGCTTATGGTAGCTACAAATTGTCCTGGGAGTTGGAAAAAGTGCGTTATAGCCCATGAAATGGGCAGAAAACATGAAAACTGTGAGCTATAGCCCATGAAAATGGAGGCAGAAAACATGAAAAACATGAGTTTTTGCGACGCCTCTCAAACCATGTATCGTTCGTTACGGTAGCTGGAAATCGTCCCGAGAACCGGATAATGTGCGTTATAGCCCATGAAATGGGCTGAAAACATGAAAACCGTGAGCTATAGCCCATGGAAATGGAGGCAGAAAATATGAAAAACACGAGTTTTTGCGACACCTTTGAAACCATGTATCGGTGGTTACGGTAGCTGAAAATCATCATGGGAGCTGGAAAATGTGCGCTATTACAATTGGGCAGAAAACATGAAAAATGTGAGCTATAGCCCACGGATGATGGAAAGAAAACATAAAAAACCCGAGTTTTTCGGCGCCTCTCGAACCATGTATCGTTCGTTACGGTGGCTGGAAATCATCCCGGGAACCGGAAAATGAGCGCTATAGCCCATGAAATGGGCAGAAAACATGAAAATTGTGAGCTATAGCCCATGGAAATGGAGGCAGAAAACATCACGAGTTTTTGCGACGCCTCTCAAACCATGTATCGGTGCTTATGGTAGCTGAAAATTGTCCTGGGAGTTGGAAAATGTGCGCTATAGCCCATGAAATGGGCAGAAAACATGAAAATTGTGAGCTATAGCCCATGGAAATGGAGGCAGAAAACATGAAAAACACGAGTTTTTCCGTCGCCTCTCAAACCATGTATCGGTGCTTATGGTAGCTGAAAATTGTCCTGGGAGTTGGAAAATGTGCGCTATAGCCCATGAAATGGGCAGAAAACATGAAAATTGTGAGCTATAGCCCATGGAAATGGAGGCAGAAAACATGAAAAACACGAGTTTTTCCGTCGCCTCTCAAACCATGTATCGGTGCTTATGGTAGCTGAAAATTGTCCTGGTAGTTGGAAAAAGTGCGTTATAGCCCATGAAATGGGCAGAAAACATGAAAACTGTGAGCTATAGCCCATGGAAATGGAGGCAGAAAACATGAAAAACACGAGTTTTTGCGTCGCCTCTCAAACCATGTATCGGTGCTTATGGTAGCTGAAAATTGTCCTGGGAGTTGGAAAAAGTGCGTTATAGCCTATGAAATGGGCAGAAAACATGAAAACTGTGAGCTATAGCCCATGAAAATGGAGGCAGAAAACATGAAAAACATGAGTTTTTGCGATGCCTCTCAAACCATGTATCGTTCGTTACGGTAGCTGGAAATCGTCCCGGGAACCGGAAAATGAGCGCTATAACCCATGAAATGGGCAGAAAACATGAAAATTATGAGCTATAGCCCAAGGAAATGGTGACAGAGAACATGAAAAACACAATTTTTTGCGACACCTCTGAAACCACGTATCGGTGCTTACGGTAGCTGAAAATCATCATGGGAGCTAGAAAATGTGCGCTACAGCCCACGAAATGGGCAGAAAACATGAAAAATGTGAGCAATAGCCCACGGAAATGGAGGCAGAAAACATAAAAAACACGAGTTTTTCGGCGCCTCTCAAACCATGTATCATTCGTTACGGTAGCTGGAAATCATCCCGGGAACCGGAAAATGAGCGCTATAGCCCATGAAATGGGCAGAAAACATGAAAATTGTGAGCTATAGCCCGTGGAAATGGAGGCAGGAAACATGTCAAACACGAGTTTTTGCGACGCCTCTCAAACCATGTATCGGTGCTTATGGTAGCTGAAAATTGTCCTGGGAGTTGGAAAATGTGCGCTATAGCCCATGAAATGGGCAGAAAACATGAAAACTGTGAGCTATAGCCCATGGAAATTGAGGGAGAAAACATGAAAAACACGAGTTTTGCGTCGCCTCTCAAACCATGTATCGGTGCTTATGGTAGCTGAAAATTGTCCTGGTAGTTGGAAAAAGTGCGTTATAGCCCATGAGATGGGCAGAAAACATGAAAACTGTGAGCTATAGCCCATGGAAATGGAGGCAGAAAACATGAAAAACACGAGTTTTTGCGTCGCCTCTCAAACCATGTATCGGTGCTTATGGTAGCTGAAAATTGTCCTGGGAGTTGGAAAAAGTGCGTTATAGCCTATGAAATGGGCAGAAAACATGAAAACTGTGAGCTATATCCCATGAAAATGGAGGCAGAAAAGATGAAAAACATGAGTTTTTGCGACGCCTCTCAAACCATGTATCGTTCGTTATGGTAGCTGGAAATCGTCCCGAGAACCGGATAATATGCGCTATAGCCCATGAAATGGGCAGAAAACATGAAAACCGTGAGCTATAGCCCATGGAAATGGAGGCAGAAAACATGACAAACACGAGTTTTTGCGTCGCCTCTCAAACCATGTATCGGTGCTTATGGTAGCTTTTGTCCTGGGAGTTGGAAAAAGTGCGCTATAGCCCATGAAATGGGCAGAAAACATGAAACCGTGAGCTATAGCCCACGGAAATGGAGGCAGAGAACATGAAAAACACGATTTTTTGCGACGCCTCTGAAACCACATATCGGTGCTTACGGTAGCAGAAAATCGTCATGGGAGCTAGAAAATGTGCGCCATAGCCCATGAAATGGGTAGAAAACATGAAAAATGTGAGCTATAGCCCACGGAAATGGAGGCAGAAAACATAAAAAACCCGAGTTTTCGACGCCTCTCAAACCATGTATCGTTCGTTACGGTAGCTGGAAATCATCCCGGGAACCGGAAAATGAGCGCTATAGACCATGAAATGGGCAGAAAACATGAAAATTGTGAGCTATAGCCCATGGAAATGGAGGCAGGAAACATGTCAAACACGAGTTTTTGCGGCGCCTCTCAAACCATGAATCGGTGCTTATGGTAGCTGAAAATTGTCCTGGGAGTTGGAAAATGTGCGCTATAGCCCATGAAATGGGCAGAAAACATGAAAACTGTGAGCTATAGCCCATGGAAATGGAGGGAGAAAACATGAAAAACACGAGTTTTGCGTCGCCTCTCAAACCATGTATCGGTGCTTATGGTAGCTGAAAATTGTCCTGGTAGTTGAAAAAAGTGCGTTATAGCCCATGAGATGGGCAGAAAACATGAAAACTGTGAGCTATAGCCCATGGAAATGGAGGCAGAAAACATGAAAAACACGAGTTTTTGCGTCGCCTCTCAAACCATGTATCGGTGCTTATGGTAGCTGAAAATTGTCCTGGGAGTTGGAAAAAGTGCGTTATAGCCTATGAAATGGGCAGAAAACATGAAAACTGAGCTATAGCCCATGAAAATGGAGGCAGAAAAGATGAAAAACATGAGTTTTTGCGACGCCTCTCAAACCATGTATCGTTCGTTATGGTAGCTGGAAATCGTCCCGAGAACCGGATAATATGCGCTATAGCCCATGAAATGGGCAGAAAACATGAAAACCGTGAGCTATAGCCCATGGAAATGGAGGCAGAAAACATGACAAACACGAGTTTTTGCGTCGCCTCTCAAACCATGTATCGGTGCTTATGGTAGCTTTTGTCCTGGGAGTTGGAAAAAGTGCGCTATAGCCCATGAAATGGGCAGAAAACATGAAAACTGTGAGCTATAGCCCACGGAAATGGAGGCAGAGAACATGAAAAACACGATTTTTTGCGACGCCTCTGAAACCACATATCGGTGCTTACGGTAGCAGAAAATCGTCATGGGAGCTAGAAAATGTGCGCCATAGCCCATGAAATGGGTAGAAAACATGAAAAATGTGAGCTATAGCCCACGGACATGGAGGCAGAAAACATAAAAAACCCGAGTTTTCGACGCCTCTCAAACCATGTATCGTTCGTTACGGTAGCTGGAAATCATCCCGGGAACCGGAAAATGAGCGCTATAGACCATGAAATGGGCAGAAAACATGAAAATTGTGAGCTATAGCCCATGGAAATGGAGGCAGGAAACATGTCAAACACGAGTTTTTGCGGCGCCTCTCAAACCATGAATCGGTGCTTATGGTAGCTGAAAATTGTCCTGGGAGTTGGAAAATGTGCGCTATAGCCCATGAAATGGGCAGAAAACATGAAAACTGTGAGCTATAGCCCATGGAAATGGAGGGAGAAAACATGAAAAACACGAGTTTTGCGTCGCCTCTCAAACCATGTATCGGTGCTTATGGTAGCTGAAAATTGTCCTGGTAGTTGGAAAAAGTGCGTTATAGCCCATGAGATGGGCAGAAAACATGCGTGAGCTATAGCCCATGAAAATGGAGGCAGAAAACATGAAAAACACGAGTTTTTGCGTCGCCTCTCAAACCATGTATCGGTGCTTATGGTAGCTGAAAATTGTCCTGGGAGTTGGAAAAAGTGCGTTATAGCCTATGAAATGGGCAGAAAACATGAAAACTGTGAGCTATAGCCCATGAAAATGGAGGGCAGAAAACATGAAAAACATGAGTTTTTGCGACGCCTCTCAAACCATGTATCATTCGTTATGGTAGCTGGAAATCGTCCCGAGAACCGGATAATGTGCGCTATAGCCCATGAAATGGGCAGAAAACATGAAAACCGTGAGCTATAGCCCATGGAAATGGAGGCAGAAAACATGACAAACACGAGTTTTTGCGTCGCCTCTCAAACCATGTATCGGTGCTTATGGTAGCTTTTGTCCTGGGAGTTGGAAAAAGTGCGCTATAGCCCATGAAATGGGCAGAAAACATGAAAACTGTGAGCTATAGCCCACGGAAATGGAGGCAGAGAACATGAAAAACACGATTTTTTGCGACGCCTCTGAAACCACGTATCGGTGCTTACGGTAGCAGAAAATCGTCATGGGAGCTGGAAAATGTGCGCTATAGCCCATGAAATGGGTAGAAAACATGAAAAATGTGAGCTATAGCCCACGGAAATGGAGGCAAAAAACATAAAAAACCCGAGTTTTTCGACACCTCTCAAACCATGTATCGTTCGTTACGGTAGCTGGAAATCATCCCGGGAACCGGAAAATGAGCTCTATAGACCATGAAATGGGCAGAAAACATGAAAATTGTGAGCTATAGCCCATGGAAATGGAGGCAAGAAACATGTCAAACACGAGTTTTTGCGACGCCTCTCAAACCATGAATCGGTGCTTATGGTAGCTGAAAATTGTCCTGGGAGTTGGAAAATGTGCGCTATAGCCCATGAAATGGGCAGAAAACATGAAAACTGTGAGCTATAGCCCATGGAAATGGAGGGAGAAAACATGAAAAACACGAGTTTTTGCGTCGCCTCTCAAACCATGTATCGGTGCTTATGGTAGCTGAAAATTGTCCTGGTAGTTGGAAAAAGTGCGTTATAGCCCATGAGATGGGTAGAAAACATGAAAACGGTGAGCAATAGCCCATGGAAATGGAAGCAGAAAACATGAAAAACACGAGTTTTTGCGTCGCCTCTCAAACCATGTATCGGTGCTTATGGTAGCTACAAATTGTCCTGGGAGTTGGAAAAAGTTCGTTATAGCCCATGAAATGGGCAGAAAACATGAAAACTGTGAGCTATAGCCCATGAAAATGGAGGCAGAAAACATGAAAAACATGAGTTTTTGCGACGCCTCTCAAACCATGTATCGTTCGTTATGGTAGCTGGAAATCGTCCCGAGAACCGGATAATGTGCGCTATAGCCCATGAAATGGGCAGAAAACATGAAACCGTGAGCTATAGCCCATGGAAATGGAGGCAGAAAACATGACAAACACGAGTTTTGCGTCGCCTCTCAAACCATGTATCGGTGCTTATGGTAGCTTTTGTCCTGGGAGTTGGAAAAAGTGCGCTATAGCCCATGAAATGGGCAGAAAACATGAAAACTGTGAGCTATAGCCCACGGAAATGGAGGCAGAGAACATGAAAAACACGATTTTTTGCGACGCCTCTGAAACCACATATCGGTGCTTACGGTAGCAGAAAATCGTCATGGGAGCTAGAAAATGTGCGCCATAGCCCATGAAATGGGTAGAAAACATGAAAAATGTGAGCTATAGCCCACGGAAATGGAGGCAGAAAACATAAAAAACCCG
Source organism: Lolium multiflorum (assembly GCA_030979885.1). Lineage (NCBI taxonomy): Eukaryota > Viridiplantae > Streptophyta > Magnoliopsida > Poales > Poaceae > Lolium > Lolium multiflorum. The sequence goes on along the minus strand of CM061747.1, from coordinate 6,539,485 downwards.
AGTTTTCGACGCCTCTCAAACCATGTATCGTTCGTTACGGTAGCTGGAAATCATCCCGGGAACCGGAAAATGAGCGCTATAGACCATGAAATGGGCAGAAAACATGAAAATTGTGAGCTATAGCCCATGGAAATGGAGGCAGGAAACATGTCAAACACGAGTTTTTGCGGCGCCTCTCAAACCATGAATCGGTGCTTATGGTAGCTGAAAATTGTCCTGGGAGTTGGAAAATGTGCGCTATAGCCCATGAAATGGGCAGAAAACATGAAAACTGTGAGCTATAGCCCATGGAAATGGAGGGAGAAAACATGAAAAACACGAGTTTTGCGTCGCCTCTCAAACCATGTATCGGTGCTTATGGTAGCTGAAAATTGTCCTGGTAGTTGAAAAAAGTGCGTTATAGCCCATGAGATGGGCAGAAAACATGAAAACTGTGAGCTATAGCCCATGGAAATGGAGGCAGAAAACATGAAAAACACGAGTTTTTGCGTCGCCTCTCAAACCATGTATCGGTGCTTATGGTAGCTGAAAATTGTCCTGGGAGTTGGAAAAAGTGCGTTATAGCCTATGAAATGGGCAGAAAACATGAAAACTGTGAGCTATAGCCCATGAAAATGGAGCAGAAAACATGAAAAACATGAGTTTTTGCGACGCCTCTCAAACCATGTATCATTCGTTATGGTAGCTGGAAATCGTCCCGAGAACCGGATAATGTGCGCTATAGCCCATGAAATGGGCAGAAAACATGAAAACCATGAGCTATAGCCCATGGAAATGGAGGCAGAAAACATGACAAACACGAGTTTTTGCGTCGCCTCTCAAACCATGTATCGGTGCTTATGGTAGCTTTTGTCCTGGGAGTTGGAAAAAGTGCGCTATAGCCCATGAAATGGGCAGAAAACATGAAAACTGTGAGCTATAGCCCACGGAAATGGAGGCAGAGAACATGAAAAACACGATTTTTTGCGACGCCTCTGAAACCACGTATCGGTGCTTACGGTAGCAGAAAATCGTCATGGGAGCTGGAAAATGTGCGCTATAGCCCATGAAATGGGTAGAAAACATGAAAAATGTGAGCTATAGCCCACGGAAATGGAGGCAGAAAACATAAAAAACCCGAGTTTTTGCGACGCCTCTTAAACCATGTATCGTTCGTTACGGTAGCTGGAAATCATCCCGGGAACCGGAAAATGAGCGCTATAGACCATGAAATGGGCAGAAAACATGAAAATTGTGAGCTATAGCCCATGGAAATGGAGGCAAGAAACATGTCAAACACGAGTTTTTGCGACGCCTCTCAAACCATGAATCGGTGCTTATGGTAGCTGAAAATTGTCCTGGGAGTTGGAAAATGTGCGCTATAGCCCATGAAATGGGCAGAAAACATGAAAACTGTGAGCTATAGCCCATGGAAATGGAGGGAGAAAACATGAAAAACACGAGTTTTGCGTCGCCTCTCAAACCATGTATCGGTGCTTATGGTAGCTGAAAATTGTCCTGGTAGTTGGAAAAAGTGCGTTATAGCCCATGAGATGGGTAGAAAACATGAAAACGGTGAGCTATAGCCCATGGAAATGGAGGCAGAAAACATGAAAAACACGAGTTTTTGCGTCGCCTCTCAAACCATGTATCGGTGCTTATGGTAGCTACAAATTGTCCTGGGAGTTGGAAAAAGTGCGTTATAGCCCATGAAATGGGCAGAAAACATGAAAACTGTGAGCTATAGCCCATGGAAATGGAGGCAGAAAACATGAAAAACATGAGTTTTTGCGACGCCTCTCAAACCATGTATCGTTCGTTATGGTAGCTGGAAATCATCCCGAGAACCGGATAATGTGCGCTATAGCCCATGAAATGGGCAGAAAACATGAAAACTGTGAGCTATAGCCCACGGAAATGGAGGCAGAGAACATGAAAAACACGATTTTTTGCGACGCCTCTGAAACCACATATCGGTGCTTACGGTAGCAGAAAATCGTCATGGGAGCTAGAAAATGTGCGCCATAGCCCATGAAATGGGTAGAAAACATGAAAAATGTGAGCTATAGCCCACGGAAATGGAGGCAGAAAACATAAAAAACCCGAGTTTTCGACGCCTCTCAAACCATGTATCGTTCGTTACGGTAGCTGGAAATCATCCCGGGAACCGGAAAATGAGCGCTATAGACCATGAAATGGGCAGAAAACATGAAAATTGTGAGCTATAGCCCATGGAAATGGAGGCAGGAAACATGTCAAACACGAGTTTTTGCGGCGCCTCTCAAACCATGAATCGGTGCTTATGGTAGCTGAAAATTGTCCTGGGAGTTGGAAAATGTGCGCTATAGCCCATGAAATGGGCAGAAAACATGTGAGCTATAGCCCATGGAAATGGAGGGAGAAAACATGAAAAACACGAGTTTTGCGTCGCCTCTCAAACCATGTATCGGTGCTTATGGTAGCTGAAAATTGTCCTGGTAGTTGGAAAAAGTGCGTTATAGCCCATGAGATGGGCAGAAAACATGAAAACTGTGAGCTATAGCCCATGGAAATGGAGGCAGAAAACATGAAAAACACGAGTTTTTGCGTCGCCTCTCAAACCACATATCGGTGCTTACGGTAGCAGAAAATCGTCATGGGAGCTAGAAAATGTGCGCCATAGCCCATGAAATGGGTAGAAAACATGAAAAATGTGAGCTATAGCCCACGGAAATGGAGGCAGAAAACATAAAAAACCCGAGTTTTCGACGCCTCTCAAACCATGTATCGTTCGTTACGGTAGCTGGAAATCATCCCGGGAACCGGAAAATGAGCGCTATAGACCATGAAATGGGCAGAAAACATGAAAATTGTGAGCTATAGCCCATGGAAATGGAGGCAGGAAACATGTCAAACACGAGTTTTTGCGGCGCCTCTCAAACCATGAATCGGTGCTTATGGTAGCTGAAAATTGTCCTGGGAGTTGGAAAATGTGCGCTATAGCCCATGAAATGGGCAGAAAACATGAAAACTGTGAGCTATAGCCCATGGAAATGGAGGGAGAAAACATGAAAAACACGAGTTTTGCGTCGCCTCTCAAACCATGTATCGGTGCTTATGGTAGCTGAAAATTGTCCTGGTAGTTGAAAAAAGTGCGTTATAGCCCATGAGATGGGCAGAAAACATGAAAACTGTGAGCTATAGCCCATGGAAATGGAGGCAGAAAACATGAAAAACACGAGTTTTTGCGACGCCTCTCAAACCATGTATCGGTGCTTACGGTAGCTGAAAATCGTCCTGGGAGCTGGAAAATGTGCGCTATAGCCCATGAAATGGGTAGAAAACATGAAAAATGTGAGCTATAGCCCACGGAAATGGAGGCAGAAAACATAAAAAACCCGAGTTTTTCGACGCCTCTCAAACCATGTATCGTTCGTTACGGTAGCTGGAAATCATCCCGGGAACCGGAAAATGAGCGCTATAGACCATGAAATGGGCAGAAAACATGAAAATTGTGAGCTATAGCCCATGGAAATGGAGGCAGGAAACATGTCAAACACGAGTTTTTGCGGCGCCTCTCAAACCATGAATCGGTGCTTATGGTAGCTGAAAATTGTCCTGGGAGTTGGAAAATGTGCGCTATAGCCCATGAAATGGGCAGAAAACATGAAAACTGTGAGCTATAGCCCATGGAAATGGAGGGAGAAAACATGAAAAACACGAGTTTTGCGTCGCCTCTCAAACCATGTATCGGTGCTTATGGTAGCTGAAAATTGTCCTGGTAGTTGAAAAAAGTGCGTTATAGCCCATGAGATGGGCAGAAAACATGAAAACTGTGAGCTATAGCCCATGGAAATGGAGGGAGAAAACATGAAAAACACGAGTTTTTGCGTCGCCTCTCAAACCATGTATCGGTGCTTATGGTAGCTGAAAATTGTCCTGGGAGTTGGAAAAAGTGCGTTATAGCCTATGAAATGGGCAGAAAACATGAAAACTGTGAGCTATAGCCCATGAAAATGGAGGCAGAAAACATGAAAAACATGAGTTTTTGCGACGCCTCTCAAACCATGTATCATTCGTTATGGTAGCTGGAAATCGTCCCGAGAACCGGAAAATGTGCGCTATAGCCCATGAAATGGGCAGAAAACATGAAAACCGTGAGCTATAGCCCATGGAAATGGAGGCAGAAAACATGACAAACACGAGTTTTTGCGTCGCCTCTCAAACCATGTATCGGTGCTTATGGTAGCTTTTGTCCTGGGAGTTGGAAAAAGTGCGCTATAGCCCATGAAATGGGCAGAAAACATGAAAACTGTGAGCTATAGCCCACGGAAATGGAGGCAGAGAACATGAAAAACACGATTTTTTGCGACGCCTCTGAAACCACGTATCGGTGCTTACGGTAGCAGAAAATCGTCATGGGAGCTGGAAAATGTGCGCTATAGCCCATGAAATGGGTAGAAAACATGAAAAATGTGAGCTATAGCCCACGGAAATGGAGGCAGAAAACATAAAAAACCCGAGTTTTTCGACGCCTCTCAAACCATGTATCGTTCGTTACGGTAGCTGGAAATCATCCCGGGAACCGGAAAATGAGCGCTATAGACCATGAAATGGGCAGAAAACATGAAAATTGTGAGCTATAGCCCATGGAAATGGAGGCAAGAAACATGTCAAACACGAGTTTTTGCGACGCCTCTCAAACCATGAATCGATGCTTATGGTAGCTGAAAATTGTCCTGGGAGTTGGAAAAAGTGCGCTATAGCCCATGAAATGGGCAGAAAACATGAAAACTGTGAGCTATAGCCCATGGAAATGGAGGGAGAAAACATGAAAAACACGAGTTTTTGCGTCGCCTCTCAAACCATGTATCGGTGCTTATGGTAGCTGAAAATTGTCCTGGGAGTTGGAAAAAGTGCATTATAGCCCATGAGATGGGTAGAAAACATGAAAACGGTGAGCTATAGCCCATGGAAATGGAAGCAGAAAACATGAAAAACACGAGTTTTTGCGTCGCCTCTCAAACCATGTATCGGTGCTTATGGTAGCTACAAATTGTCCTGGGAGTTGGAAAAAGTGCGTTATAGCCCATGAAATGGGCAGAAAACATGAAAACTGTGAGCTATAGCCCATGGAAATGGAGGCAGAAAACATGAAAAACATGAGTTTTTGCGACGCCTCTCAAACCATGTATCGTTCGTTATGGTAGCTGGAAATCATCCCGAGAACCGGATAATGTGCGCTATAGCCCATGAAATGGGCAGAAAACATGAAAACCGTGAGCTATAGCCCAAGGAAATGGAGGCAGAAAACATGAAAAACACGAGTTTTGCGTCGCCTCTCAAACCATGTATCGGTGCTTATGGTAGCTGAAAATTGTCCTGGGAGTTGGAAAAAGTGCGCTATAGCCCATGAAATGGGCAGAAAACATGAAAACTGTGAGCTATAGCCCACGGAAATGGAGGCAGAGAACATGAAAAACACGATTTTTTGCGACGCCTCTGAAACCATGTATCGGTGCTTACGGTAGCAGAAAATCGTCATGGGAGCTGGAAAATGTGCGCTATAGCCCATGAAATGGGTAGAAAACATGAAAAATGTGTGCTATAGCCCACGGAAATGGAGGCAGAAAACATGAAAAACACGAGTTTTTCGACGCCTCTCAAACCATGTATCGTTCGTTACGGTAGCTGGAAATCATCCCGGGAACCGGAATATGAGCGGTATAGACCGTGAAATGGGCAGAAAACATGAAAATTGTGAGCTATAGCCCATGGAAATGGAGGCAGAAAACATGACAAACACGAGTTTTTGCGACGCCTCTCAAACCATGAATCGGTGCTTATGGTAGCTGAAAATTGTCCTGGGAGTTGGAAAATGTGCGCTATAGCCCATGAAATGGGCAGAAAACATGAAAACTGTGAGCTATAGCCCATGGAAATGGAGGCAGAAAACATGAAAAACACGAGTTTTTGCGTCGCCTCTCAAACCATGTATCGGTGCTTATGGTAGCTGAAAATTGTCCTAGTAGTTGGAAAAAGTGCGTTATAGCCCATGAAATGAGCAGAAAACATGAAAACGGTGAGCTATAGCCCATGGAAATGGAGGCAGAAAACATGAAAAACACGAGTTTTTGCATCGCCTCTCAAACCATGTATCGGTGCTTATGGTAGCTGAAAATTGTCCTGGGAGTTGGAAAAAGTGCGTTATAGCCCATGAAATGGGCAGAAAACATGAAAACTGTGAGCTATAGCCCATGGAAATGGAGGCAGAAAACATGAAAAACACGAGTTTTTGCGACGCCTCTCAAACCATGTATCGTTCGTTACGGTAGCTGGAAATCATCCCGGGAACCGGAAAATGAGCGCTATAGACCATGAAATGGGCAGAAAACATGAAAATTGTGAGCTATAGCCCATGGAAATGGAGGCAGGAAACATGTCAAACACGAGTTTTTGCGGCGCCTCTCAAACCATGAATCGGTGCTTATGGTAGCTGAAAATTGTCCTGGGAGTTGGAAAATGTGCGCTATAGCCCATGAAATGGGCAGAAAACATGAAAACTGTGAGCTATAGCCCATGGAAATGGAGGGAGAAAACATGAAAAACACGAGTTTTGCGTCGCCTCTCAAACCATGTATCGGTGCTTATGGTAGCTGAAAATTGTCCTGGTAGTTGAAAAAAGTGCGTTATAGCCCATGAGATGGGCAGAAAACATGAAAACTGTGAGCTATAGCCCATGGAAATGGGGAGAAAACATGAAAAACACGAGTTTTGCGTCGCCTCTCAAACCATGTATCGGTGCTTATGGTAGCTGAAAATTGTCCTGGGAGTTGGAAAAAGTGCGTTATAGCCTATGAAATGGGCAGAAAACATGAAAACTGTGAGCTATAGCCCATGAAAATGGAGGCAGAAAACATGAAAAACATGAGTTTTTGCGACGCCTCTCAAACCATGTATCATTCGTTATGGTAGCTGGAAATCGTCCCGAGAACCGGATAATGTGCGCTATAGCCCATGAAATGGGCAGAAAACATGAAAACCGTGAGCTATAGCCCATGGAAATGGAGGCAGAAAACATGACAAACACGAGTTTTTGCGTCGCCTCTCAAACCATGTATCGGTGCTTATGGTAGCTTTTGTCCTGGGAGTTGGAAAAAGTGCACTATAGCCCATGAAATGGGCAGAAAACATGAAAACTGTGAGCTATAGCCCATGGAGGCAGAAAACATGAAAAACACGAGTTTTTGCGTCGCCTCTCAAACCATGTATCGGTGCTTATGGTAGCTGAAAATTGTCCTGGGAGTTGGAAAAAGTGCGTTATAGCCTATGAAATGGGCAGAAAACATGAAAACTGTGAGCTATAGCCCATGAAAATGGAGAGGCAGAAAACATGAAAAACATGAGTTTTTGCGACGCCTCTCAAACCATGTATCATTCGTTATGGTAGCTGGAAATCGTCCCGAGAACCGGATAATGTGCGCTATAGCCCATGAAATGGGCAGAAAACATGAAAACCGTGAGCTATAGCCCATGGAAATGGAGGCAGAAAACATGACAAACACGAGTTTTTGCGTCGCCTCTCAAACCATGTATCGGTGCTTATGGTAGCTTTTGTCCTGGGAGTTGGAAAAAGTGCGCTATAGCCCATGAAATGGGCAGAAAACATGAAAACTGTGAGCTATAGCCCACGGAAATGGAGGCAGAGAACATGAAAAACACGATTTTTTGCGACGCCTCTGAAACCACGTATCGGTGCTTACGGTAGCAGAAAATCGTCATGGGAGCTGGAAAATGTGCGCTATAGCCCATGAAATGGGTAGAAAACATGAAAAATGTGAGCTATAGCCCACGGAAATGGAGGCAGAAAACATAAAAAACCCGAGTTTTTCGACGCCTCTCAAACCATGTATCGTTCGTTACGGTAGCTGGAAATCATCCCGGGAACCGGAAAATGAGCGCTATAGACCATGAAATGGGCAGAAAACATGAAAATTGTGAGCTATAGCCCATGGAAATGGAGGCAAGAAACATGTCAAACACGAGTTTTTGCGACGCCTCTCAAACCATGAATCGGTGCTTATGGTAGCTGAAAATTGTCCTGGGAGTTGGAAAATGTGCGCTATAGCCCATGAAATGGGCAGAAAACATGAAAACTGTGAGCTATAGCCCATGGAAATGGAGGGAGAAAACATGAAAAACACGAGTTTTTGCGTCGCCTCTCAAACCATGTATCGGTGCTTATGGTAGCTGAAAATTGTCCTGGTAGTTGGAAAAAGTGCGTTATAGCCCATGAGATGGGTAGAAAACATGAAAACGGTGAGCTATAGCCCATGGAAATGGAGGCAGAAAACATGAAAAACACGAGTTTTTGCGTCGCCTCTCAAACCATGTATCGGTGCTTATGGTAGCTACAAATTGTCCTGGGAGTTGGAAAAAGTGCGTTATAGCCCATGAAATGGGCAGAAAACATGACCCATGGAAATGGAGGCAGAAAACATGAAAAACATGAGTTTTTGCGACGCCTCTCAAACCATGTATCGTTCGTTATGGTAGCTGGATATCATCCCGAGAACCGGATAATGTGCGCTATAGCCCATGAAATGGGCAGAAAACATGAAAACCGTGAGCTATAGCCCATGGAAATGGAGGCAGAAAACATGACAAACACGAGTTTTTGCGACGCCTCTCAAACCATGTATCGGTGCTTATGGTAGCTGAAAATTGTCCTGGGAGTTGGAAAAAGTGCGCTATAGCCCATGAAATGGGCAGAAAACATGAAAACTGTGAGCTATAGCCCACGGAAATGGAGGCAGAGAACATGAAAAACACGATTTTTTGCGACGCCTCTGAAACCATGTATCGGTGCTTACGGTAGCAGAAAATCGTCATGGGAGCTGGAAAATGTGCGCTATAGCCCATGAAATGGGTAGAAAACATGAAAAATGTGTGCTATAGCCCACGGAAATGGAGGCAGAAAACATGAAAAACACGAGTTTTTCGACGCCTCTCAAACCATGTATCGTTCGTTACGGTAGCTGGAAATCATCCCGGGAACCGGAATATGAGCGGTATAGACCGTGAAATGGGCAGAAAACATGAAAATTGTGAGCTATAGCCCATGGAAATGGAGGCAGAAAACATGACAAACACGAGTTTTTGCGACGCCTCTCAAACCATGAATCGGTGCTTATGGTAGCTGAAAATTGTCCTGGGAGTTGGAAAATGTGCGCTATAGCCCATGAAATGGGCAGAAAACATGAAAACTGTGAGCTATAGCCCATGGAAATGGAGGGAGAAAACATGAAAAACACGAGTTTTTGCGTCGCCTCTCAAACCATGTATCGGTGCTTATGGTAGCTGAAAATTGTCCTAGTAGTTGGAAAAAGTGCGTTATAGCCCATGAAATGAGCAGAAAACATGAAAACGGTGAGCTATAGCCCATGGAAATGGAAGCAGAAAACATGAAAAACACGAGTTTTTGCATCGCCTCTCAAACCATGTATCGGTGCTTATGGTAGCTGAAAATTGTCCTGGGAGTCGGAAAAAGTGCGTTATAGCCCATGAAATGGGCAGAAAACATGAAAACTGTGAGCTATAGCCCATGGAAATGGAGGCAGAGAACATGAAAAACAGGAGTTTTTGCGATGCCTCTCAAACCATGTATCGTTCGTTACGGTAGCTGGAAATCATCCCGGGAACCGGAAAATGAGCGCTATAGACCATGAAATGGGCAGAAAACATGAAAATTGTGAGCTATAGCCCATGGAAATGGAGGCAAGAAACATGTCAAACACGAGTTTTTGCGACGCCTCTCAAACCATGAATCGGTGCTTATGGTAGCTGAAAATTGTCCTGGGAGTTGGAAAATGTGCGCTATAGCCCATGAAATGGGCAGAAAACATGAAAACTGTGAGCTATAGCCCATGGAAATGGAGGGAGAAAACATGAAAAACACGAGTTTTGCGTCGCCTCTCAAACCATGTATCGGTGCTTATGGTAGCTGAAAATTGTCCTGGGAGTTGGAAAAAGTGCGTTATAGCCCATGAGATGGGCAGAAAAAACTGTGAGCTATAGCCCATGGAAATGGAGGCAGAAAACATGAAAAACACGAGTTTTTGCGTCGCCTCTCAAACCATGTATCGGTGCTTATGGTAGCTGAAAATTGTCCTGGGAGTTGGAAAAAGTGCGTTATAGCCTATCAAATGGGCAGAAAACATGAAAACTGTGAGCTATAGCCCATGAAAATGGAGGCAGAAAACATGAAAAACATGAGTTTTTGCGACGCCTCTCAAACCATGTATCATTCGTTATGGTAGCTGGAAATCGTCCCGAGAACCGGATAATGTGCGCTATAGCCCATGAAATGGGCAGAAAACATGAAAACCGTGAGCTATAGCCCATGGAAATGGAGGCAGAAAACATGACAAACACGAGTTTTTGCGTCGCCTCTCAAACCATGTATCGGTGCTTAAGGTAGCTTTTGTCCTGGGAGTTGGAAAAAGTGCGCTATAGCCCATGAAATGGGCAGAAAACATGAAAACTGTGAGCTATAGCCCACGGAAATGGAGGCAGAGAACATGAAAAACACGATTTTTTGCGACGCCTCTGAAACCACGTATCGGTGCTTACGGTAGCAGAAAATCGTCATGGGAGCTGGAAAATGTGCGCTATAGCCCATGAAATGGGTAGAAAACATGAAAAATGTGAGCTATAGCCCACGGAAATGGAGGCAGAAAACATAAAAAACCCGAGTTTTCGACGCCTCTCAAACCATGTATCGTTCGTTACGTAGCTGGAAATCATCCCGGGAACCGGAAAATGAGCGCTATAGACCATGAAATGGGCAGAAAACATGAAAATTGTGAGCTATAGCCCATGGAAATGGAGGCAAGAAACATGTCAAACACGAGTTTTTGCGACGCCTCTCAAACCATGAATCGGTGCTTATGGTAGCTGAAAATTGTCCTGGGAGTTGGAAAATGTGCGCTATAGCCCATGAAATGGGCAGAAAACATGAAAACTGTGAGCTATAGCCCATGGAAATGGAGGGAGAAAACATGAAAAACACGAGTTTTTGCGTCGCCTCTCAAACCATGTATCGGTGCTTATGGTAGCTGAAAATTGTCCTGGTAGTTGGAAAAGTGCGTTATAGCCCATGAGATGGGTAGAAAACATGAAAACGGTGAGCTATAGCCCATGGAAATGGAAGCAGAAAACATGAAAAACACGAGTTTTTGCGTCGCCTCTCAAACCATGTATCGGTGCTTATGGTAGCTACAAATTGTCCTGGGAGTTGGAAAAAGTGCGTTATAGCCCATGAAATGGGCAGAAAACATGAAAACTGTGAGCTATAGCCCATGGAAATGGAGGCAGAAAACATGAAAAACATGAGTTTTTGCGACGCCTCTCAAACCATGTATCGTTCGTTATGGTAGCTGGATATCATCCCGAGAACCGGATAATGTGCGCTATAGCCCATGAAATGGGCAGAAAACATGAAAACCGTGAGCTATAGCCCATGGAAATGGAGGCAGAAAACATGACAAACACGAGTTTTTGCGTCGCCTCTCAAACCATGTATCGGTGCTTATGGTAGCTGAAAATTGTCCTGGGAGTTGGAAAAAGTGCGTTATAGCCTATGAAATGGGCAGAAAACATGAAAACCTGTGAGCTATAGCCCATGAAAATGGAGGCAGAAAACATGAAAAACATGAGTTTTTGCGACGCCTCTCAAACCATGTATCATTCGTTATGGTAGCTGGAAATCGTCCCGAGAACCGGATAATGTGCGCTATAGCCCATGAAATGGGCAGAAAACATGAAAACCGTGAGCTATAGCCCATGGAAATGGAGGCAGAAAACATGAAAAACACGAGTTTTGCGTCGCCTCTCAAACCATGTATCGGTGCTTATGGTAGCTTTTGTCCTGGGAGTTGGAAAAAGTGCGCTATAGCCCATGAAATGGGCAGAAAACATGAAAACTGTGAGCTATAGCCCACGGAAATGGAGGCAGAGAACATGAAAAACACGATTTTTTGCGACGCCTCTGAAACCACGTATCGGTGCTTACGGTAGCAGAAAATCGTCATGGGAGCTGGAAAATGTGCGCTATAGCCCATGAAATGGGTAGAAAACATGAAAAATGTGAGCTATAGCCCACGGAAATGGAGGCAGAAAACATAAAAAACCCGAGTTTTCGACGCCTCTCAAACCATGTATCGTTCGTTACGGTAGCTGGAAATCATCCCGGGAACCGGAAAATGAGCGCTATAGACCATGAAATGGGCAGAAAACATGAAAATTGTGAGCTATAGCCCATGGAAATGGAGGCAAGAAACATGTCAAACACGAGTTTTTGCGACGCCTCTCAAACCATGAATCGGTGCTTATGGTAGCTGAAAATTGTCCTGGGAGTTGGAAAATGTGCGCTATAGCCCATGAAATGGGCAGAAAACATGAAAACCGTGAGCTATAGCCCATGGAAATGGAGGGAGAAAACATGAAAAACACGAGTTTTTGCGTCGCCTCTCAAACCATGTATCGGTGCTTATGGTAGCTGAAAATTGTCCTGGTAGTTGGAAAAGTGCGTTATAGCCCATGAGATGGGTAGAAAACATGAAAACGGTGAGCTATAGCCCATGGAAATGGAAGCAGAAAACATGAAAAACACGAGTTTTTGCGTCGCCTCTCAAACCATGTATCGGTGCTTATGGTAGCTACAAATTGTCCTGGGAGTTGGAAAAGTGCGTTATAGCCCATGAAATGGGCAGAAAACATGAAAACTGTGAGCTATAGCCCATGGAAATGGAGGCAGAAAACATGAAAAACATGAGTTTTTGCGACGCCTCTCAAACCATGTATCGTTCGTTATGGTAGCTGGATATCATCCCGAGAACCGGATAATGTGCGCTATAGCCCACGAAATGGGCAGAAAACATGAAAACCGTGAGCTATAGCCCATGGAAATGGAGGCAGAAAACATGACAAACACGAGTTTTGCGTCGCCTCTCAAACCATGTATCGGTGCTTATGGTAGCTGAAAATTGTCCTGGGAGTTGGAAAAAGTGCGCTATAGCCCATGAAATGGGCAGAAAACATGAAAACTGTGAGCTATAGCCCACGGAAATGGAGGCAGAGAACATGAAAAACATGATTTTTTGCGACGCCTCTGAAACCATGTATCGGTGCTTACGGTAGCAGAAAATCGTCATGGGAGCTGGAAAATGTGCGCTATAGCCCATGAAATAGGTAGAAAACATGAAAAATGTGTGCTATAGCCCACGGAAATGGAGGCAGAAAACATGAAAAACACGAGTTTTTCGACGCCTCTCAAACCATGTATCGTTCGTTACGTAGCTGGAAATCATCCCGGGAACCGGAATATGGCGGTATAGAGAGTGAAATGGGAAAACATGAAAATTGTGAGCTATAGCCCATGGAAATGGAGGCAGAAAACATGACAAACACGAGTTTTGCGACGCCTCTCAAACCATGAATCGGTGCTTATGGTAGCTGAAAATTGTCCTGGGAGTTGGAAAATGTGCGCTATAGCCCATGAAATGGGCGAAAACATGAAAATTGTGAGCTATAGCCCATGGAAATGGAGGCAGAAAACATGAAAAACACGAGTTTTGCGTCGCCTCTCAAACCATGTATCGGTGCTTATGGTAGCTGAAAATTGTCCTAGTAGTTGGAAAAGTGCGTTATAGCCCATGAAATGAGCAGAAAACATGAAAACGGTGAGCTATAGCCCACGGAAATGGAGGCAGAGAACATGAAAAACACGATTTTTTGCGACGCCTCTGAAACCACGTATCGGTGCTTACGGTAGCAGAAAATCGTCATGGGAGCTGGAAAATGTGCGCTATAGCCCATGAAATGGGTAGAAAACATGAAAAATGTGAGCTATAGCCCATGGAAATGGAGGCAGAGAACATGAAAAACAGGAGTTTTTGCGACGCCTCTCAAACCATGTATCGTTCGTTACGGTAGCTGGAAATCATCCCGGGAACCGGAAAATGAGCGCTATAGACCATGAAATGGGCAGAAAACATGAAAATTGTGAGCTATAGCCCATGGAAATGGAGGCAAGAAACATGTCAAACACGAGTTTTTGCGACGCCTCTCAAACCATGAATCGGTGCTTATGGTAGCTGAAAATTGTCCTGGGAGTTGGAAAATGTGCGCTATAGCCCATGAAATGGGCAGAAAACATGAAAACTGTGAGCTATAGCCCATGGAAATGGAGGGAGAAAACATGAAAAACACGAGTTTTGCGTCGCCTCTCAAACCATGTATCGGTGCTTATGGTAGCTGAAAATTGTCCTGGTAGTTGGAAAAAGTGCGTTATAGCCCATGAGATGAGTAGAAAACATGAAAACGGTGAGCTATAGCCCATGGAAATGGAAGCAAAAAACATGAAAAACACGAGTTTTTGCGTCGCCTCTCAAACCATGTATCGTGCTTATGGTAGCTACAAATTGTCTGGGAGTTGGAAAAAGTGCATTATAGCCCATGAAATGGGCAGAAAATAACTGTGAGCTATAGCCCATGGAAATGGAGGCGAGAAAACATGAAAAACATGAGTTTTGCGACGCCTCTCAAACCATGTATCGTTCGTTATGGTAGCTGGATCATCCCGAAACCGGATAATGTGCGCTATAGCCCATGAAATGGGCGAGAAAACATGAAAACCATGAGCTATAGCCCATGGAAATGGAGCAGAAAACATGACAAACACGAGTTTTTGCGTCGTCTCTCAAACCATGTATCGGTGCTTATGGTAGCTGAAAATTGTCCTGGGAGTTGGAAAAGTGCGCTATAGCCCATGAAATGGGCGAGAAAACATGAAAACTGTGAGCTATAGCCCACGGAAATGGAGGGCAGAGAACATGAAAAACACGATTTTTTGCGACGCCTCTGAAACCATGTATCGGTGCTTACGGTAGCAGAAAATCGTCATGGGAGCTGGAAAATGTGCTATAGCCCATGAAATGGGTAGAAAACATGAAAATGTGTGCTATAGCCCACGAAATGGAGGCAGAAAACATGAAAAACACGAGTTTTTCGACGCCTCTCAAACCATGTATCGTTCATTCACGTAGCTGGAAATCATCCCGGAACCGGAATATGAGCGGTATAGACGAGTGAAATGGGCAGAAAACATGAAAATTGTGAGCTATAGCCCATGGAAATGGAGGCAAAACATGAAAAACACGAGTTTTGCGACGCCTCTCAAACCATGAATCGGTGCTTATGGTAGCTGAAAATTGTCCTGGGAGTTGGAAAATGTGCGCTATAGCCCATGAAATGGCAAACATGAAAATTGTGAGCTATAGCCCATGGAAATGGAGGCGGAAAACATGAAAACACGAGTTTTTGCGATGCCTCTCAAACCATGTATCGGTGCTTATGGTAGCTGAAAATTGTCCTAGTAGTTGGAAAAGTGCGTTATAGCCCATGAAATGAGCAGAAAACATGAAAACGGTGAGCTATAGCCCACGGAAATGGAGGCAGAGAACATGAAAAACACGATTTTTTGCGACGCCTCTGAAACCACGTATCGGTGCTTACGGTAGCAGAAAATCGTCATGGGAGCTGGAAAATGTGCGCTATAGCCCATGAAATGGGTAGAAAACATGAAAAATGTGAGCTATAGCCCATGGAAATGGAGGCAGAGAACATGAAAAACACGAGTTTTTGCGACGCCTCTCAAACCATGTATCGTTCGTTACGGTAGCTGGAAATCATCCCGGGAACCGGAAAATGAGCGCTATAGACCATGAAATGGGCAGAAAACATGAAAATTGTGAGCTATAGCCCATGGAAATGGAGGCAAGAAACATGTCAAACACGAGTTTTTGCGACGCCTCTCAAACCATGAATCGGTGCTTATGGTAGCTGAAAATTGTCCTGGGAGTTGGAAAATGTGCGCTATAGCCCATGAAATGGGCAGAAAACATGAAAACTGTGAGCTATAGCCCATGGAAATGGAGGGAGAAAACATGAAAAACACGAGTTTTGCGTCGCCTCTCAAACCATGTATCGGTGCTTATGGTAGCTGAAAATTGTCCTGGTAGTTGGAAAAAGTGCGTTATAGCCCATGAGATGGGCAGAAAACATGAAAACGGTGAGCTATAGCCCATGGAAATGGAGGCAGAAAACATGAAAAACACGAGTTTTTGCGTCGCCTCTCAAACCATGTATCGGTGCTTATGGTAGCTACAAATTGTCCCTGGGAGTTGGAAAAAGTGCGTTATAGCCCATGAAATGGGCAAAAAAATTGTGAGCTATAGCCCATGGAAATGGAGGCAGAAAACATGAAAAACATGAGTTTTTACGACTCTCAAACCATGTATCGTTCGTTATGGTAGCTGGATATCATCCCGAGAACCGGATAATGTGCGCTATAGCCCATGAAATGGGCAGAAAACATGAAAACCGTGAGCTATAGCCCATGGAAATGGAGGCAGAAAACATGAAAAACACGAGTTTTGCGTCGCCTCTCAAACCATGTATCGGTGCTTATGGTAGCTGAAAATTGTCCTGGTAGTTGGAAAAAGTGCGTTATAGCCCATGAGATGGGTAGAAAACATGAAAACGGTGAGCTATAGCCCATGGAAATGGAAGCAGAAAACATGAAAAACACGAGTTTTTGCGTCGCCTCTCAAACCATGTATCGGTGCTTATGGTAGCTACAAATTGTCCTGGGAGTTGGAAAAAGTGCGTTATAGCCCATGAAATGGGCAGAAAACATGAAAACTGTGAGCTATAGCCCATGGAAATGGAGGCAGAAAACATGAAAAACATGAGTTTTTGCGATGCCTCTCAAACCATGTATCGTTCGTTATGGTAGCTGGATATCATCCCGAGAACCGGATAATGTGCGCTATAGCCCATGAAATGGGCAGAAAACATGAAAACCATGAGCTATAGCCCATGGAAATGGAGGCAGAAAACATGACAAACACGAGTTTTTGCGTCGCCTCTCAAACCATGTATCGGTGCTTATGGTAGCTGAAAATTGTCCTGGGAGTTGGAAAAAGTGCGCTATAGCCCATGAAATGGGCAGAAAACATGAAAACTGTGAGCTATAGCCCACGGAAATGGAGGCAGAGAACATGAAAAACACGATTTTTTGCGACTCTGAAACCATGTATCGGTGCTTACGGTAGCAGAAAATCGTCATGGGAGCTGGAAAATGTGCGCTATAGCCCATGAAATGGGTAGAAAACATGAAAAATGTGTGCTATAGCCCACGGAAATGGAGGCAGAAAACATGAAAAACACGAGTTTTCGACGCCTCTCAAACCATGTATCGTTCGTTACGGTAGCTGGAAATCATCCCGGGAACCGGAATATGAGCGTATAGACCGTGAAATGGGCGAAAACATGAAAATTGTGAGCTATAGCCCATGGAAATGGAGGCAGAAAACATGACAAACACGAGTTTTGCGACGCCTCTCAAACCATGAATCAGTGCTTATGGTAGCTGAAAATTGTCTGGAGTTGGAAAATGTGCGCTATAGCCCATGAAATGGGCGAAAACATGAAATTGTGAGCTATAGCCCATGGAAATGGAGGCAGAAAACATGAAAAACACGAGTTTTGCGTCGCCTCTCAAACCATGTATCGGTGCTTATGGTAGCTGAAAATTGTCCTAGTAGTTGGAAAAGTGCGTTATAGCCCATGAAATGAGCAGAAAACATGAAAACGGTGAGCTATAGCCCACGGAAATGGAGGCAGAGAACATGAAAAACACGATTTTTGCGACGCCTCTCGAAACCACGTATCGGTGCTTACGGTAGCTGAAAATCGTCATGGGAGCTGGAAAATGTGCGCTATAGCCCATGAAATGGGTAGAAAACATGAAAAATGTGAGCTATAGCCCATGGAAATGGAGGCAGAGAACATGAAAAACAGGAGTTTTGCGACGCCTCTCAAACCATGTATCGTTCGTTACGGTAGCTGGAAATCATCCCGGGAACCGGAAAATGAGCGCTATAGACCATGAAATGGGCAGAAAACATGAAAATTGTGAGCTATAGCCCATGGAAATGGAGGCAAGAAACATGTCAAACACGAGTTTTTGCGACGCCTCTCAAACCATGAATCGGTGCTTATGGTAGCTGAAAATTGTCCTGGGAGTTGGAAAATGTGGCGCTATAGCCCATGAAATGGGCAGAAAACATGAAAGCTGTGAGCTATAGCCCATGGAAATGGGGGAGAAAACATGAAAAACACGAGTTTTTGCGTCGCCTCTCAAACCATGTATCGGTGCTTATGGTAGCTGAAAATTGTCCTGGTAGTTGGAAAAAGTGCGTTATAGCCCATGAGATGGGTAGAAAACATGAAAACGGTGAGCTATAGCCCATGGAAATGGAAGCAAAAACATGAAAAACACGAGTTTTTGCGTCGCCTCTCAAACCATGTATCGGTGCTTATGGTAGCTACAAATTGTCCTGGGAGTTGAAAAAAGTGCGTTATAGCCCATGAAATGGGCAGAAAACATGAAAATTGTGAGCTATAGCCCATGGAAATGGAGGCAGAAAACATGAAAAACATGAGTTTTTGCGACGCCTCTCAAACCATGTATCGTTCGTTATGGTAGCTGGATATCATCCCGAGAACCGGATAATGTGCGCTATAGCCCATGAAATGGGCAGAAAACATGAAAACCATGAGCTATAGCCCATGGAAATGGAGGCAGAAAACATGAAAAACACGAGGTTTTGCGTCGCCTCTCAAACCATGTATCGGTGCTTATGGTGGCTGAAAATTGTCCGGGAGTTGGAAAAAAGTGCGCTATAGCCATGAAATGGGCGAGAAAACAAATTGTGAGCTATAGCCCACGGAAATGGTGGCAGAGAACATGAAAAACACGATTTTTTGCGACGCCTCTGAAACCATGTATCGGTGCTTACGGTAGCAGAAAGTCGTCATGGGAGCTGGAAAATGTGCGCTATAGCCCATGAAATGGGTAGAAAACATGAAAAATGTGTGCTATAGCCCACGGAAATGGAAGAAAACATGAAAAACACGAGTTTTTCGACGCCTCTCAAACCATGTATCGTTCGTTACGGTAGCTGGAAATCATCCGAACCGAAATATGAGCGGTATAGCGTGAAATGGGCGAGAAAACATGAAAATTGTGAGCTATAGCCCATGGAAATGGAGGCAGAAAACATGACAAACACGAGTTTTTGCGACGCCTCTCAAACCATGAATCGGTGCTTATGGTAGCTGAAAATTGTCCTGGGAGTTGGAAAATGTGCGCTATAGCCCATGAAATGGGCAGAAAACATGAAAACGGTGAGCTATAGCCCATGGAAATGGAGGCAGAAAACATGAAAAACACGAGTTTTGCGTCGCCTCTCAAACCATGTATCGGTGCTTATGGTAGCTGAAAATTGTCCTAGTAGTTGGAAAAGTGCGTTATAGCCCATGAAATGAGCAAGAAAACATGAAAACGGTGAGCTATAGCCCATGGAAATGGACGAAAAACATGAAAAACACGAGTTTTTGCGTCGCCTCTCAAACCATGTATCGGTATGGTAGCTGAAAATTGTCCTGGGAGTCGGAAAAAGTGCGTTATAGCCCATGAAATGGGCAGAAAACATGCCGTGAGCTATAGCCCATGGAAATGGAGGCAGAAGAACATGAAAAACAGAGTTTTTGCGACGCCTCTCAAACCATGTATCGTTCGTTACGGTAGCTGGAAATCATCCCGGGAACCGGAAAATGAGCGCTATAGACCATGAAATGGGCAGAAAACATGAAAATTGTGAGCTATAGCCCATGGAAATGGAGGTAGAAAACATGACAAACACGAGTTTTTGCGTCGCCTCTCAAACCATGTATCGGTGCTTATGGTAGCTGAAAATTGTCCTGGGAGTTGGAAAAAGTGCGCTATAGCCCATGAAATGGGCGAAAAAAAAACTGTGAGCTATAGCCCATGGAAATGGAGGCAGAGAACATGAAAAACACAATTTTTTGCGACGCCTCTGAAACCATGTATCGGTGCTTACGGTAGCAGAAAATCATCATGGGAGCTGGAAAATGTGAGCTATAGCCCATGAAATGGGTAGAAAACACGAAAATGTGAGCTATAGCCCACGGAAATGGAGGCAGAAAACATGAAAAACACGAGTTTTTCGACGCCTCTCAAACCATGAATCAGTGCTAATGGTAGCTGAAAATTGTCCTGGGAGTTGGAAAAAGTGTGTTATAGCCCATGAATCAGTGCTAATGGTAACTGAAAATTATCCTGGGAGTTGGAAAAAGTGTGTTATAGCCCATGAAATGGGCAGAAAACATGAAAACTGTGAGCTATAGCCCATGGAAATGGAGGCAGAAAACATGAAAAACACGAGTTTTGCGACGCCTCTCAAACCATGTATCGTTCGTTACGGTAGCTGGAAATCGTCCCGAGAACCGGATAATGTGCGCTATAGCCCATGAAATGGGCAGAAAACATGAAAACCTTGAGCTATAGCCCATGGAAATGGAGGCAGCAAACATGAAAAACACGAGTTTTTGCGACGCCTCTCAAACCATGTATCGTTCGTTACGGTAGCTGGAAATCGTCCGGGAACCGGAAAATGAGCGCTATAGCCCATGAAATGGGCAGAAAACATGAAAATTGTGAGCTATTGCCCATGGAAATGGAGGCAGAAAACATGACAAACACGAGTTTTTGCGATGCCTCTCAAACCATGTATCGGTGCTTATGGTAGCTGAAAATTGTCCTGGGAGTTGGAAAATGTGCGCTATAGCCCATGAAATGGCAGAAAACATGAAAACGGTGAGCTATAGCCCATGGAAATGGAGGCAAAAACATGAAAAAAACACGAGTTTTTTGCGCCTCTCAAACCATGTATCGGTGCTTATGGTAGCTGAAAATTGTCGTGGGAAAAAAAGTGCGTTATAGCCCATGAAATGGGCAGAAAACATGTGAGCTATAGCCCATGGAAATGGAGGCAGAAAACATGAAAATCACGAGTTTTTGCGACGCCTCTCAAACCATGTATCGGTGGTTACGGTAGCTGGAAATAGTCCAATGAACCGGATAATGTGCGCTATAGCCCATGAAACGGGTAGAAAACATGAAAACCAGAGCTATAGTCCATAGAAATGGAGCGAGAAAACATGAAAAACACGAGTTTTTGCAACGCTGTCAAAGCAAGTAGCTGGTTACGGTAGTTGGAAATCGTTCAAAACCTGAAAATGTGCGCTATAGCCAATGAAATCGGCAGAAAACATGAAAACTGTGTGACCTATAGCCCATAGAAATGGAGGCAGAAAACATGAAAAACACGAGTTCTTGCGACGCCTGTCAAACCATGTATCGGTGCTTATGGTAGCTGAAATTGTCCTGGGAGTTGAAAAATGTGCGCTATGGCCCATGAAATGGGCAGAAAACATGAAAACTGTGAGCTACAGTCCATAGAAATGGAGGCAGAAAACATGAAAAACACGAGTTTTTGCAACGCCTGTCAAAGCAAGTATCGCTGGTTACGGTAGTTGGAAATCGTTCCGGAAACCTGAAAATGTGCGCTATAGCCAATGAAATCGGCAGAAAACATGAAAACTGTGTGACCTATAGCCCATAGAAATGGAGGCAGAAAACATGAAAAACACGAGTTCTTGTGACGCCTCTCAAACCATGTATCGGTGCTTATGGTAGCTGAAATTGTCCTGGGAGTTGAAAAATGTGCGCTATGGCCCATGAAATGGGCAGAAAACATGAAAACTGTGAGCTATAGTTCATAGAAATGGAGGCAGAAAACATGAAAAACACGAGTTTTTGCAACGCCTGTCAAACCAAGTATCGCTGGTTACGGTTGCTGGAAATCGTTCCGGGAACCTGAAAATGTGCGCTATAGCCAATGAAATCGGCCGAAAACATGAAAACTGTGTGACCTATAGCCCATGGAAATGGAGGCAGAAAACATGAAAAACACGAGTTCTTGCGACGCCTCTCAAACCAAGTATCGGTGGTTACGGTAGCTTTAAATCGTCCGAGGAACCGGAAAATGTGCGCTATAGCCCATGAAATGGGTAGAAAACATGAAAATTGTGAGCTATAGCCCATGGCAATGGAGGAAGAAAACATGAAAAAGTCGAGTTTTAGCAAGGCCTCTGAAACCATGTATCGGTGCTTACGGTAGCTGGAAATCATTCTCGGAGCTGGAAAATGTACGCTATAGCACATGAAATGGGCAGAAAACATGCAAACTGTGAGCTATAGAAAGTAGAGGCAAAAACATGAAAAACACGAGTTTTTGCGAAACCTCTCAAACCATGTATCGGTCCTTACGGTAGCTGCAAATCGTCCCCAGAACTGGAAAATGTGCGCTATAGCTCATGAAATGGGCAGAAAACATGAAAACTGCGAGCTATAGCCCATGGAAATGGAGGCAGAAAACATGAAAAACACGAGTGTTTGCGACGCCTCTCAAACCATGTATCTTTCGTTACGGTAGCTGGAAATCGTCACGGGAATCGGAAAATGAGCGCTATAACCCATGAAATGGGTAGAAAACATGAAAATTGTGAGCTATAGCCCAAGGAAATGGAGGCAGAGAACATGAAAAACACGAGTGTTTGCGACGCCTCTCAAACCATGTATCGTTCATTACGGTAGCTGGAAATCGTCCCGAGAACAGGAAAATGAGCGCTATAGACCATGAAATGGGCAGAAAACATGAAAATTGTGAGTTATAGCCCATGGAAATGGAGGCAGAAAACATGACAAACACGAGTTTTTGCGACGCCTCTCAAACCATGAATCGGTGCTTATGGTAGCTGAAAATTGTCCTGGGAGTTAGAAAGTGTGCGCTATAGCTCATGAAATGGGCAGAAAACATGAAAACGTGAGCTATAGCCCATGGAAATGGAGGCAGAAAACATCACAATGCGTCGCCTCTTAAACCATGTATCGGTGCTAATGGTAGCTGAAAATTGTCCTGGGAGTTGGAAAAAGTGTGTTATAGCCCATGAAATGGGCTGCAAACATGAAATCTGTGAGCTATAGCCCATGGAAATGGAGGCAGAAAACATGTAAAACATGAGTGTTTGCGACGCCTCTCAAACCATGTATTATTCGTTACGGTAGCTGGAAATCGTCACGGGAACCGGAAAATGAGCGCTATAACCCATGAAATGGGCAGAAAACATGAAAATTGTGAGCTATAGCCCAAGGAAATGGAGGCAGAGAACATGAAAAACACGAGTTTTTGCGATGCCTCTGAAACCACGTGTCGGTGCTTACGGTAGCTGAAAATCATCATGGGAGCTGGAAAATGTGCGCTATAGCCCACGAAATGGGCAGAAAACATGAAAAATGTGAGGTATAGCCCACGGAAATGGAGGCAGAAAACATAAAAAACACGAGTTTTTGCGACGCCTCTCAAACCATGTATCGTTCGTTACGATAGCTGGAAATCATCCCGGGAATCGGAAAGTGAGCGCTATAGCCCATGAAATGGACAGAAAACACGAAAATTGTGAGCTATATCCCATGGAAATGGAGGTAGAAAACATGAAAAACACGAGTTTTTGCGACGCCCCTCAAACCATGTATCGGTGCTTATGGTAGCTGAAAATTGTCCTGGGAGTTGAAAAATGTGCGCTATAGCCCATGAAATGGGCGAAAAAAAAACTGTGAGCTATAGCCCACGAAAATGGAGGTAAACATGAAAAACACGAGTTTTTGCGACGCCTCTCAAACCAAGTATCGGTGGTTACGGTAGCTGGAAATTATTCCGGGAATAGAAAAATGTGCGCTATGGCCACTAAAAATGGGCAGAAAACATGTAAAATATGAGTTTTGGTGACACCCGTCTAACCATGTATCAATGAACCCGTCACGGAGAAACATCCCAGAAATTGAAAACTTGGAGCTATAGCCCACGAAAATGGAGGCAAAAAACATGAAAGCCACGAGTTTTTGCGATGCCTCTTAAACCATGTATCGGTGGTTACGGTAGCTGGAAATCATCCCGGGAACCGAAAAATGTGCGCTATGGCCTCTTAAAATGGGCACCAATCATGAAAAATTTGAGTTTTGGCGACACCAATCTAACCATGTAACAGTGGATCCCGTCGCTGGGAAACGTCCTAGGAATTGAAAACTGTGAGCAATAACCCACGAAAATGGAAGCTAAAAACATGAAAACACGAGTTTTTGCGATGTGTCTCAAACCATGTATCGATGGTTACGGTAGCTGCAAATCATCTCGGGAACCGAAAAATGTGCGTTATGGCCACTAAAAATGGGCATGAAACATGAAAAATATGAGTTTTGGCGGCACCCGTCTAACTATGTAACAGTGGACCCCATCGCTTGGAAACGTCCTGGGAATTGAAACTGTGAGCTATAGCCGACAAAATGGAGGCAGAAAACATGAAAAACACGAGTTTTTGCGACGCTTCTAAAACCATGTATCGGTGGTTACGGTAGCTGGAAATCGTCTCGGTGCTATAATAGATAAGAGAGCGCATAAGCTAACAGTTCTATACTCTACAAACATAACCCAGCCGATGTGTTCCCCCCTTCGCAAAGGAAGTACTTGCAATGGTACTCACACGATTGACAAGTTTTAAACAGTTGTTAATAAAATTGTGCTAACTTAATACGCAAGATTTTCCGAACTGTCGCTATCAAAGTGTGTGCGATCAGGGTTTCCAACTCACACGTTTAAAAAACCCGTGGGCGATGGAACAGAACATGCCCAACTGGCAGCAATCCTCCGAGAGGTCATCAATCTCAACGAGACGGACCTCCGAGCCGAGAACAAAGCGCATTTGCGAGTCCAGCTCATTGCGAGGTTGCACTCACGATACAAGTTCCTAGGTGACTACGCCTCCACTCATGAAACCAAAAACATTGTGAACTCACAAGACCTCCTGAAGTTCACCAAACACCTCAGCAGCTATAAGTATATGGTGCGGAAGCTGATTGCTGACGGCAAAGGTTTCGAAGAGGTCCACTCTGCCTTTCCGCATGTTACGCAAGCGGACTTTGATGCTTTTCTGGCCAATGAAGAGCTACAAGCGACCAAGAATCGCAAGGTGTGGGGGAAGGAAATGCGGGAGCTTAACATCGGCAACCACAACCTTGGGAGCCGTGGGTACGAGGGAAAGGAGCCCTATTGGGCGAAGGAGGACGAGGCGTATATAAATGCCGGCATTGAGAACCCCTGGCTCAAGTACAAGGACCCGCTTGAAAGAAGATTTATCAGGTCCCGGTACCATAAGAAGAAACTAACCGGGGAACTTGTCACGGACCCCAAGGTGGTAACCGACATAATTTGGTTCACGAATGACAAGAAGGTCCTGACGTTGGAGAAAAAACTGGTAAGCAATTTTGGTTTAATTAGATCAAGTATCGTTCATATAATAGTAGCAATAATTCTATATGGTTCACGTTTCTTCCGAGGAAGAAGAAAGACAAAAACTTTCTCAATGTGAAGGCTCCTCGTCCCAGGCGTCGACGGGCAGTAGCCTGGGACAAGCCTCTCGTACGGGCGCTAAACCTCGTTAATGAGCATTCACCTACGAGAAGGCCACATAGAGGCCGTGTGGCTGGCGCCGGTACAGGCCATAAGCATGGTCACTACGGCTTGTCGTCTGCGGCCGATAAAAATGCGTGCAATGAGAGGAAGCAGCGGGAGGCAGAGGAAATGAGGGAATCAATCCTAGCCGAAGTCCAAGCTGGTTTGGTACCGCAACTGGTACCGCAACTCAAAGCTACACTCATACCTGAAGTCAAAGCTGAAGTCGCCGCTTTAGTCCAAGCAAATTTCAACGCTGTCATCGCGTGGTATGAGGATGGCAAACAAGCCCCCCCCGCAAATGCAAGTGGTTAGCTTCGGCGGCAGCAACTCGATGGCGCCGCCGGCAATGATGATGTTATAATGGAGACTCCTCCGGCCGCCGGCAATGTCGCAGGTGCTAGGGATTCACCGGCCATGCCGGGTAGCAGCCCCTCCGTCACTTGCACGCCCACCGCCGCATGTGTCGGCCCATCGACATTAGCCGAGCTCAATGCCCTCACGGTAATTAACTAATGTGTACATCAAGTTAATGTATTAGTTTCATCATCCTTGCCCTCTCTCTAACGCCGTACACATGTTCTCGCAGGCGCTCTCAATGCCATGCACCTTTCTGATGAAAGTGAACGACAAACTCAAAGACGTCGCGAGGGGGTCCATCATTCGGCCTCTGAATAAGAAGTGGCACACACGACATATGGCCGATGACGTTTACCGGGTTGAAGTGGATCGGGCGTTACCGGGCTATGAGGATTTGTTTCCTCCTAATCAACCGGAAGGTGTCGATAGCCCGTTGAAGCTGACCTCACTAAAGGGTTGGGTACTGCTATGGCCGAAGACCCTAATTAGGATCAACACCTCCTCGGGGTCGACGGCAAGCAAAGGAAAGCACCTTGCGGTGCCAGAGGTCAGCGTCCCTCCACGACAGCCAGCGGCGCCGGTGGTCATCGCCCCACCACAACAGCTAGCGGCGCCAGAGGTTAGCGCCCCACCACAACAGCTAGCGGCGCCAGAGGTCAGCGCCCCACCACAATAGCTAGCGGCGCCAGAGGCCGAGGCCTACGAACATGAGGACTTCCAATGGGATATTCCTATTTCTTCACAAGTTGTCCATGAGGATGCGCCGGCCTCGAGATATGTGTGCTCCAAGAAGCTGTTCGATTCTCAAGAAACGGCTGAGGAGGAAACACCTGAGGAGGACGCCACCGCCGCCGTCAAAAAGTTGTTGAGCCCAAACACACTCCGTGCTACGGCCACTACGGCGATGGGTGGTGCAGTACAACCCAAGAAGAGGAAGAGGCCAAATAAGAAGGACGCCAAAGCCAAGGAGGCGGCCAAATCCAAGGACACGGTCCGACACCTTGACAAGTTGCCAAACAATTGGCGACCTGAGCATCACTTGGGTGAACCGATGCTGCCGGAGCATGTCCTCGCCGTACTCACCAGGGATATGAGGAGCTTGCATGACAGTGTCATGTATCTGGAGAAGCAACTTCTCAAATCAAAAGATCCTGGTTACCCTCTCTTCGTGGCGAAGGTGCCAACTGGCATGAACTTCATCGAGAAGTACCCCGCGGACTTGTGCTTCATCCGGTTCAATGACATCTTCAGCGTCTTTCGCATGCAAATGCTCCACTTTACTGTGGTTCGCCTAGTTGCTCTTAGCTTGTCTTCCCAGATCGTTAAGGAGGGGACGCCGATCATCGCGATAATGGACCCCTTCTATATGCGGGAGAGCATCATCTGCAACGCTGGGGATCGGGCGATTGCCACCCAGCAGGTCCAGGATTTCATGCTGGCGAACATTAAAAAGAGCGGTATTCTCATCCCTTACTTCCCCGAGTAAGTAATCACTCGCTAGTCCCCATCACCATTCTATCCTATATCTCCATTTGCATTTGCAAAGGTTAATCCGTGTGTTTTCCGCAGAGACAAGCACCCTCATCGTCGTGCACCCGCAACACTCGCATGCAATCTATCTCGACTCGGGTAGGGACCACAAGAAAGACTACACCCACATCAAGGCCGTTCTCAATGATGCTCTCACCGGCTTCGCCAACAAGGCAGGCCCCCTCAAAGTAGAGAGGAAATCCCGAGGAGGCTTGGTCTGAACCCACACAACCAACTTCGCCTGCCTCAGGCAGTCGAAGGAAGACAATGGGATGGACACGTGGTACGCCATCCTTCAGATGAAGGAGTACATAAAGTACGTAGATGACATGTTGCTGCCAGAGACTCTCAGAAACAGGTTTGCAAACATGGCGGATGTCCCTAATAGAGAGCTGAGAAAAAACTGGGGTCGCATCCAGCAGTTGATTTGCACGATAATCCTGCAGGATGTCAACAATAGGTCTGGCGAGTTCTTCTACGGCTACGGTCTACCACCTAATGATGAGATAGAACTCTGCTTGGAGATGTCGCGTGATGAGAGGCCATTCAACTCGCTGAAGGGCTGCCGTCCATCCCCCCCTAGGCCTATAACCTGATCCTACGACGGGAACTCTTTTGCTTAAGCTTGAATGATATGTCCATGAACTTCTGTACTGTAATAATTGCTATATATTCCAGCCCGATCGACTTGTCGCTTTTATTTAGTTTGTATGGATGTGCATGTGAACCTGTGTCTATAGTTTCATTTACTTTGCTATATATTTCAAGATTATGGCGTGTGTACCTTAATCATTATTTGCATTTACTCGACCCTTACTTGCCTCGTATTTGGAGTTCGCCGATGATTAGAATGTTCGGTCACTCGTACACTCGGGGGTGGAGCCAGTGAGCCTTGGTGTGATGGCCACAAATATCAATCTATTGTGCATCCTACCTAGCCTCACTGACTAGATCCCTGGATGTTAATATTTGTTTCGACCGACAAAGTATGAGGCACATGCTATTTACTTAGTACTACTTGTCTTTTATTTGAGTTGGAACTTCTTAATTGCGTTGGCCGATGATTAGAATGTTTGATCACTTGTACACTCTGGGGTGGGGCCAGTGAACCTAGTGTGATGGCACAAATATCAATCTGTTGTGCATCCTACTTGGCTTCGCTGACCCTATCCCTGAATGTTAATATTTATTTCGACCAACAAAGTATGAGGCACATGCTATTTAGTTCATACTACTTGTCTTTTTTTTGAGTTGGCACTTGTTAATTGCATTGGTACTGACGTTTTATTTGTCTTGTGCATGGAGATGCCGACGACATATGTCGTGTAGAAGGGGAGGGTTCCTGGAGTCTACGATGACTGGGAGGACAGTCGGAGACAGGTGCACCGCTTTAGCGGCAACAACTACAAGGGATACCCCACTAGGGTGGAGGCGGAAGGAAGATACGCGCGTTTTCTAGCGGGAGAGATGAGGGACATGAGGAGGAACCGGATGAAGACCATGGCCTTCGTGATGATGCTCATCGTGACCATGGTCATGTTCTATGTGATTGTAGTTTAGGTTAGTAGCTACATTGTGAGGTGTATGACGACACTTGTGACGACTATGTACCGAGACTTCTAACTTTGTGAAACTTCGTCGTTCGGTGTTGCATATGCACATGTGTTGTATGAATCAAGATTTCGAAACGAGACTTGCGTATTTGTGTATTGATACCGAAATGAGACTTGGCTCTCTATGTGCTTCTCATATTGCATGTACTGTTGTATAAATATGAACTGCGTTGTAAATATATACTGCTGTATAAATATGCAAATATGTATTGTAATATGCTGGAAAAAAGCTATAAAATTGTATTTTCGAATAGTACTGCCGGCGCACCTCAATGCCCTACTGCCGGCGCACATGGCACGCGCCAGTGCTGGAAGCCCTACTGCCGACGCAGCAGCATGTGCGCCGGTGGAACTAGGCATTTGCCGGCAAAGAAGGTGAGCTGGTGCGCCGGCAATAGCTGACCTACCGCCGGCGCACAGGGTGGTGCGCCGACAGTAGCCAGTTATCACCGGCCCATTCGCACCGGCGGGCTATGGTGCGCCGGCAGTAGCCATATTAGGTGCGCCGGTAGTAGCCATATTCCTAGTAGTGATCCCTTCCACTCCCCCACGATCTCCTACAAAATCATGGGCAATTCTCTTCTCTCTGTTCTACAGGTTGTGTTACACCTTTCTTTAATCTCTCTTTTTCACAGCTGACTCATATGTCTTCTCTCCACATCGCCAGGTTGGCTTTACTTTCTGCGATGAGTAGGTGGGTAGAAGATCGATGGAAAGTCGGGCGCTTTTACTATAGATACGGACACAACAAGCTCAGGGATTAGGTCCGGTTGGCTAAGGGGCAGCGCCAATTCGAACTTGAAGGAGATCCAGGTTTGTGCGTACGACTGTTCCGAACCTGCTCCCATATTCATATATCACCACGAAAAGCTTAGACAAGCGGTTAACTCTGCTTTTTTCCTCTGCTTACCAGGGCCTAAGTCTCAAGATGAATTAGAAGGCAAGCAGCGAAGAAGCACAACACCAATCGGTTGGATTCAGATGTTATAGCGCTTGGGAAGGATCAAGAAAAATGATAGACAGAGGAAGAGCACCGTTAAGGGTGAGAATTTTGTACTTGCATGTCGCTCTAACTTTACCTTCTTTGTCTCCATCCATTTTATTGTTTGATTATAACTAATTTGCGTTTCCCTGTTTCTATCAATACACATAGCATTTGGTAAGCAAATGTTACTTAATCTGCCTATCAATCTAAGTTCTCCTAATTTTTTCTTCAGTTATATTCTTGTCTTCTCTCTCCTTTTGGGGCACAAATATGATTTAAACATTATTCCTTTGTGTATTGCAGGTTCGTTTGGACTACTAGGAAAACTAGGAGCGATTCAGGAGTATTCATTTCAGCTGGCATCTACATGTATGCATCTTCACTTTTCACAACATTCTGGTAGGTATAATGCGACGCACTACACATTTCCGTGCCCCTGTACCACCATACTTTGGCACCTTAACATATATGTAAACATTCTTACTGTATATCATGATATTGATTTTAATTTATCATGCCAATGGAAATATATGAGGTACTATGTGACTCTACAATCAATTCTTAAGCATGTGCAACTGCTTTCTGAAATCGTTGCGTCCAAACCCAACATTAATCATATTTTGCCTTGCCACGATCATCAATATTTAACATATTTTTGTTAAAACAATATATGTATTGCATATGTTTCATGTTTATAATTTGAATCTTGATATATTTTTATACCACGTATTCCCGCTGCAACGCGCGGGGAATCATCTAGTTGCTATGATGTTGAGGCAGCCGCGAGTAGCAGTGGTCGAGGTAGTCGTGGTCAATGATGTAGTCCTCGTAGGTGGTGTAGCTGCATTCGCTAGAGGTGCAAAAAATTGCGCGATTTTTTTATCTTCTTCTTCTATTTTGTTTTTGGACGGAGCTGCTGTTGTGGAAGTGGCACCTTGCAGATGTTAGAGGATGCATTTCAGGAGGTGTCTTGCAAATGTCAGAGGACGCGATCATAAGTGAGACCACCCGTTTTGTCAGGCTGGAGGAAGCCCACCGAGAACACAACGGTTTTACCAGAACTGTGTGGGCGGTTGTAGGGGCAGGGTGTCGGTGCAGTCTTAACCGCTGGGCGCGGTCGCTCCCTTCATCGGTGTCGTATCGTGTGACGCGGCCAGTGACTTGCAGTTATAGAGGATGTTGTAGTTGTATGTCCATCAAGTAGACGATATTGTGTGGCGGCGGTGGAGTGTTGACGACGATGTCGATGACGACCATGGTGATTTAGACCTTGGCAATAAGGTTTTGGCGATATCACAATAGGCGTGATATATTATGTTGCTTCAAGGCGTCTCTCATGACAACGATGGTGTCGGTGTCGTGCTGTCGGACAAGTCGATAAAGTCGGCATGCATATGGGCTCATGGGCAGTGGCGCAACTTGATGTCGTGATATATGGCTCATATAGGTCTGGCTGATGCAGAATTTATGCAGGTGTACATAGTTTGCTGAAGTAGTCTGGTGCGGTTTGGCTAGGCTCAGATGTGCTGGACTCTTAGAGTCATAGCTGTGGTCCTCCCGTGATCATGGCCGTGCCATAGTTGGACTAGGCGATTTCTTCACACGGCGATGTGATAGCCGGATCATTTGGAATTGTAGGGGCTGCTCCCGTGATAGGTGAGTGTGCGTAGTGAATGCTTATGGATGTCCCTGACGAGCTATCGACTCGTCAATGCGTACAGATTGTAGACTTAGGGTTTCATGAAAAGTACAGGGCAAGTAGAACTCGAAGGTTGTCAGACAAACAAAGGCGTCCAACTAGACAAAATACGGTGGCTAGGGTTTACAATGATTCGATCCTTATTTCGACCTTGGCTTCACCTTTATATAGGAGGTGAAGCCGAGGCTTTCCATGTCGTACAAGTATAAGTTATCGGGCCGCGCTGGGCTTTTCTTTACATTAATTACAAGTTTCCTATAATAACTCTACTTTCCTAATCTAAACATCTTCAACCTTCTGGGCCTCCAAATTTTCGAGTCCATGGGCCTTCTACTCCAATCGTGGACCAGGGGTATATATGCGACATGCCTCTTAGGCATACCTATGTCAATAGCCCCCGAGATTTTACTCAAGTCGTAGAGTCAGGCAAAATCTCCATCCTTCATCTTTCTTCGATAATACTTTCGGATTACATACAATTTTTACTTAATATCTATATTGTACAGGGATAATGGTAAATGAGGCTGGTTCATCCGATGGATTAGGTACCAGTTAATTGCTCCTGTGGCAAATCCGCATAAACCTACTTCAAATTCGAGTCCCTGGACTCGAACCTGGGATACTGGTGTAATTCAGTACAACTATTTTATCGAGTACCCAACGCGTCCGCTGTGATTTTCTTCACATCTGTTGACGTGGATAAAGTGAGAGAGCGCATTCGGGTGCGATACCATGCCACACAGGATGGATCCTGGGGTCTTACCTTCGTGACCCCTTTACAAGTCACGGCATCCAGAGTTTTTACCGCGTCGGACGCGCTCTGAGAATATATTGTCGAGTGCCTTTGTTCGGCTAATGGAATACTCCAATTATTCGGGTTGATGTATTTCACCAAATAATATCTTGTCTCCCGATGGGAGTATATGACGAGTTTTACAGAACTCAATAATGTCGACCCAGAACCGGAATTCTTCGGTTTCATTATATATTGTCTTGCTATATTGATCTCTTTATTATCAGTTTTCATCGGGCGCGCGACCAGCGCTCCCGATGGGAGTAACCCCCGAGGCTACAACCGAGTCTTTGCACTTGGGTGTAGGCTCAACTTTGTTGTTAATCAACTCTATATTTTGTCATCATTCTCCTTATCTTATCAGCAGTATAATCTATACTGCTGATAAGAGTAGCCCCCGAGCCTATGGTCGGGTGCTTGCAGCTGGACATAGGCTCCAGATTTTATTCTTCCCGTCGTATATTGTCTTGTTAACTCCAAATTTTCTCATCGTTGACGTCGATGCTGACGAAGACCATGTGTTGTTGCCTCAGGAAACCACGACTGCTGGTGGACCACTGTTTTGTGGGTCCAAAATTTCAGCTCTTCCCCCACGTCGCACGAAGTGAGGCTCGCACGTTCTCCAAAATTTCCGGCACGCGCGCAGTAACTCCTCCATTTCCAAAATAAGCTGTAAAAATAATTTTACTCCCCTGCCACGCGTAAGGCAAAGATTGTTCCGCACACATCCAATGGTCCAAACACTTCATCTTTGTCAACACCCGGATTTTTAAGTCCAGATGCCTATTATGCCATACATCGCAATCCCAGGAATATTATTTTTGCGAGACATAATAGATTGATATCACAGAACATCATTCATTACAAGCCATAATCGTCTTACAACCAGGGATCACATAATCTAGTTTTACAATAACAGTTGATCTAATGATCAATTAGAAAACACATAGCGGAAGAAACGTAGTAGCGGTCCATCTGTTCCACAGGCATCGCTTGACGTCAGGAGGTAGTCCTAGTTATCATAGACATCCTGCTGTCCATCTTCCTGGTACTGGTGCTCCTCTTCATAGTCTGGCCATTTGAATAGCTAGGGACACAGCCATGAGTACTTTAAAGTACTCGCAAACTATACTAACATAAGTACTAGTAACTCTAATGGATTCTAAGCTCTAGGTTCATTTGCATAAAGCCAGTTTTATTTCATCAACACTTTATAGCAAAGACTCTTTATTGACCTAAAATTTACTCAAGTGGGAACATTAGTGTCATTCCCACAACTCTGTTGTGATTCAAGTCAAAGTCACCTTTCAAGTTCAAGTCACAAGTCACCAGTCACATTTTTAAAAGTTCTGATGAACGGTATAGCCTTTCCAATTGTCCATAGCGGACACGGCTATTCGAATAGGTTTTTTCTGCAGAGGTTGTACACTTGTGCCACAACTTTTGATTACATCCGTGGGGGCCCTGAATAATCATACTCAGTATGCGGATCATCAATCATTAACCTTTCACTTACATACCCTAGTATAGGCACCTCCCCCATGAGCTTGGCCTCCCAGTGATGCCGATCTGCCATCCTGGAACCGCACAGGGCTTGGGTCGGACATTCACCTCTTTTTAACGTCGTTTCTTTGGTTTTGGAGGCAGCTTTCGGCATAACCCCTATGACGCTTGTTTAGAGGGAACCCATACTAAAGTACATAAACTTCCAGTTAAGCCCTACCCATAATCAGGTATTGTGGGGGTACTCTAAAATTGGAATGGTATCGCATCCGAACCCAATCATCAGTTTTTGTCAAAATCACCAAGTCATTCAGAGGTCATATTCACCTTCAAAACTTTTAATAGAATGACTCATCATTCCAAGGTTTTCAAAGTTATTTGATTCACAAGTTCCCATCTAGAGTAGTCAATTTTAGTTTTAGCAATAGCAACTAATCATGAGGGGTGCTAACTACATTGTTGCTCTCTAGGCTAAGTTTGACTCTCTTGTGATACTCTACACTTAGACACAAAATAAATACAACAAGTAAACCTTGGTAAATAAAGTAAAAGTAAAACAAGGTAAAACTAGGACTTGGAATAGTAAAACTTAAAACACCAATACTAGTGCCATGGTATCTTGCACTAGTAACTTGGCTTAGGATAGCTTGTATTAGGGTAGCTTGCCTTTGTTGGGGTACTGGTCAAAGTGTTCCTCTTCTTCTTCGTAGAAGACCTCCTCTTCTTCGTAGTCTCCGGTACTAGTGTCTATAAATGAATACGAGGATACAATCACCAAACAACACTTGATAAGACTAGTTAGCCTTAATGGCTCACTCGAGACGATCTAGCATCATCACAATCATCACTCCATATAACACTAAGGTTATCTCTATTTAACTTTGGGAAAAATAATTTCCTCTCATTGAATCTTATTAAGACTTAAGCTCCTCAATTAATAAGTGTGAGATTTTGTTGACCAAGGTCAACACTTCACATTTATCATTTGGGAAAATGATTTAAATGAGATACTACATCTCATGCCATTTGAACAATACAATAGAAACAATTTAATAGCACCTAGTAATACAATATGAGGTTCTATTGACTAAGGTCATTACCTCTTATTGAATCACTTAGGACCATGATTTAAATGAGAGAAAACCTCTCATACTATTTACTTAATTAATTGAGGTTATTTAAATGGACTAGAAATGGCCACATAGCCATTATTTTGCTCTAGCCCATGATCATGTCAACAACTATGCTATGTTTTTACATATTCATGTAGAGTAGGTGAAATGTGAATTATGAGAGTTGAAATCAACTCAAAATCATTTATGGTTGATTTTTAATAATTGTTTAAATTTTGAAAAGGTGCTGACTTGTTATTTTTACTACATGAGTTCTACAATGAATCTAGGTTTGAATCCAGTGTAGTTGGTTAGAGATTTTCACCAGCTTTCCAACAATATCAAATTCATAAAATTTGGGTCAGTGGATTTTGTTTTATTCAAATTTGAAAATGGCATCAGCATTGAATTCAAATTAAAAGATTAAATCGGATTTGAACTGGTGGGCTCGCGCGGGAAACGCTAACGGGCCAGAGAGAGAGAGAGAGAAAAGGCCGGCCCAACTGCGCGTCTCGCACGCGTGGGCTGCCTGACAGGTGGGGCCTACGCGTCAGTCACTTATAAACGCCGAAACGGTAAGTTTGAAACTGAGCCGCACGATTAGAATCAAATCGCACGGCCCAGAGTCATCGTCGACAGCGACGAGATCGAGCGTTACTGGCGGCGAGGTGAGGGGGTCGGCGGCTCACCGGCGCTCTGGCGATCGACGGCGAGATGATGCAGCGATGTTGCGGACGACGGCGGAGCTCCAGGTACTCGCGGCGTCTCCGGGGATGGCTTCTAGCGTCGTCTTCTTCTGCGGCACCTCCGCAGACTCCGGCGAGCAATTGGCGAGCTACAGACTAAATTGAGGCGAGGCGAGGCTAGAGGAGAGGTTCTGAGACGAGAGAATGAGATTGGTGTGGAGTTTGAGCTCGGGGGTGTCCTCCTTTTATAGCGGCGCGAGGGTCTGAGGCGCGCGGGGCAGGTCGTCCATGGCGACGCCGGTCTGAGCCGCGAAGGGGCAAGGTAAGGACGCAGGACTGTTCCCTAGGTCATGGCGGTCACGACGCGCGTCACGGCGCTGAAAATGGGGCACGGGAGCCTCGTCAGCATCGTGGCGACCTTGTAGTCCCGAGGCGGATGACATCGACGAGCTCGACGGCGACACGGCTCTCCGGCGCGAACGGTCATGTCTGGGAGGTACAGGGCATCATGGTGAGTGGGTGTGAGCGAGGAGAGGACGGGAGGAGGTCAGCAATGATAGGGTCAAGCGACGCTCTGGCGCGTCCAGGGACGTCACCATGCGCGTTCTGGCGTGTGCTGGGCGTCCTGGGCGCGTCGCGTTCTGGCCAATGCTAGCTTCTCCTGGGGTCAGAGCATGCACGATCATGATCAGCAAGGTCAGGGCAAGCTCAAGGACATGGTGTGGTCATCCAGAAGTGAGAGGAGAGGAGGTGAGCATGTGTGTGTCATGTGGCCGGCATGGTGTTGATTTTTGTCAACATTGTACTGTGTACAGTGGTGCAAAGTGCTAGGTTGTGTCCAGGGGACTAAGGAGGGTATGAATGATGACCTGAGCAAGATGGTTTAGGCAAAAATCTGCTGGTTAATAGCATGCCTCAATTTTGCCAAAATCTGCCTGCAAGGTGTTTGATGAAATGCCCGCAAGAACAAAATTTTTGAATTTTGCCAAACTGTTTGGTGGATGTGATTCAAATAATGTTTGGCACACAGTGGTGGTGTTGGTTTGCAAAATGGAGGTGATTTCAAAAAAAAATCAAATGTGACATGATCTTGAATCTGTTTCACTATTGCATCTTTGCTTGATTAAATTGAGCAATAGAAAAAGAACCAGTCAAAGTGGTCAACATCAAAAGTGTTCAACTTGATGAGGTCTTGGATGAGGAGAAAAGAGTTGAGACGGTTTAGTTTAGAAATTTCTTAATACAGGGGCTCAAAGTAGGCATCATGTTAAAAAAAGTCACACGTGACCATTATCACATGTGCTAGGGCTTTTCATGTTCTTTCTTTTTGTTTTGTTTTTCTTTGACCAAAAGTCGTTGTTTTGGGTTGCTTGAGTGTTAGGTTGAGTTGATCAAAGGTTTCAACCATTTAGGTAAAGTATATAGGGCATAGACCTATATTTGCAAATATGGCTTTATGCCCATATATGCCTCTCTTTTTATTTTGTTTTATTTTCTTGGGTTCTCTTTGAATGAGAAGAAGGGTAGGGTTTAGGGTTTAGAAATAGGTTCAACACTTCAAACAAACAAGTCATGGCAAAAATCACCATACATGCATTAACACTATGCAACATACTTAAAGTTTTTTTTTGTTGGCTCCAAATTTTGAATAAAGGAAATTCATTTTCTTCTTTGTTTTGAAATTTTGGGGTGTTACAATCTGCCAGGTTAAAAGGATTAACCATGGATCTCATTTTCCCCTTCTTCGCTCCGCCGTACGAATCTGGTGCCGCCACCGCTCAGGCGGAGAAGCAAAGGGTCTCCGGATGGGAGAGATCCAAATTCACCGCACAAGACCACCGCAAGCTGAAGAAAGTGGGCCTGCTGACGAACGACGGGGCGATGAAGATCCCCAGTGATGAAGCCATTCCAAATCCTCCTGAAGGATATCGGGTAATCTTTGTCGATTTCCTCGTTCGCGGCCTTTCTGTCCCAGTTCACTAGTTCCTTTGGGGACTTCTCTTTATTTA
The DNA here is from genome assembly GCA_030979885.1 of Lolium multiflorum. Classification (NCBI taxonomy): domain Eukaryota; kingdom Viridiplantae; phylum Streptophyta; class Magnoliopsida; order Poales; family Poaceae; genus Lolium; species Lolium multiflorum. The sequence goes on along the minus strand of CM061747.1, from coordinate 6,501,678 downwards.
CGGGATTCAGCTGTACCAGCTGACTCCCAATTCCATCCTCCATATTTCCATTTTCATTACACTTTGCGAATGCTTCCTTAGAGTCCATCCCCACTAGGGCTTAAGGAAATGCATTTTTTACCTTCGCTGCAACAACTCAAGAAATGCCATCAACGGCGTAGGTGGTGTTTGCATCTGCGTGCGGCCGGAAGCCAGGTATTTCGACCTGAAATTCGCCGACTCGGTCCAAGGTTGGCGCAAGAAGTGGTTGTATGTCAAGGATGAGTCAACTGGCACCCAGCAGTATGGTCTTGCTCCCTTTGATATGTCGCAAGAAATCTTGAGGCGTAAATCTTGGGACGCTGAAGCTAATCCAGAAGAAATGGCGGCTACTGAGTGTCTGATTACTCGGATCAAGGCTCTGCAGAACACGCAAGGACAAGAACTATCGGGTGTGCAGATGATAGCACATTTCTTGCGGATTCGCGTGCAACCTATCCAGGCTCGCTCAAGTCCCCTCTGGCTTTACTCTGGTGCCGGTGATGCTGCAAGGATTTCTGAAGATCTTTCTGTGAAAGATTTGGAAAAACTAGTGCGCTGCTTTACCTCCCTTAGCAAAAAAAGTGAAGTCCCTGCATCTTGCCGCGTGGAGCCATTCAGTGGTGCACACGGGTCCTTCTAGCTGTAAGTTTCTTTCTCGAATTTCTTGCTTTTTCCTTTCCTGCCTATCTTGTATCTTCATAATTTGAACTCGCACTTTTATTGTGTAGAACCATCAAATACTTTCCTCCCTTCCTCCTGCTCCCGAAGGTGGGGATGTGCCTGACCGAGCAATCATCACTAATGACTCGCAAGAGTCTTCAATTCGCGACAGTGAACCCGCAGAATCTGAAAAGAGTGCGGGTTCATCTGACAAAATCTCGGAGTTAGCACACGCCTCTGGCTCCTCCTATACAAATTCCATTCCTCATGCGGCTTCTCCAGAGAGTCATAAGAGAAAAAGGACAGATGATGAAGAGGATTCCGGCGCATCCAATCTATCTGAACCTACTGCCGAAGAAACTTCTCATGAAGAGCCAACAGATTTTGACCCCTTCGGAGCCGCAGCCGTTATAAGCTCGTAAGTTTATTTTTCTTCCGCCCGACTATTTTGACTTGATTTCTTTACCCATGTCTAAATATTTTGTATTGTACTGATAGGGATGATGAAGAGCATATGGAACTCGATGCCTTCGAACCAGCAATCACAAGTACATCCCACACGCTGGTCATCTCCGAGGACCCAAAAACTCCCCTTGAAACCACGGATCTGCCGCAGAACCCCCCAGTACTGAAGTAAAAACCAAGGATAGGTGCCGCTGGCAAAGGGGTGGCTGGCGCCGGGATTTTATCGACCCCTCTTCTTGATGATGTAAATTTAACTTTTTTGCCATCTCTTACTTTTTTGTTTACTCGAAAAACGCCATCTTCTTGACACTTTCCTTTCGCGTTCCAACTATTTTGCAGCCCTTAATGAAGGATATGGTCGACATGGGTACCCGTTTTATCAGGTTCCGTGATGAAGCTGACTCCTTAAGAAGTAATTTTCTTGTATATGATACCTAATATTCCTGCATTATTTTGCTTATAATATAACCCATCCTTTCATCCAGGTGCATTGCACCTTGCTCAGGAACGTGCCAACGAGCTGGAAAAGAAACTCGAGGCCAGCGAAAAAGCTCGCAGTGTTGCCGAAGCAAAAGCTGTGAGTGCTAAAGATCTTCGAGACAGGCTTAATGCCACAGAATCAGCCTTGAGCGAGAGGGAAGAGCAGATTTCCCAACGAGAAGCTGCTATAATTGCACGACTCGACAAACAATCCACCAGATTTTCGAGTACGGTTACTGTGTCCCTTCTCTGCATTTCTTGTTTACGTTGTCTTCATGTTTATACTAAAAAGTTCTCCTTTTTTCAGCAGAAAAGATTGGTGAGATGTATACCAGGAACCAAGACTTGGAAGAAGATGCACTCCTGGATACCCTCTCGATACTAGAGATGAACTGCATGCTGGCACGCGATTGCTTGCGGGAAGGTAGAATTGCACTCCAACGTATTTTCCCACACTTCTTCCCGAAGGTTACCATGCCAGACAAGTTTGAGTCTCTCGCCAAGAGCTTCACGGACAAAAGTGATCTAGTTTTGGCGCATCGTCAAGCGAGTTTGAAGATTGGTGTTGATGGCACCATCGCATTGGTGATTGCTAGTGGTGAGAAAATTGATTGGGCCAAGGTTGCGGCTATTCGAGGCTTGAACAAGGATAGGTGAACCTCTCTGATAAAGAGTGCGAAAGCCTTCTCGAAGAAACTTATCGCCATCATTGACCCAACAGCTTGTTCCTCTGCCAGCACTGCTCAGACGGAGGTCAAGTAGACAACCTTGTACTCCCTCTTTTGTAGATATTTATCCTTTTGTTGCTTTCGAGTGTCTTGTAAGCACCCTGTTGGCTGCAATCTTTTAAACTCCTTTTTGTAATATACCATGATGATGAATGAAAAAATTCGACTTGCGGAGTAATTGATGTCGAGCATATTTTTTATTTTCCAGCTAGTTTTTGACAACTATACCGAGACTGTGTGTTCCGATGCGTCTCCTGCTGCACCACAGTCCGCAAAAATTTCCAAAAATATCACCTTAGATGTATCTTCAGTACCTGAGTCGATGAAAAGGGAGATGGAGGATCCGCGACAACAGCTACAGTTGCTGAAGAAACAAACTGTGACTGCTCTGGACCAAGCAAGAAAATCATCGGATTGCGAACAAGCCGCTCTTCTTCTAGCACATGAATCCCTTAAATTAGAAAAAACTGCTACTGCCCAAGCCACTCGTTCTGCTCAATGTGAAAATTACATGCTCGACCTTATGACTGATGCAAGTCAAGACATGGCTGGTGCGCTTCCTTTTTCCCTTCACGCTAGACTAATTTTCCCTGTTCAACTACTTAATATTTTGTCCGTCTTTCTCGTCATAGGTTCCTTTTTAGATACTGCTGTCGAAGAACAAAGGGTAAACTTGCGGGTCGGAAGTCTTATGCGACTTGCCACTGAAGCCAATGTTGATTTTTGGGCAGATGAAACACGTTGTCGCCGTATTGTCCAATTTCAAGATCGCGCTACCCAGACTCGAGGATTCATTGATTTCTGCAGCAGCGCACTGGGCACGGTGTATAACGCTATGTTTCCTCACAATCCGCAGCCCGAAAATCTTACTCAGCTGATGGAGAAATACAAGAACGTGCGTAACGTCCATAGCTTCGTTAAGGCTCAAATGGTTGCTGGTGCCAAGTTTGCGTTGATCTGGCTTAGGATTTATCACCCGAAGATTTATCTTGACGAAGTCGCGCAGGGTGTTCTTTTGAAGAGCTCGAAGAAGAAAATAAAATTTGACCGACATATCACAGCTATATCTGAAGCTGCTGAAAAGATGATTGATATGTTACTCGAAGTGGACTCTGGCTTCTTCAAAGAATTCCGATATGACGACTCGACACAACAGATGCTTGCTGTGAAAGAAAATATAGACAAATGGATATAGAAATTCTTGTATATTGATTTCTGCGTGAGGTTTAAACAAAGACGCATCTTTGTAAATATATTGTACTTGTTGTATACTTTATTAATTGGTCATCGGATCATTGTGTGAACAAAGATATATTATAATTTTCGTACTATGTTTCTAATTTTGCGAGACGCTTATGTGGTCAAAGCAAGCTTTATTTGGGACGATCAACTCTTTTGAAATTTTAACTTCCAACCACTCCCCGATCATCGGGGTGGCGATGATTGTTGGTTACTTTATCCACGAGACTTATGCCGAGCCAAGGCGAATATATGATTATTGTCGAGTTAACTGTATTGAGTTGTTCGGGTAGAGCCCTCGAACCTTAACTTTGCAACAAGAAGAGAAATGATAATTTTCAATACCACTATTTTTATTCAAACCGTGCTATATTTCAGCAAAGCAAGCCCGCCTCATTAAAAACCTTTCAGTCCCACTTGGTACCCTGAAAGGAAAAGAGTGCGTCTGAAAACTTGCGAGCTGTTCAAGTACATTATATGTTTACATGGTATTGCAAAATCTTGACTTCCTCTTTTTACGCGTAGAAGCGTCGCAATTGCGCGACGTTCCACGGGTTCCCTTCGTCCTTGCCTGTCTTCTTATCTTTTAATCGATATGCCCCTCCTGGGATAACTTCTGTCACAATGTATGGCCCCAACCATGGAGATTCCAGCTTTTCATGGCCATCTTGCTTGAGTCGAAGAACTAAATCTTCGACTTCAAAAGATCTGGGTCACAGTAGACGACTATGATAATTCTTGAGGTTCTGCTGATATGTACTTACTCTAGACAACACGACGTCCCTTGCTTCATCGACTGCATCTACGTCATCTTTGAGTGCTCTTTGCGAGGCTTCTTCTTCATATTCCACAACTTGAGGAGAATCATGTGCTATTTCCACCGGAAGTACAGCTTCGGCACCATGAACCAGAAAGAAAGGAGTCTCTTGGGTTGTTGTGTTTGGTGTTGTTCGCAAGCTCCATAACACGGAGGGTAACTCGTCGACCCAAGCGTGCCTTATTTTTTCGAGTGGCGCTAGTAAACGCTTCTTGATGCCATTGCAGATGAGGCCGTTTGCTTTTTCAACTTGGCCATTGGTTTGTGGATGTGCTACGAACGCAAACTTTAGCTTGATGCCCAGCCCTTCACAGTAATACTTGAACTCTCGGGAGGTGAAATTGCTGCCGTTATCCGTTACTATGCTGTTTCGGACACCGAACCGAAAAACTATGCCTTTGATAAAATTTACCTCTGCCGTTGCGTCTGCCGTTGTTACTGGTTTTGCCTCAATCTACTTGGTGAATCTGTCGACTGCCATAAGTAAATACACGTGTCCTCCTGGCCAAGACTTGTACAACTTTCCTACCATATCTAGTCCCCACTGGGCAAACGGCCATGCCAAAAGTATTGGCATTAACTCGGTTGCTGGGGCGTGTGGCTTGGATGCAAATCTTTGGCTTGCTTCACAGGTACGCATGATATTCTTCGCGTCATTTTTGGCTGAAAGCCAATAAAATCTGGCTCGAAAAGCCTTGGCTGCAATTGCTCGTGGGTTCGATCCCCACAGATGGCGCCAATTGACGAGGTATCGACTCATCAATGTCTACAGATTGTAGACTTAGGGTTTCATGAAAAGTAGAGGGCAAGTAGAACTCGAAGGTTGTTAGATGAACAAAGGCGTCCAACTAGACAAAATACGGTGGCTAGGGTTTACAATGATTCGATCCTTATTTCGACATTGGCTTCACCTTTATACAGGAGGTGAAGCCGAGGCTTTTCCGTGTCGTACAAGTATAAGTTATCAGGCCGCGCTGGGCCTTTCTTTACATTGATTACAAGTTTCCTATAATAACTCTACTTTCCTAATCTAAACATCTTCAACCTTCTGGGCCTCCAAATCTTCGAGTCCATGGGCCTTCTACTCCAATCGTGAACCAGGGGTATATATGCGATATGCCTCTTATGCATACCTATGTCAGTCCCTTTCTAAGTAGGGTGTTAAGTTGGGACTCTAGTGAGATTTTACTTATAGTGTATTTTACCTTTTTTGGTTTAAATTTTAGTGTTAAAGTTTACACTAGAAAAAACAAAATGCACTATAAATGAAATTTAGGTGGGATTCCATTTGAGACCCTAATCCTATGCACGGCGTCTCCTGGTGCATAACTTGTTGCTTGTCTTCGTTAATGCCTTGTCACGACCACATATGGATGCACTGGGCCTTGGATCATGGGCTAGTCTTGTGGATGCCTGGAGTATTTCTCCTATAAATGTTCCTAGAAGTCCCGGCCATCCAAGGCACCTGAGAGGGGCAAACATTCGTTGGCCGTTGGATGCCAGCGATTCACTCCCGCTTTTCACCTCAGCCATTGGATGTTGTCCCTTTTTTGTCACCAGTTTCTTCTCCAAACGGGTCAATAACAGCTGGGGCCAGGTGCGTGTGGGACCGACGAACAGAGGCAGCGGTGTTGTATGCTCTGTGTCGCCTGGTCGCGTGTCTACCAGAGGTGAGAGAATCTAGATCGAACAGGGGCAAACCAATCTGGCCTCGCTCCTCGCTTCCCAATCCCCGTCCCTCTTCTCCTCACCCTCTCCCGCTCCCATGCGCACGCCTCCAACCTCACCGCCACCAACCGGCCGCCGCCCAACCCTCGCCTCTGCCCTAGGGAGTCCGTCGCTGGACCCTCGCCGCCGGCCTCCTGCGCGGCGCATCTTCTTCAGGTTCCTCCCCAATCCCGTTTCTCCTCCCCGACGACGACCTCTCTCCTCCTCCCAATGGTGGCACACCGCCTCTCCCAGCAATGGAGCCGGATGGGGATGGACGAGGTGGCAGGCCGGAGAAGGCGACGCAGGCGGGCAGCGGCGCGCCGCTTTGAGAAAGTCGTCCACGACCCTTGGGCTCGAGCTCTCCGGTCAAGGCGGCGCCTCTCTGTCCCCGTTCGCACCGCACGGTTGCAGAGCGAGGGCTCCAATGACGGCGGCTCAGCGCGGCGGAGGGGTTGGGTTTGGTGGCGGGGCGTCACCATCCTCTCCTGCCCGCGTGGGGCAGTGAAAACCTAGATCGCGGGGACGCCCAATCCCCGCGTCTCCTCTCTTTGCCCCCGTCCTGCCTCTCATCGAATTGGTTGGCGGCCGGCCTGTTCGGAGGAGCGGCCGTTTTCGTCTGGAGGAGGGGGACGAGGGTTGTGGCGGCGGCGCCCGAGGTCGCGTAAAGCAGCAGCAGGTTGAGGTCAAGGCAGCGGCGGACACGAAGGTGGAGGCGCGCCTGGCCGAGGTCGGGAACTGAAGCTACAACGTCCTCGTCTCGATTTTGCCTCCATGGTCTGACTTCTCCCTCCTTGCTCAGGTTTTTTTGGGGCGGGAGTGCAGTTAAGCCGGCCGCGTGGCCGCGCGACCGGTTGACGATGCGACGATGCTGGCGGCCGCATTTGCAATGGGTGGACGACTCCGCTCAAAAGCAAAAAGGTTGCCGCTGACCATTATCCCAGTTCCCAGGCGCCCACTAGCATGGAAGGGGCAAAGCACGGTGAGTTGAAGATTTCTGATTTGTTTTTTCCGTCTCGTAGCAGTTCTCTTTTATTGGGTGCTTCTCATTAAAATTTGTTTCGCTTTCATATAGTTGCAAGCAGATGTGTGCGCTACAAAAAAAAGGATTTGGTACCTCGGCGTTTCACCTTTAGCATATACTGAACAGAAATCAGTTCGTTTAGTAGAAGGGAGGGGTGCTCTACCAATCCCTACTTAAATATTCAATAGCCTTGATGGCTTTTTAGAATTTTATAATCTGCTTTGTACTCTTCGTTTGTAGTCCCAGTTCAGAATGTATTAATTTGTTCAATTGTGATTTTTTTGGATATTTTTTTAAATATGTTATATCCATTCCACCACAATGCCTCTAACTCAGATTTATTGTCTCAAAGATGATAAGAGAGATGCGGTGTGAGCAGTATTGTTTTGCTTTAAGAAAACTTTTATATATTCGTGTATATGCAGTTAACCCATATGAGTATGTGATCTGCTAAGTAATGCTCAATCCCAGATTTTTAGTGGCAGTGGCACAACTAACAATGGTTTCTGCTATTCTTAGGTGTAGCTTTACTGCACTCTCAAAAAAAGGAGTAGCATCACCGAGACAGTCCTAGGCATGAGTGAAATCAAGGTATTTCTGCTATAATTCACTTTACTATACTACATGAACTACTTATTTTTGTATTGTATTGTATTGTCCTGAAGTATTTGGAGTTCAATTCATAATACCCTATTGGTGTGGGCATACAAGCTTCATTTATTAATATCACCGTGCTCATTTATATTGTGTAACCAAACTGAAAAGATCAAGGGAATCTTCGATCAAGTCTGTTTGATTGTTTACTCTATAAAATGAATTAGAGAATTGTTTTTTGTTTGATCATGTTTTTTGTACTTTATATCGAAACAGTCAGTTATCTTGATAATATATCTCAACTCCTATGTCCTAACAATTCATTTTATAGGATTGATGTTGCTTGACAAGGATTTGTTCCTTTTGTTCCTCAGGATGTCTGGGCTAGTAAATGTATATCATCCGAGTCACACTGGTCTATGCGCAATCAGCACCTTTGAGAGTGGCACTCTTTTCCGATTAGGGGTTTATTCCAGGCTCATTACACTCAGAGGATATATCAACTACTCTTCTTAACACCAGGTTTTAGTTTTCCCCTTTTTTAACTGGTCTTGTTTTGTTAGATTTGATGGGGGTACCAAACCTTAGATTGTTCAGATATTGTGCTACTCTCATTCTATCAGATTGTTCTGTCTTTCAGAATTAATTCATGTTGGTTGCAGCTAAACAATACATAATGTTACACTACTAATCCATCGCGTATTGCTTGTGTTACAGGAGGAATGATTTAAGGCAGCTATTGAGAAGTGAAAGCTAGAATGTTTTAAGGCAGTGTTGTTTTATACATACCGGAAGAAGCAAAATTGTTTCATGGGACGTGCTTCCTATCGCTGGTATCTATGTATTGTCATCATTGCTTCCCAGTTAACCGACTTGTTGTCTGGTTGCAGTGATATTAGTGTACAGAGGTATCGTTTGTGTATCATGTCATCTGATACATCATATAGCTTGTCTTTGAAACATCATAGAGGTGAGGCGCCCGCGACCGGAGACGGGCTGGCGCGGGGCTGTTCCGCGGCGGCGGCGACCGGAGGCGGCGAGCGCGGCCGGAGACGGGCTGACGCGGGTGGATCCGCGGAGGCGGCGACCCGAGGCGACGGGCGCGGTCGGAGGGGGACCGGCACGGGGCGGCCACCTCAGGTGAAGAACCGGTGGGAGGCATTGAGATCCGCGGAAAAGTGAGCTTTCTTGGTTTGTGCCCCTGACCAGTCTTCCTTTGCCTGGGCACTGCTCTCCTATCCCTCCCTTCTCGAGCCCTTGAATCTTATTTTCTCCTCTTCAATTTTTGTCTCTTTTGCATCTTCGGTTTGGGTGTATATAAGAGTACTGCAGCAATGGCGGCAGGAGGCAGAATTGGTGTTCATAGTGTCCATAGTTACTGCATCCTTCAGGTATACACACGCTTTCATTTCCCTTCTCTCCTCTCATGTACTCTCTTAACTCCACTCTGTGCCTCTTTTATTTCCAATGTATAATAAGTTAATTGTGGCACACTATTATTATTATGGCATATTTTTTAAATGCCTCACATTTTATGCAGCATTAGGACCATCCACGGCAAGTTGAATGACGTGGCTCTATATGGATTTGAGGCAAACGAACTGATTCTACCTTGTTTTCATATCATTGTAAGCCGCTCTAATGTTTACACAGATGCATATGATTTGCCATATTTTTTAATGCGTTTGATACCTTGACTGCTGGTCTTTTTAAGGCATGTTACAGGCCGAGCGTTTCATAAATATGATTCTTATCACGGATTTAGTGATAACTGGAAATTGATGGTGTTCTCTTAACTCCACTTTGTCCCTCTTTTATTTTCAGTGTATAATGAACTAATTGTGGCACACTATTATTATGGCATATTTTTCTAAATGCCTCACATTTTATGCAGCATTAGGACCATCCACGGCAAGTCGAATGACATGGCTCTATATGGATTTGAGGCAAACAAACTGATTCTACCTTGCTGTCATATCATTGTAAGCCGCTCTAATGTTTACACAGATGCACATGATTTGCAATATTTTTCAATGAGTTTGATACCTTGATTGCTGGTCTTTTTAAGGCGTTTCACAGGCCGAGCGTTTCATAAATACGATGCTTATCACGGATTTAGTGATAACTGGAAATTGATGGTGTGATTATTCAACGGATGGGGGAGAAGAAGGGACCGTCATCTGCTTGAGAAGTGTTGCATTGGTATAGCTGATGACAATGGGAGAAAAAGTAACCGTCTAATTTTCTTGTTGCTTAATGCAACTGGAGCGACACAATTTCCAATGGCACAACCTGGGGACAGACGCCCGCGTCGATCTACGAGAAGCTTGCCTGATGCCAAGGTGAGCTTCTTTCGATCTTTCTCCCTCTGTTGCTATGTGTGTCCGTTCTTGCTTGACTAAAATATTGGTCATCTAGGCTAATTAATGTAAGCTATTGTTTGACAGGTTATTTAGGACGAAACAGTTGGCTCTTAAAATGGCAAGCAACTTGTTGATGCAGTTTTGCAGTGGGTTAATTTCCGAAGGATGCTAGAGAACACTTGGTTCGATACTACTTCATGGACAAGATGAAGGATATAGTGCTGCTGAAGGTACTGCCTCCTGCTATATTTTACGAAGGGAGAATGGGTATTGTACGAGTACGAGCCAAAGTTGTCCAGGAGACTTTAGAACGGAAGTAATGCAACCTCGTTTTATTTTCTTGGCTCATAAATATAACATCCTCCTTTCCAGAGTGATGCTAACATACATTTCTTGGTTGTGCAGCCAGAACATCAACTGTCAAGTGGTTTGGTGCTAAGGGTGACTACAATGTTCTTGTTATGTCCGTGTTGGGGCCAAGCTTGGAAGACCTTTTCAGCTCTTGCAACAGAAAATTGTCGCTCAAAACTGTGGTTATGCTTGCTGATCAAATGGTATGCTCTACAACTAAGCTCAGTTATTCTTTGCCATTTTGTTTTTTATTGTTAAATTGCAGAGAGAGCAGTCATTTAGCGTGGATAGCTTGATCTGAGGGTGTAACTGCTTTCTTCTCTCCCAAATAAGCTTCCTGGAGATTTGTTAGTTGTGCGTTTATAGATTTATTTCTAGGCCTCCAGGGTATCATGTTGTTGTACGAGTGGGTGATTCTAAAAGTAGTGCACCCGAATGTTCCTCCATGAATGGATTTTAGCTGATGCTTTTGTTGTGTATTGAGAACTTCTGAAGTTTATGTAGGCCTTGTGTACACTTGGGCACAATGTTCAGACATGTGCTACTGATTTCAAAGTAGAAATAAACATTTGCTTAATTACATACTTGCTTATGGAACCTAGCTTTACATATGTAAGGCTACTCCTATGTTTTAACTTGGACCTCTATGTGGTTTCCGGCTTTCAGCTAATATATTTGTTTGCATGGGCTTTGTACAGAGCTGAGTTATATTTTAATGTGATAAGTATCATGGCCATGATTATACGATATTTGAACTCGTTGGTGAATTAGTTGGTTTTCAGGTTATTTTGCACTGTTGCAGTTTCTCTGAACTTGGCGATGTAGCTTGGCTATATAACGATCTCCTCTTTCTAATTCCTTACCTACTCTCTGGACCAGGATATTGAGCTCATAAATCTTCTTGCATGTTCGTTGTGGTTTTTGTGGTGACGGCCTGTCAATTCTCCTCTGGTGCGGCGGGCTTGCAAAAATAATCCTGAGAAATCTAATCGTGAGTTTTATCTCTAACTTGATCTTATCTGGTTTGCTTACTTCTTGTCATTATTGATCCTAATATCGAACAGGAGTTAGATGGCCATTTGGGAAAGAATGAATTGTTTAGAGGTTTAATATAATTATACTGTGTACAAAGTACAGGAACTTTAACTATTTATTTTTATCCTATTATTATTGGTGGCTGTAACTTTAGGCTTTCATGGATGAGGTGAGCACTTTACATTGCAGGTTGTACTTACAAGATCATGTATACTGTTAGTACGTGGTGTAAAAACCTGACATCCTATGCATTGTCTTTAGTTTCCCCTTCTTTAAAATTTTAATAGAAGTAAATATTAAAACTTTTCGCCAATGCCAAAACCTGACTTATCTTTGCCAATGTTGTCCTCCACAAGTTTAGGTTGTGCCCAGATCCTCTTGTCGTAGTAACTGTGGTTTCTGTTTGGTTTCGTTAGCTGGAATATAAGACATAGCTCCTGCAGCAATTGTTTCCCCTTTAGTTCTTGATGGAATTGAGGAATATGTGGTTTCATGGTAGTACTATTACAGCAAATACAACAACAACAACAACAACATCAAATCCTTTTTTATATGTTTCGTATCAAGATATGTTAATTTAACTCAGCTAATCCTATATTTGTGGGAATAATTATAATACAAGATTACACCTTTTTGCTTTCTCCTAAAAACTCTTATCAACCCTTCCTGCTTTTAGTTAGACCTCCATAATACCTTCCTCTGATCTTGGATTATTCACCACTAACATTACGTGTTAGTACTAGGGTGTAAGGAAAAACTGCAGAACCATAATCATCTAATTAAGCACTTTCCTGCTTTTGTTTGATGATGTTGCCCATCGGTAGTAAAGCATGAGTGACCGACTATTGCATAGACTACTCCAAATGGAACCACAATACTTTCTCATGCCTGTAACAATTTGCTACAGCTCCGTAATAAAACTCCATGCTTTTGGTACCGCTCTAAATAATAATTTGTTTTTCGAATGTAAAGACCAGAAAATCAAGTGTTTATACATGCCTGTAAAAATTTGGTGTTCTCTTTATTGCTCCTGTTGCTGGTTTAGAGTTTTTCCAGGCGGGATATATTTTTCTGAGTGACATCTTTTAAGCTTCGTAGTATATTGCTGTTCTCTTTATTACCCATTAGCAAAAACTCTTAGTTCGTTTGTGCTAAAAGTTTTTTTAGAGTTACAGATTTTCTAGACTGTTTAAAAATCTTCTCATGTATAGTTTACTCCGCAACATTTTTAATAGCTTAATAAAGGATCTGATAGTTACGTGAGTAGGGCGACCTCATTCCAAATCAAACAATGGCAGCTATCTCACTTTATTGGTCCTTGGTTCCTTTCTATTTACTGCATAGCTCATATTGCATTTAATCAGTGTTTTCTGTTTCTACGGTTTGATGTTGCTGAGCTTGGAGTGAGGCGGACTATAAATTTGTAGGAGGGCTTGGAGTACTACTCGCTAAATAAAATTATCTTGCAATTGGGTCACAGAAGTGCTGTTAAGACCACGAGCATGGCTTCAGAGACAGTTCTCATTGAACGACGATAAGCACAACTGATGTAAAGACGCCAAGGTGAGCTTCTCCTAGCCACCGCCTCTCTCCAAGCCTGTGCGATGTGCATGTGCTTTGCTTCCTTTCTCGTATCTTTTTTTCTTTAAGAAATCGGACAACGGGGAAGTTTCCTCAGATTTTGTTTCTGAATGTAAGTTTTCGCTGGTACTCATGTTGCAGGATAAATGGTTATTGGGGAAATTGCATGTTGCTTTGCTATAATCCATCATATTGAGGATGTGAATCAGATCGGTTCAGCAAATCCTGAGGTGGACATCCCCAAATTGTTGAAGCGGTGTGTGTGTGTGTGTGTGGATATCCTCCCTTTTTAATACAAATTTGTTCTATTAAAAAACCAGTTTTATTTACAGTAATTTAACATGTCCGATTTCTATTGTTAGGCATATGCTTGGGGATTGAACATACTTATGTGACAACACCACTTGACTTATCTTATGTGCCGTGAAACATTGTGCCAGTTGGGTTTATCTGCTGGTTTTGGGCCTCAATTTAAGAAACAAGACACTGAAGATTTATACCATGACGATAATGAGGTATTGACTTTGAAAGTTTCCCGTATATAAAAGATAATTTTAGTTTAAAATTGTGTTACCACAGTGTAAAAAATGGTCTCGAGCCCTCAAAATGTGGGGGTTGGATTTGTTCTACTCAACCCTGTGAACTGTAAAACCGTCTAAGTAAACTCCTTGTACACATGAAAACTGTATACATAACCTCCTAGAGTGGTTGTAATTCAGTCGGTGGGAGTAAACAGATCTGAGGTCATATATAGTATAATAATCATGTGCAGTCCTTAGTTTTGTGAAGAGACATAATTCTCTTAGATGATTATTGGCAATACTTATGTTGTTCGTGCTAATTGAACTAGGGTGCATATTTCCAGCACTTTAGCTTTAAACCTACACTTGTGCTCTTTTGCTGCTATGAAAGAATACATATACTTCCGAACCCTAACCAAATTAGTGCATTTTTTTTGATAGAGCCATAGTGGTGAGGATGTTATTTCCACTCAGCGAAATGGTTCAGCAACTGTGAAATCTGATGCTTTTATGAAAGAAAGAGAGGGTACTGTAATCGTCTCAAGTCTAAGCACCGCTTGGCACTTGGAACAACTTTATGTCTACAGATTATTAGATCTCATACAAGATCGGAGATGGAATTGGTATCGGTAGTTTTCTACTTCTCTATCACCCCATGAGCCTAGGTCTGGAGGAATATCTTTAGAATCTAGAGGTGGATACTGGAGGCTCATTGGATCGGCTGAGGTGGTTATTTTATTTATTCTTTATATTCCATGGTCACGCAGAAATGCAATCTAACTTCTGGATTTTGTCATTTCAGTGTGTTAATCGATCACGTAATGACCTGTGCAATTTAGTTTATGGTGCCATGTTAAGTATGGTCGAGTCAATTAAATATAGGACACATAGGAAAAAGAAACAAGCCTGCATGGTAAAACATAACCTTAGTACTTTATCTGTTATTATGTAAAGCTTCTTGTTAGATAATTGTTTTCTGCTTCATGTCACGATAGTTTGTTCCTTTTGGGATTGTGTTGCTTGCACTGTATGGATGTTTCTTTTTTCTCCGCACGGCATGTTTTGGATGGTTCGGTGCCTCTCGTTTAGGGCAACGAAGATCAGGGATAGCCGGATCAGCTGCCAAGCGATGTATTTCGCAAAGCTTCGGTTGTTGGTGCTGAGTCAGCTGTCGAATCTCCAGCTCCACCATGCAAGCTGCGTGAGCCTTGGCCGTCAAAGGTGTGTTTGCTGGACATGTATTAACGGATAATGTAATTGCAGCTACGGAGCATCGGCTGCGAAGCAATCAAGCGTTGCAGCTGACGTGAGAAAATCCCAGAGGTGGCCAGGTGCATTGTTCCAACTTCATAGGTATGAGCATTGGACTTAATTCGAAGAGCCACTAGGCTTTCTAAGTTAGTATGAGGTTAGAGATATCTGCCTATGTTTTTTCCGCAGTAACATTTCCAGATAAGTTTTTTTTTTTGTGGCAATGTCTTTGGAGAAGGGTACAAGCTTATGCTTTTATCTATAATAATATGTTCTGTGAGAAATGATTTAAATCTTCCAGTCTTTTTCTTGATGTCTTAGGTCTGTCGTTATCTGGTTTAGGTGCTTAAAAAAATACAGGCCTGATGCATGGTACAATGCTTATGTGGAGTAATTTGTTATATTTTTATTGCTCAACACGGAGTCAAACTATTTTAATTGCAGGCTAAGTACATGAGCTCCGGCGTTTCTTTTGCTCTGCATCTGAGTAGAATGCATCAGGTCTACTTCCATGGTAACAAGATCAGGTTGATTTTGCAGCAGATGAGACGTGCATGTTTGGAGCATCAAGTGTGTTAAATCCCAGCTGGTCATCTGACCGATCAATGAAATAGTGTTACTGTAGTTGTAAGATTGTTTCACTGAGTGAGCCTTGGCGATATTATTTTGTAAAGAACACCTCTCCCTATCGCCAATGTTCTGTGATAGTGCAAAGAGCTACTCCTAACACCTACGTAGATATCTATGCTATGGCGCTCGAAGTATATACAGTGTCTACTCTATGTGAGACAATTTTTGTTCATTTTGTTTTATTTTTTACCTTGAAAATGGCTGGTCGCGCTTGCTGCAACATATGGTTGTATTAGAACTTTGGTATTATGTTTCTCGGAATTTCCTTGAAAAGAACTATATGAGCTACTGTTTTGTTTTTGCCTTGTGCTAAAATTTTCATACTTACTGTAGCACCACGATGTAATGGTGTGTCTACAATTATACTTAAGCTATTAAATCCCAAGCTAATTCTTAATACTAAAGTGAGCTAAAATTATAGCTTAAATTCTGCCTTGATTCTGACATTTGCGCGATAGCGCAACGGGTCATCTAGTATATATAGGAGGCGCTCGTAAGGCAAACCCTATACACCGACCAGGTTCGCACCTACCGCGCGCGGTACAGGCCGGTCCAGCTAGGCGCGGGCTTCCTTTTTTTCGTTTTTTCTTTTCTTTTCTGTTTCTCCTTTTCTGTTTCTTTTCTTCCAGTTTTTGTTTTCTTTTTTCTTTTCCTTTTGTTCTTTTTTCATTTGTTTCTGTTACTTTTATTTTTCAGATTTGAAAAATAGAAAAAATTTAAAAATGTTCAAATTTAAAAAATGTTCAAATTTGGGAAATGTTTAAATTAAAAAATGTTCAAATTTGAAAAATGTTCAAGCTTACAAAAATTCAATTTAAAATTTGTTCAAAAACGTAAAAATATTTATTTTAAAAAAATTCAAATTAAAAATGTTTACTTTAAAATTTGTTCAATTTAAAAATGTTCATCTTAAAATTTGTACATATTTTTTAAAAAAAAATAAATTTTAAAATCAAATTTTAAAAGCCGTATTTTTGAAAAATGTTCAGATTAAAAGATATAGTTTTAAAAAATATGTTCAAATATAAAAATTGTTCAAGTATGAAATTTTTCAAAATTCAAAAATTAATCAAAATATAAAATTATTGAAATTTGAAATTGTTCAAATTTTAAAATGTTCAAATTCAAAAAAATTCATATATATAAACAATATTAAATTAACGAAAATAATGTTTTTCAAATTTTGAAACTTCGGATATAAAAACATTTTAGCTTTTAAAAATCGTACAAAGAAAAGGCAAAAAAGAGAAGGAAAAATGAAAAAAATATAAAGAAAAAGTGAAACGAAATGTTGGGTCGGCCCAAACCACCCGCCTGGGGGTGTGCGGCGCCTAGTCCGTCTGACGAACCGGGACCAAAGGTCCTCCACCACGAGCCCCCTGGCCGCACCACGTGGCGGGGCCTTTAGTCCCGGTGTACATTTGAACGAGGACTAAAGGGGAGGGCCTTTAGTCCCGACGGTCCAGTCCCGGTTGCAAAACCGGGACTGAAGGCCCTAACGCATCGGGATTAAAGGCCCTTTTTCTACTAGTGTCAGCAGGTTAGCACCGCCCTACAACTGTCTATCTGATGAGGACATCCCTACCACTACACTACTACCTCCGTCATTGCAAGATGAAGACGATGCTGCTGTGAAGCTCAAGTCCAATGAAGTCAGGATTGGACCTATTACAAGGGCTCGTGCGAAGCTACTCAAGAAACAGGTGAACTTGTTCCTAAGTGATACTTTGATTGATGAGAACTTTATACTGCCTAAGTCCTATTACTTATGTATGATCAGGTATGAAGAGTGAGCAAGCATCGCACGAGGAGGAGAGGAGCAGCTGGACGTGAAGCTGGAAATGGAGCTGGACATGGAGCTGGACATGAAGCTAGACATGAAGACATCCTATGGACGTGCGAGCGAGGAGCGGGAGGCATGCGCGGGGGAAGAAGACGAAGTCCAGCCGGCCTCCAGGCCCGGTCTGACCGGCCGCCACACCGGCGCGCCTGCTCCCAGGGCCGGCCAACCGGGCTCCACGCCGGGTCCGCCCGGTCCCAGGCCCGGTGACAAGGTATCAACTTGTCAATGCCTAAGGATTGTAGGCTAGGGTTTAGTTGGAAGTAGAGGGTAAGTAGATCTCGAAGGTTTCAGCCGAAAAGTACTCGACGATTATGAAAACTAAGGTTTGCAGACAATGATTTGATTGATTCTTCGTCCCTCGACTCCCCCTTTATATAGGAGGTGGAGCCGAGGGATTCGTGCTATACAAGTTTACAGAGTCCGGGACGGTTTAACTCATCCCGCCAGATTACAAACAACACTTCCTATTACAACTCTATCTTTCCTTAGTAAATCTTGGGCTCCCGAATCTTCTTATTCTTCGGGTATTGGGCCTCCAAAACCCCGGTACCATCTTCGGCAGCCCATTTGGGATGCCTATGTCAGCCCCGAGATTTGCTTGAATCGTAGAGTCGTGGAAAATCTCCACTGTTTATTTTTATTCGGAAGCTTTAACTTTTTTATACTTCTTCACATAAAATTCTATATTGTACAGGGATAATGGTAGTTGGGGCTAGTTCATCCGACGGATCAGGTACTAGTTAACTGCTCTAGTGGCAATCCGCAAAAACCTACTTCAAAATCACGTCCCTGGACATGATCTCGGGATACTGGTGTAAACTTCGACAGCCGCTTAAGGTCTTACCATTCGTCGAGTCCCAGTCAATTTATCGGGTACCTAACGCGTCCGTTAGGATTTTTCTTCGTATCCGTTGATACGGATAAAAGTAGCAGAGCGCAGTCTTTGGCGATGCCACGCCCAGCAGAACGGATCTGGGGTCTTACCTTCGCAATTTTGCGGCATTCAGAAATTGATCGCAACTTGGCGTTCGAGAATATATTGTCGAGTGCTTTTCCGGCTGTTGGAATGGCACATTTTATCGAGTCAAATATGACTTATATTGCTCCCGATGGGAGTATATGTAGAGTTAACTATAACTCGAAATATACTCTCTGCTTTTCTATTTTTCCTTTGTTAATTTCATCGGGCACGCGAACGCGTTCCCGATGGGAGTAGCCCGAGGCTACAACCAAGAACTTGTGCTTGGTTGTAGGCTCAACATTTTAGTCCACCTTGTCGCTATATTGTCATTATTTCCCAATATGATCTTTTTCTTCTTCTCTTTTTTTATCTCTCGGGTGCGAGCGCTCCCGATGGGAGTAGCCCCCGAGGCTACAGCCAAGAACTTGTGCTTGGTTGTAGGCTCCCGCAATTTCTATATTGCCATAGTCGAAATTTTACTTTTTGTCGAAGTAGCCCCCGAGCATTTGGGGAAAAACTTGTTTTTGATCAAAGGCTCCCGAAGTATTGAATAATTCTTCCTGTCGCCAATCTTCTTTTATTTTTCTTGTCGACATGCTTCCCTTAATCAAATCTACTTCATCCTTCTCGAATAGTCGTGATTTTTCTGCCCTGTGGGTCCGTTGCTTCCACCACGTTGACACGTCGTGCAAGTGGGGGACACACGTCCTCCGCTTTTCTGGCGCACGTACGGTAACGCCTATCTCAGTAAAAATACCTTTTTACCCTTGTATCTAGAGGGTCTATTCTCACCACACGATTTCTTCATCCAACGGCACACTGCTTCACCCAATTCTTATATAAACCTTTCTTCAACCTCCGTTCATCCCCTCGCTTGCGCCGCTCACCTGTTCCTCTTCGCAAAAACTTCTCCTGCGCCCAATCTTTCTCTGATCTTCCGCACTCACACACATTGCTCTGCCATTGCCGTTGATGCCACCGCGTGCGCGTCTCAGCACTCCGGAATCCAAGATGGCCGCCGAGGATCTTGAGTGGGAGAGATCCAAAATCTCCAACCAAGACACCAACATGCTGAAGAGGCTTGGCCTCATGAAGAAGGAGGACGCCATCCGCTTTCCTAGCGAAGAAAGCTACCCCAAGCCTCCAATGGAGTATCGGGTTAGTTTTGTTGATCATCTCATCCGCGGCCTCTCGACCCCAATCCACGATTTCCTCCGCGGTCTTCTTTTTGTTTATGGGATTCAACTGCACCAATTGACCCCCAATTCCATCCTTCACATTTCTATCTTCATCACACTTTGCGAATGCTTCCTCGGAATCCCTCCCAATTGGGCTCTGTGGAAACGCATTTTCGCCTCCGCCGCAATGGCTCCCACAACGTCACTTATAACATAGGTGGCGTTGTTATCTGTGTTCGTACCGATGTCGACTATTTCGACGTCAAATTTCCCGATTCTGTCCAAGGATGGCGCAAAAGTGGCTCTACATTCACGAAGAAAGCACCAACTCCGTTGAGCACAACATAGTTCCTTTCGACGGAAGTGCCAGAGTTCAGCGCCGCCGCTCCTGGGATGCCGAAGCTTCCGAGGAAGAGAAAAAGCGACAGAGGCACTCATGTCTCGTATTCGCCACCTTCAAAACACTCGAGGCAAAGAGCTGTCCGGTGTTCAAATCACTCGCCTACTTCCTTAGGATTAGAGTGCAGCCTCTTCAGCTCGCAAAATCCCCTTTGGACGTATTGTGGTAAAAATGACGCCAACAGAATCTCCGGTGATCTTTCCCCCAAGGACTTGGAGAAGTTGATTCGAAGACTTTCTCGCCTGGGTAAAGACCCAATTCCTTCCTCTTGTCGCGTGGAACCGTACAGCTCCGCCAATCCACTCCCCGAGGTATTTTGTCTTGCCGAGTTTTTACCTTGTTTTGCATTTTCTCTGCATCTCATTATATTGTCATCTCTTTTAATTTTCCTTCTGGTCACTATTTTTTACAGAACCATCCTACTATGACTTCCCTTCCTCCTTCTTCCGGAGGGTGGAGAAGTCGAGGAACAGGCCATCGTTGCCGAAGATACTCAAGGTTCTTCTATTCGTGAAAGTGAAGTCGCGGTTCTCACAAATCTACGGCTTCTCATGAAAAAGAAGTTGAGTCCGAAGCCAGTGAATCGACGCAATCCCTTCCTCCTGCTGTTTCTCCAAAGAACAAAAGGAAAAGGACTGATGTTGAAGATTCTGGCACCTCTAAGGCTGAAGAAGTTGTTCCTTCTCATCCGAAGGCAGCTTACGATCCTTATGTTGAATCCCTCGTCAGCTCGTAAGTCGTCTTTATTTCTCTCTATTTTTGTACTCGCAATATTTATCTTGTCTTGCTTTTTATGCTGCCGATTTTTTGATTAATAGTGATGACGAGGAAGAAGTTCCAACTACTGACGTGGCTCCTCGGACAAGCACGTCACGTACTGTACTTGTCTCAGACACGCTAGTTGAAGGAGAAGAAACGTCGCCTCCTCAACAAAACGTCGTCACCACTACTCCGCCATCAAGCCCCCTTGCTCCTTCACCAAAAAGGCAAGGGTTGAAAAGATTGTTGAACCTGCCCCTCAGTTGGGCGGTTGTCGACTCTGCTCCTAGATGATGTAAGCTTGTCGACATCTATATTTTCATTATTTTGTTTTTTCACAACTTTTCTCTTTTTCATGCCGATGTTTTTCTTTCTGTGTTCACGTTGAACAGCCTATGATCAAGGATCTTCTCCGCATCGGTTCCCAATTTATTGGGTACCGTGAATATGCTAATAGAGCCGAAGGTAACGACTTTTGTACTTGCTGTTTTTCCTTGATTTTTTACTCCTGTTGCTTGTCGCGATTTTTGATCTTTCTTCTCTCTTTTTTTCATATCTCGACAGAGAAACTTGCAGAGGCTAACGAACGCGCCGACGCACTTTCTCGAAAACTTGAGCAAAGTGAGGCGGCCCGCAAGAAAGCGGACCTCGCTGCTAGCAAAGCCAAGGCCGAAGCTGATGAAGCCAAGGCGAAAGCTGCTGGTGTCGAGGAACTGCAGAAAAAGCTTAAGGATGCTACAGCTGCTTTAGATGAGCATAAAGCTGCGCAAGCTTCTCGTGAAGAAGGAATCCTCAAGCCTGAAGACTCAGAGTCGCCGCACTTTCGGTAATTTTACTGCTCCCTTCTATTTTTATGAGAATCTTTGTTTCTTGTCTTTTCACTAATACTTTGTTTCCTTGACAGTCCAAACAAACCAGGAATTTGATCTGACGAATCCTGTCGATGATCCGGTCCTTGACGCCCTTTCCTATCTGGAGCTTCATGGGTCCGAGATTCGTGAAGGTGTATCGAACGCTAACGCAGTATTGTCGGCATTGTTCCCCTACTTCTTCCCGAAGAAGGAGGAGCCTGCGACTTTCCTCAACCTTGCCAAGATGTTCAATACACCGGAAGACCTTGGACTGAAGATGCGCCAAGAAAATATGAAGGTCGCCGTTGAGAACACTGTCGCGTTGGTTGCTGACAGTCGACAGACTATTGACTGGATGAAAGTTGGCGACACCGAGCAAATAGAGCAGTCAAGGTGGAAGTCGCTGATTAAGGCGGCCAAGCCCAACACAAAGAAGATCTTGGCGTATCTCGGGATTAAGCCATCGTCGACTCCTAGCTCGTCAAGGCCGGAGGTCTAGTTGCATGCCTCTGTTTTTCTTTTGTTTCTTTTGCTCTTGTCGCCAAAGTAGTCATTTGGCGACACGTACTTCCTTAGCTCCACTGTAATGCCCTTGTAATTATTCCAAGAGATTAATGAAAACTTCTATCTTTGCTTGTTGTTTGATGTTGTCTTGTTTAAATTTCAGTTGATATTTGATAACTATACTCCATCTTCCGCTCCTTCCAATGTTTCGCCTTCTTCTTCCCGTGCGAGGAGAGCTTTTGCTGATACCGCTCCTGTCGACAATACCTTGTCGCAAGAGCTGGATGAACTTCGGCAGCAACTTCAGTATGTGAAGAAACAAACACTTGTGATGATGGAGCAATCTCATAAGTCATCTGAAGCTGAAAAAATTGCTCTTCAGCAAGCTCACGAGGCCATGGCTGCTAAGGAAATTGCCGCTTCCGAGGCTGAAAAGGCAACTACTCGAGAAAATTTCATGCTCGAATTAATGAATGAAGCCAGTGCAGATATGTCGGGTATGCCTGTTTCATCCGCTGATATCTTTCATCTTCATGCTATTGTTTCTTAAAGGTTTCCACTTCTTTGTTTTGATAGGTGCCTTTACTGATGCTGCTGCCGAGGAAGAGAGGGTAAATGCCAGGACAAACCTCCTTGTTAATCTTTCCCTGGACCATGGTTCTTTGTTTTGGGCTACCCCAGAGAGGACCCGCCAAATTGTCAGATTTCAAGATCGCGCCTCTCAAACTCGCGATTTCCTTGACTTCTGTACCAAGACCTTGTCCATGGTTTACAACTCCATGTTTCCTCGGAACGTCCAACCAAAAACTCTTCCTGAATTGATGGAAAGGTTCAAGGATGCTCGCAGGATCCATGATTTTGTCAAAGCTCAACTAGTAGTTGGCGCAGATTTGCTCTATGCTCCAGATCTGCCACTCGAACTTGACCTTACCCAAGTTGTCGAGAAGGTTCACCAAAAGGTAAAACGTCGGAGAGTTGGTGTTGACAGGATTAACACGAAGGTTACGCCCATAGCCGAAGAAATGATTGAGGACCTGCTTCGGATGGATGCCGACTTTTTTGCCGATGGCCATTATGCCGATTTTCTTGGTGCCGCTCCTGAGGAAAACAGAGTTACTCTTGATGACATACTGAATCAAGACTAGTTATTTTCTTCTTGTAGATATTTCTTCTTTGTAATCCATGACTATATTGTAAAGCAATCATTATATTTCTCTGTTTGTCTAGCCCCCGAGTGTTTCGGTGACTCTTTACTATATTTGTATATTTGCGAGGTTTTGAACCAAGGCATTTATATATTTAAGGCGAATATGAGCCCCCGAGCTTTTTATTGAGTACTATTTTGTATTTTTATTGACTCACGAGGTATTTGAATACCAAGGCAAGGTTTTTCTTTTGTCGATGAACTATATTGAAATTCGTCGGAGCAAAGACTTTGGTCATGTCGATAAAGAAGAAAAGTTATATTGTCACTATCTTTATTATATTGCAGCACCGCGAGCCCGCCTCATTAAAACCTTCTCCGGCCCCACTCGGTGCCCCGAAAAAGGAAAAGAGTGCGTCTGAAAACTCGCGGGCGTTTCAGTACATTGAAGTTTTACAAGGACTATATTTCGACTCTAGGCGTAGAACCGCCTAAGTTGCGCCACGTTCCAGGGTTTGGCTCCTCCACCCCTCGTCTTCTTGTCCTTTATCCTGTATGCTCCTCCTCCGATTACTTCCGTGACGATGTAAGGGCCAAGCCACGGTGACTCGAGTTTTTCATGACTTTCTCGCGTGAGCCGAAGAACTAAGTCGCCCACCTGAAAAGATCTTGGCCGCAAACGTCGACTGTGGTAATTCTTCAAGTCCTGTTGATATTTG
Source organism: Lolium multiflorum (assembly GCA_030979885.1). Lineage (NCBI taxonomy): Eukaryota > Viridiplantae > Streptophyta > Magnoliopsida > Poales > Poaceae > Lolium > Lolium multiflorum. The sequence continues at coordinate 6,477,852 of CM061747.1, read as the reverse complement.
GTTACCCGAGATAATACTTCATCTCGAGCTTCATCAAGTGCGTCGACGTCGTCCTCTAGCGCTCTTCTCGATGTTTCTTCATCATATTCAGCGACACGTGGGGAGTTGTGCTCTATCTCGATTGGTAGTACTGCTTCTGCTCCATGAACCAGAAAAAACGGAGTTTCCTGCGTTGCTGTGTTTGGTGTTGTTCGGATGCTCCACAACACGCTTGGTAGTTCTTCTGGCCAGGTATGTCGAGCTTTTTCCAGTGGTCCTAACAAGCGCTTCTTGATGCCATTGCAGATGATACCATTGGCTTTCTCAACTTGCCCATTGGTTTGAGGATGTGCTACTGGCGCAAAGTTCAGCTTGATACCCACCTCTTCGCAATAATCTTTGAATTCATGGGATGTGAAGTTACTGCCGTTGTCTGTGACGATGCATGGGGCACTCCAAATCTGAAGACGAGGCCTTTTACGAATTTTACTGCGGATGCTCCATCTGGTGAATTTATCGATTTCGCTTCTATCCACTTTGTAAACTTATCGACAGCTACTAGCATGTACTCCTTTCCTCCTGGCCAGGATTTGTGTAACTTACCCACCATATCAAGTCCCCATTGAGCAAAGGGCCATGACAATGGTATTGGTGCTAGCTCTGCTGCTGGAGAGTGAGGTTTTGCGGCAAATCTTTGACATGCGTCGCAAGTTCTTACTATGTCCTTAGCGTCCTCGATTGCTGTCAACCAGTAGAATCCTGCCCGAAAAACCTTGGCTGCGATAGCTCGACTACTTGCGTGGTGTCCACATACTCCTTCGTGTACATCCTTCAGAATTATTCTTCCTTCTTTCGGGTGTGACGCATCTTTGCAAGACGGAAATACTTCGCTATACAGTTCTCCCTTGACCACCGTAAAAGCTTTGGAGCGTCGAATTACTCGCCTTGCCTCAACTGGATCGTCGGGTATTTCTTTCCTCAGGATGTATGATATGTACGGCTGCATCCACGGTATCTGTATCACCATGACCAGGTCCTGATCTTCTTCTTCGTCCTCTTGCTTTTCCTTGGTAGCCCCCGAGGGTTTCGTCTCCTTCTTTTTTGATTTTGTTGACTTAGTGGATCTCTCTGTTATTTCTTCCCAGAATACACCTGGCGGGACTGCAAGGCATTGCGACCCGATGTTTGCAAGAACATCGGCTTCGTCATTGCTCAATCTGCTAATATGGTTTACTTCGCATCCATCGAACAACTTCTCGAGTTCGTTGTATACCTCCTTGTATGCCATCATGCTATCATTGACTGCGTCACATTGGTTCATAACTTGCTGTGCCACCAACTGTGAGTCGCCAAAGATTTTTAGTCGAGTTGCACCGCAGCTTTCGCCATCTTCATCCCGTGTATGAGAGCCTCATATTCTGCTTCATTGTTAGATGCGTTAGGGAACGTCATCCGAAGGATGTACTTCAACTTGTCGCCTTTAGGTGATATGAGTACTACTCCTGCGCCAGCCCCTTCTAGTCTCTTGGACCTATCAAAGTTCATGGTCCAGGTTCTCGATAAGTCTGGAGGTCCTGTATTTTGCAACTCCATCCACTCGCGATGAAGTCCGGCAGATTTGCGATTTTATTGCTTTTCTTTTTTCATACGTGATGTCCCGAGGGAAAGTTCTATTCCCCAAAGGGAGACACGACCCGTAGCTTCTGGGTTGTTCAGTATATTTGACAAGGGAGCTTCATTGACCACTATGATTGGATGTGCCGAAAAATAGTGGCGCAATTTTCGTGCTGTCGTGAACACTCCATTTGCTATCTTTTGGTACTGCGGATACCTTTGTTTTGATGGCGATAAAACTTCGCTGACGAAGTATACTGGCCTCTGCACGCCGTGGAGTTTTCCTTCTTCTTCCCTTTCGACAACTAGCACCGTGCTCACCACTTGGGGCGTGGCTGCGATATATAGCAGGAGAGGTTCCCTTTCTTTTGGTGCCACGTATGTGTAATTGTGCGCTTCAAATCCTCGAAAGCTCTGTCGGCTTCTTCGTTCCACTGGAATTTATCTCCTTGTTTTATCAAAGCGTAGAACGGTAAGAAGCCCGCCTAGCGACGAATCTGCTCAAAGCTGCGACTCGCCCCGTTAGCTGTTGTATCTCCTTCAACTTTGTTGGCTTCCTCATTGTTACGATAGCTTGTATTTTGTCGGGATTTGCTTCAATCCCTCTTGCTGAGACTAGAAACCCCAAAAGTTCTCCTGCTGGGACGCCAAAGGAACACTTCGTCGGGTTCAGTTTGAGGCAGAACTTATCAAGGTTGTCGAAGGTTTCCTTGAGATCCTCGATCAGCGTTGCCCCTTTTTTGATGTTATGACGACATCATCAATGTATACTTGCACGTTCTTCCCAATCTCGTGTCGCCAAACACTTCGCATCATCCTCTGATATGTTGCTCCCGCATTTTTAGACCAAAGGGCATTGTTCTGTAGCAAAACACGCCGTAAGGTGTAATAAACGCCGTCTTTACTTCATCTTCTTCTTTCAATCTGATCTGGTTATAACAGAATATGCATCCAGGAAGGAAAGACGTCACATCCAGCCGTGGAGTCGATAATTTGATCGATCCTCGGGGGGAAAGTGATCCTTTGGACAATGTTTATTGAGACACGTAAAGTCGACGCACATGCGAAGGACCTTAGTGTTTTTCTTCGGCACCAAGACAGGATTTGCTACCCATGTGGCTTCGTGAATATCTCTTTGATAAAACCAGCTTCTTGTAGTCGATTGATTTCTGACAGCATGGCTTTGCGGTTTGGTTCAAAACGCCGCAAAGGTTGTTTGATTGGTCTCGCTAGTGGATCCAAGTTTAGGTGGTGCTCGGCAAGTTCCCTGGGTACTCCTGGCATGTCACTGGACACCATGCGAAGATTTTCCAGTGCTCACGGAGGAACTCGACGAGCGCGCTTTCCTATGCGATATCCATGTCGTTTGCGATAGATGTCGTCTTTTTTGGATCTGTCGGATGAATCTGCCTCTTTTGAATTTTTCTCATCGAAAGTTGATTCTTTGTTTGGCCTTCCAACGTCTGGCAGTACGTCGTAATCTCATGCTTTTTGACGCCAAGTACTCAGCTTGCATCCCAAAAGTTTCTGACAACCGGTGGAAATCCTTGTCGCATTTATCGGCTAAGGCAAAGCTTCCTTTAATGTGATTGGTCCCTTTGGTCCAGGCAACCTCCACAACAAGTATGTATAGTGTGGCACTGCCATAAATCTAGCATATGCTGGTCATCCCAACAGAGCGTGATATTGCGACGGAAAATCCACGACTTCAAACTCGAGCCTCTCGATTCTATAATTTTCTCGGGTCCCAAACCGAACGTCGAGATTGATCTTTCCCAATGGATAACTTGGTTTCTCCGGTGTGATGCCGTGGAACCTTGTGTCCGTTGGTTTCAAGTTTGCTAAGGATATGTTCATCTTCCTCAATGTATCTGCATACATAAGGTTTGCTGCTGCCGCCATCTATGAACACTGAGAGACATCAAATCCCGCGATAACTGCTGGCAGAATAAGTGCTGACTGGTCGAGGAACTTGCTGCGGATGATCTGCTATTGTGAAGCCGATATCTTGTCCGGACCAATTAAGGTACTCAACTGTTGGTGGAGGCATTTTCTCTGCCATAAACACCTGTCGTGAGATTACTTTCTGAGCTCTATTAGACGGCCTTCCTTTCTGAATCATCGACACCGCTCCGTTGGAGTTAGGATCAACATAAGGTGGTGGTGGAGGTGTGCCGCTATTCTGAGCTGATGCCGATTGTCGTCTGTAATCGCGGGAGGAGGCGGCAAGTGAATCTCGCGGGTTCTCGAGGATTTCTTTGTGCTGCCCGCGCATTAGCGTTCTCTGCATACCGCAACATTGCTTGAAAATTTCGACAATCTTTCGCAAGTGCCCTGACTGTCTTTTACCGTTGCTGTCGAGGAAAAAATGCATCTGGCACGGTCCATTCATCATCTCCTCAGGGGAGACAAAAGGTCTTGGGTGAATCATCCCTGTTATCACCTCGATGTTCACTGCTTCTTTGGTAATCATCTCTGTTGCTTCCTCCTGTGTTTGTCCGAAAACCTGCCGAAATTTGTCCTGGAGCATCGTACTGCATCGCGAGGAAATCTTCGCCTCGGTTGATAGTTTCGACCGGTCCTCCTCTCGCGACCTGTGTCGTTTGTTGTGGACAGCGTCTTCTCCATCTGCCCATTTATTTGCTATCTCCATTAACGCGGATACTGTCTTTGGATTGGTCCTTCCCAAGTCCTCGACAAAATCTCCACGCCTGATTCCCGCGACAAACGCATCTATTGCTCTCTCGTCGGATATATTTTCTGCCGAATTTTTGATGATATTCCACCTCTGGATGTACTTCCTCATTGGCTCATCTGGCTTTTGTCGACACGCTCTCAACTCCTCTAACGACGCGGGTTTTTGCACGTGGACCGAAGTTCTTGACGAACACATCCTCGAAACTTTCCCAACTGTCGATGGATCCTGGAGCGAGTTTCTTTATCCAAGATCGTGCGGCTCCACTCAAATGCACCTGGATGTTTTGCATGGCTGTTGCCCTAGTTCCTCCTGTCGCTTCACCGTCTCTAGATAGTCTAGCCACTGCCATCTTGAAGGCCGTCGAACTTCTTGAAATTATCGGGTAACTTGAATCCTGAGGGGACTCGAGTTTTCCGGACTCTCCTCGTGAAGCATGGCAAGCCACACATATCTTCGTCGGTCAGCTCCGGAGATTGCCGATGATCCCTTCGCTTTGCCGCGCTCGCCGACTCTTTGTTGCTCCGTGTCTCTTGCTCCACTTGGTCCTTCGAGGCTGCGCTGTTGTGTTGCGGGTCGTGGACTATTTTGTCTTGCCGCTCCTTCGGGAGGCGTTGATACAAACGCTGTCCCCATAGCTCCAACTCCTGCTACCGCCATATTGTATAGTGTTTCCCTTGGATCACCTAGAGGTGGTTTAGATGCAAGGATAAAAGCATGTGTCGCCATATACCCAGCCTCTGGTGTCTTAGGGATGATATTTCCTCTTGTATCTATCGACATAAAGGACATGTCGAGGTTTTGGACCAAGTGCTCCCTTTCTGCTTTGGGTATATGTTGCAGCCTTGATCTTGCTCTGTTCGCCTCCCGGTGGCTATCACCCATAGTTCTAGATTGTCGACTTAGATCTGCCCTTCTCCGGATGCGTAGCTGCCTCCTTCCTCTGTTCAATTCACTGTCTGTTTTCCAACCGGCAGCTCGTGCGAGCCTATATTGATATGCTTGCAATTCTTCCGGTGTGGCTGTGGTAGCCATTGGTTCTGTGCCGTTCATAGCTCTCGGCTCTGTCCCACGCTTGTGAAAGTTGAACTCTATCTCGCGGCTCGGCCCGACGTATTTGTTGCCCGGGCCTTGCCGCAGATTAGAGGGATCGACGTATGGATTTCCCGACGTCGAAAGCCTCGGATGTCTCCTCTTGATCTTCAATGGCGTAAATCTGATGATACTTTGTACTCAGATCCACGTTGGGTTTGGTGACATCATCGTTGAGATTGATGAAGACCTTGCCCACTGTGAGAGATTTGTCGATAAAGTCGTAACTGTCGACATCGCTTGAGCCATCGCTTATATATGAGTCCGCAGATGACTCAAACGACATGTCGTTGAAGATCTTGGCGAGTTTTCTCTTGTTCGTGCTGACGTAACGTGTCACCGAGGTTTCTTCCCACTCGGTTGACGATGCATAGCTTGAAAAATCTGGATCGACCACCGACGATCCCGACGAAATCGGAATCTCGACACGATACGATCCTTCCTTCTCGACGCGAAAGTGAAACCTTCCGAACGTCATCTCCATGGGCTCCGCGCATATGCATCCAAACGGGAGGGTGGGTGAGGAACAAAATCGAAACCAGCAGCGATCTGTTTACCTCGATCCATTGTGTTGCTTGCGGTTGACGATGTCGAAGATCTTGAGCGTGCCATCGAGATCAGCTCCTTACGCCTCTAGTTCCCACAGGCGCCAATTGACAAGGTATCAACTTGTCAATGCCTATGGATTGTAGGCTAGGGTTTAGTTGGAAGTAGAGGGTAAGTAGATCTCGAAGGTTTCAGCCGAAAAGTACTCGACGATTATGAAAACTAAGGTTTGCAGACAATGATTTGATTGATTCTTCGTCCCTCGACTCCCCCTTATATAGGAGGTGGAGCCGAGGGATTCGTAAGTTTACAGAGTCCGGGACGGTTTCTAACTCATCCCGCCAGATTACAAACAACACTTCCTATTACAACTCTATCTTTCCTTAGTAAATCTTGGGCTCCCGAATCTTCTTATTCTTCGGGTATTGGGCCTCCAGTAAACCCCGGGTACCATCTTCGGCAGGCCCATTTGGGATGCCTATGTCACCCGGTCCGATCGGAAACCACGCCAGGTCAGCCCGGTGCCGATCGGGCCCTCAGCCGGTGCCATCCGGGCCACATCCAGGGTTCCTGGACCCTTATTCCGGTCGCCACCCGGTCCCAGGCCTGGTTTCGACCGGACCGCCCGGTCCCAGGCACGGTCGACCGGCCCCCTAACCGGCCGACTCCGAGTCTGTCTCGACCAGATCCGATCTAGGTCAGTTTTCTATGTATCTTTTCGACCCCTGGTCGTCCTGAACCCCTATATAAGTGCCCAGGACGCCCCCAAATTAGGTTTAGACCACGTTTAAGATAAACCCTAGTTCATAGTTGATTGCTTTGCAACTCTATCGAATTTCTACACCATATTGCATTGATTTGGTGTATACCACTAAAAGTCTTGTGTGATCTGTTGTTCCATTGGGAATTAGAAGTTTGCAACTTACCGCTTCGTGGTCGGCGGCTACGTGCGCAAGTGTGTGGAGTTGCGAATATCTTGCAGGGTTGAGAGCTGTTGCATTGGTGACAGGGACCAATCGAAAGACTTCGTTGCGTCATACAAGTTATCATCCACTTCATCATCATGTTATCTCTGCTGTGTTCATCCCGTGATCATCATCACCACCGTTGCTTACTGAGAAGATCGAGCCATCCCTTATCATCTTGGTATCAGATTTCATTGTTTCCTCGGTAAGCCATCCACAATCCACCCCATAGTTGAGTTGTGAGTGTTTCCTATCCAGAAAAATCCAGACAAAAAGTTAGGGTTAGGGTTTGCCATAGCCTTAGATTGCACTAATTTCGAGTTTTAGTTGCTTTTCGTAGTTGTTTTTGCGTATCTTTTTCTTCCATCTTGAATTGTTAGGGTTTGTGTTTCCACTATTATCTAGTTTCAGTTTTGTTACTCTGAGTCCACATAGCACACTGTATGCTTGTTCCCAACCATAGACACAGCCTTTCGATATAAAGTGACTAGGAACTTTTCCAGAAGAGACTAGTTTTACCGCTCGATAGGTTGCTCGTTAGGGTTTTGGTGCTTTGCAATTTCTGTTGGCCGTGTTACAAAGAGTTGAGTCATAAAAAAAATCAAAAAAGAAAAAAAAAAGAGAAAATAGAAAAGAAGCAAAAACAGCTACATAGCTGCGTGTGTGATAAAAAGAAAAATCCCAAAAAAGAGCAAAAGTGTGAAGTGCTAGTAAGATCAAGTGAAGGCCCAGTTTACTTTTCTACACCTGTAGTTGAGCAATCTTGTGCCTGTTTCGTTGAGCTTTGCTAGTGTCTCTCGAGTGCATTGCAACCTATTCTTCCATATAGTTGCCTTGTCACATTTATCGCCTTGTGTGAGTATCATTGGTTGTCTACGGTCAGCGCTAGAGCTTGTTATTGATGCAAATAGGTAGCCCACCTACAGCCCCACATATATCCTGCTTTGTCGTGTGATTTGTTCTTATACCCTTGATATTCGCTTCGCTACATCCGTGCACTAGTTTGTCAATCCAAGTAGGTAAGCAACACTAATTCACTTTGGAGCGATAAGATTTCCTTTTCTTATCAGTTTTGAGTGAGTTGTGAGAGTACCACCAAAGATTTTTGTTTTAGTGCACTAACCTACTATCCATGTCTTCTAGTGATGCTAAAATTGTTAACCAGAAAAACAAGGATGCAGCTGATGTGATGACATGGAGGGAGTATGAAGCTCTTAGTAATGAGATGCGACGTGAATTCCGCGATCAGGACGAAAAACTTAAGGGGAACGTTCAGGAGGTCGCCAAGAAGCTGGATACTACTAATGAAACCGTCAATGCAATGCAAGATCAAATGATGGATATTTAGCGCAATATTCAGGCATTGACTCTAGCTGTTGAGAATTTGACCCAACAGCAACAACCACCTGAAGATGAAGATGCTGAGCTTCAAGATGAAGCGCGTGGTGCTGGTCGTGGTGCAGGACGTGGTAACCGTGGTCGTGGCTTTGTTGAACTCGGAGCTCGCCGTGTCCCTCCACAACCGCAAGATGATGGTTTGGGTAACCCAAAGTTCTCAATACCCAAATTTGAAGGAGGTGCTGATGTTGAAGAATACCTCACTTGGGAGCTGAAAATTGAGAAGTTATGGCGCCTACATGACTATACTGAAGATAGGAAGGTTAAGCTTGCTTCCTCGGAATTTGATGGCTATGCATTGCGTTGGTGGGATGGAGTTACACGTGCTCGTTAGGAAGATAACGAGTTGCCAGTTCTTTCATGGCGCGAGATGAAGGCTATTATGCAAGCTCGTTTTGTTCCCACTAATTATTTGCGGTCTATATTTGATAAGTTGACCCTCTTGAGACAAGGTGTGAAGGATGTTGATACTTATTTCATGGAGATGGAGATGCTTATGCAGCGTGGCCGTGTCCATGAGTCACTTCAGATGACAATGCAGCATTTTCTACATGGTTTGAAGTATGATATCAAAGGCATTGTTCGACATCACAATTACACCACTATGAATGAGCTGTTACATCATGCAAGAGAAGCTGAAGCACAGTTGGCTGAAGAAGCGCAAATCAAAGGTCGTGCTACGGGAGCTGGGCGTTACACGCCTAGGGTGCCCTCATCTACGACGCCGGCGCCATCTTCGTGCTCCGCACCGTTTCCTACTTCATCTAGCAAGCCGGTCTCCAATGTGTCCAACACAAAGAAGTCCGAACATGCTGCAAGTACAAGTGGTTCTAGCATGTCTACTGCGCGCAACCGTGATATGGCTTGGCATACATGTGGTGGCAAGGGTCACTTCAAGAGAGATTGTCCCAACCGCAAGGTCATGTTTATCAATGAGGACAATGAATATGAGACTAGAGATGATGCTGATCCATATGCTCCAGAAGATGATGACTATGACAGTGATGGTGTAGATGCTTATCCATCTGAAGCTCGCACTATTGTTGTGTCTCAGCGTGCTCTTAATGTGTTGCCGAGTGCATCTACTCAGCGCTGCAATTTGTTCCAAACAAAGGCTTTAGTTGGTCCTGACAAGGCTTGCAAGGTCATTGATGCGGGAGTTGCCGCAATTTTGCAAGCAAGGAGTTGTATACCAAGCTGAAGTTGAAGTATCTACCGCACCCGCATCCATACTATATTCAGTGGTTGAGCGACAATGGTGAGATGAAGGTAAATCACATGGTGCGTGTTGATTTTGAGATTGGACCGTATAAGGATTCCATTGACTTTGATGTGGTTCCTATGACGGTGTGTCACCTATTATTGGGTCGGCCATGGCTCTATGACCGTTCGGTGCAACATAATGGTCGTGCCAATACATATCACTTGGAGTTCAAGGGCAAGAAAATTAACTTCCAGCCTATGTCACCGCAACAAATTGTCAATGAATCTCGTCAGAAAGTTGAAGTAAACTTGGAGGATGCTCCAGTAGATAGGCGAGAAAATTGTAATGCCGTGAGTGATATAACGAAAAGTGAGAGAGTGAATTCCTTAGTCTTATTAGCCACCAAAGAGGACATGAGAGAATTTAGTGAGGATCCTACAGCCATGCCTCTTGTGCTCATGTACAAGGGTGAGGTTTTGGTTTCTAACGACATGACCCCTATTTCTCTTGGTGTTTCTAGTGTTCTGCAGGAATTCAGCGATGTGTTTCCGGAGGAGGTGCCCGCAGGATTGCCACCATTGCGTGGTATTGAGCATCTAATTGACTTGATCCCCGGAGCTTCGCTGCCCAATAGGGCACCATACAGGACGAACCCCGAAGAGACGAAGGAGATACAGAAGCAAGTACAAGCGCTACTCGGCAAAGGTTATATCCGAATAAGCCTTAGTCCTTGTGCTGTTCCAGTTATTCTAGTTCCTAAGAAAGATGGTACATGGCGCCTATGTCTAGATTGTAGAGCGATAAACAACATTACTATTCGATATCGTCATCCTATTCCCTGTTTAGAGGATATGCTAGATGAATTGAGTGCTACTGCTGTTTTCTCTAAGATTGATTTGCATAGTGGTTATCATCAAATTAGGATGAAAGAGGGGGATGAATGGAAAACTGCCTTTAAAACAAAATTTGGTTTATATGAGTGGTTAGTAAAGCCATTTGGTTTAACTAATGCACCTAGCACTTTCATGAGACTGATGAACCATGTTTTGCGTGATTTTATTGGCAAGTTTGTGGTTGTGTACTTTGATGACATATTAATTTATAGCCGCAATGAATCTGATCATACTATGCATATTCGACATGTTTTGAAAGTGTTGCGTGATAATCAACTTTATGGTAATCTTGCGAAGTGCACATTTTGCAAAGATATGGTCATATTTCTGGGTTATGTTGTCTCTAAGCATGGAGTAGAAGTAGATTCATCTAAAATTGAAGCAATTCAAAATTGGCCAACTCCCATGAATGTGAGTCAAGTAAGAAGTTTTCATGGTCTAGCTGGGTTTTATCGAAGATTTGTACCCAATTTTAGTACTATTGCTGCACCTTTGAATGAATTGACTAAAAATGGTGTTGCATTTGAGTGGGGCGCAGCCCAAGATCATGCTTTTGATGAACTGAAAAGATTGTTAACTTCTGCACCGTACTTGCACTTCCTGATTTCAATAAGCAATTTGAGATTGAATGTGATGCTAGTGGTATTGGAATTGGTGGCGTGTTGATGCAAGAGGGTTGCCCAATTGCATATTTTTCTGAGAAACTTTCTGTGCTAAGTTGAACTATCCTATATATGATAAAGAATTGTATGCTTTAATTAGAGTTCTTGAGGTTTGGCAACATTATTTGTGGCCAAAAGAATTTATCATACATTCTGATCATGAAGCTTTGAAATATCTGAAAGCTCAATCTAACTTGCATAGGCGTCTTGCTAAGTGGGTTGAGTTAATTTAGTCTTTTCCATACATTATTAAGCATAAGAAGGGAAAAGATAATATTGTTGTTGATGCTCTATCTCGGAAGAACATGCTATTAACTCAACTTGATGTTAAAATTCCTGTATTAGAGATACTATGTGATTTGTATGCTACTGATCATGACTTTGCTGAACCATATCACTTGTGTGCTATTGGTAAAGCTTGGGAGAAATATCACATACATGATGGGTTCTTGTTTAGAGATAACAAACTATGTGTTCCAGAATCGTCTGTGCGGTTGCTCTTATTGCAGGAATCACATGCTGGAGGGTTGATGGGTCACTTTGGGCGTGAAAACACGCTACTCATGCTAGCTGACCACTTTTATTGGCCAAAGATGAGGCGGGACGTGGACAGGTATGTGAAGAGATGCATTACGTGCAACAAGTCCAAGTCCAAAAAGCCTCACGGTTTGTATACTCCGTTACCGGCACCTACTACACCTTGGGAGGATATTAGTATGGATTTTGTGTTGGGTTTGCCGCGTACTAAGAGAGGCCATGATTCTATATTTGTGGTAGTGGATAGATTATCTAAGATGTCACACTTTATTGCCTGCCACAAGAGCGACGATGCGTCGCATATTGCTAACCTAATTTTCAGGGAGATTGTACGTCTACATGGAGTCCCAAAGACTATTGTTTCTGATCGTGACGTGAAGTTCATTAGCTACTTCTGGAAGACGCTTTGGAGAAAGCTGGGGACGAAGATAATTTTCAGCACTACTTGTCATCCCCAAACTGATGGTTAAACTGAGGTGGTGAATAGAACATTGTCACAACTGTTGAGATCCATGATAAAGAAGAACTTAAAGAAGTGGGAAGATTGTTTGCCGCATGTGGAGTTTGCTTACAACAGGGCGGTACATTCTACCACAGAGCTGTGTCCTTTTGAGGTGGTATATGGTTTCAAACCCATTACTCCACTTGATTTGTTGCCTCTACCCATACATGAGAGAGTCAATATGGAGGCATCAAAGAGGGCAGATTTTGTGCGAAAGATTCATGAGAAGACCAAAGAGTTGATAGAGAAGAAAGGCAAGAACAATGCTGCAAGGGTGAACAAGAAGCGCAAGGAGATGTTGTTCAAGCCTGGTGATATGGTCTGGGTACATTTTCGCAAGGATAGGTTCCCGAAGCTACGGAAGTCCAAGTTGCTTCCTCGTGGTGCTGGTCCTTACAAAGTGCTTGCCAAGATCAATGATAATGCATACTCTATAGATCTTCCAATTGATGAGTTTGGTGTCAACAATTCTTTCAATGTGGCTGATTTGACACCATATGACGGAGAAGACCTTGGAGCGTCGAGGTCAACGCATTTTGAAGGGGGGGGGGGAGATGATGAGGATATCCCTACCACTACACTACTACCTCCGTCATTGCAAGATGAAGACGATGCTGCTGTGAAGCTCAAGTCCAATGAAGTCAGGATTGGACCTATTACAAGGGCTCGTGCGAAGCTACTCAAGCAATATGTGAACTTGTTCCTAAGTGATACTTTGATCGATGATAACTTTATACTGCCTAACTCCTATTACTTATGTATGATCAGGTATGAAGAGGGAGCAAGCATCGCACGAGGAGGAGAGGAGCGGCTGGACGTGAAGCTGGACATGGAGCTGGACATGGAGCTGGACATGAAGCTGGACATGAAGACATCCTATGGACGCGCGAGGGAGGAGCGGGAGGCATGCGCGAGGGAAGAAGATGAAGTCCAGGCCGGCTCCAGGCCCGGTCTGACTGGCCGCCACGCCCGGTCCCAGGGCTGGCCAACCGGGCTCCACGCCGGGTCTGCCCGGTCCCAGGCCCGGTCCGACCGGAAACAACGCCGGGTCAGCCCGGCACCGACCGGGCCCTCAGCTGGTGCCATCCGGGCCACATCCAGGGTTCCTGGACCCTTATTCCGGTCGCCACCCGGTCCCAGGCCCGATTTCGACCGGACCGCCCGGTCGACCGGCCCCCCTGACCGGCCGACTCCGAGTCTGTCTCGATCAGATCCGATCTGGGTCGGTTTTCTATGTATCTTTTCGACCCCTGGTCGTCCTGAACCCCTATATAAGTGCCCAAGACGCCCCCAAATTAGGTTTATACCACGTTTAAGATAAACCCTAGTTCATAGTTGATTGCTTTGCAACTCTATTGAATTTCTACACTATATTGCATTGATTTGGTGTATACCCCTGAAAGTCTTGTGTGATCTGCTGTTCCATTGGAAATTAGATGGTTGCAACTTACCGCTTCGTGGTCGGCGGCTACGTGCGCAAGTGTGTGGAGTTGCGAATATCTTGCAGGGTTGAGAGCTGTTGCATTGGCGACAGGGACCAATCGAGAGACTTCGTTGCGTCATACAAGTTATCATCCACTTCATCGTCGTATTATCTCCGTTGTGTTCATACCGTGATCATCATCACCACCGTTGCCTACTGAGAAGATCGGGCCACCCCTCATCACTATCAATTTGATCCATACAATCAGTCAGTTAGACAGAGCAATGGCCACTTCAGATGGCACATAAACATGAGAATACAACCAGATGGCTTAAGTTCATGCTATCCAGTTCCTATGCACGCACAAAATCGGCAGGGTTGACACTCGTACGTGTATTAGTTTTAGCCCTGCGATGATTATTTTATGCTTAGTCACTAGAAACATGCTTTGATTTACTCATGTTTATTTTGTGCACACTATCCTAAGTGTATTAGTTTTAATGCCTCTCCAATTGTGGTAAAAGTAAGAGATTTCTTCATGGTTCAAAAGTGTTTGCCTATGCGCGCTTACGTGCTGAGCTATGGCGTTGCACTTTGTTTCTGGCTTGAACGTCCGATTGCACGAGACATATACAGAGGGGAGAGACGAAGAGAGACCTCATGTGCTCAGGGAAGGAGGGCGAAGGTGGGGAGGAAGGGGCGGAGGAATGGAATCCATGGAAGAGTAGCTACAGCAAGGCCATTCCGGCTGTTGATGTGTGCTTCATAGGGAGCAAGTGAGAGAAAGATATAGAAGCGATTCAATGGATGGTCAAGATTAGAAAATATAGACTAGACGGTTCAGCTTGAGCTGGGCAGGGTAGGGTTTCTTATGGACCTTATTGGGCTAATATTGACGCAAGATTGGAGCTTATATGTGTTGAGAAATACTCCCGGACGACCCTTCTGTTGTGTCTGGATATAGCGCTTGAGCGCGCCTAGGCGCCGCTTAGGCGATGATTGCACTACGCAGTGGCCTACCGCTCGCTTAGCGCTTACCTCTTTTTAAACCTTGGTGTTTTTATAAGATTGATGCATCATTATCAAGATCTTGCATAATATTAGTAGGGTTATTCTTGTGACTTGGAAGTGAAAAAGAAATCGTAAAATACCTAATAGGCTACAGATTCTACTAGGGGAGTGTTGAGTATTTTAGATAATTTTGTCAAAAACTTCTTGGTTGCTACTTTATATGCGACATTTAACATGGTTGTTGTCAAGGTGTCCAAATAATTAAACTTGTTCTAAGGAAGATTGTTTTGCAAAATTTGTTACTCTAATGCATGCCAAATTGAAGAGGTGATCTATAAATTATGCTTGTAAATCACAATTATTTTCATGGTACGTATAGCTTACTTATTTTGGGTGACCATCTTTATTGTTAAGATACATTGATATGTGATATGCGATTGTTATTAAGAAATGATGACTCTTTTCATTAGTGTTTTCCCTTGTCTGCTATCTTCATGTCCAGTCTTTCGTTGATTGGTTTTTCTTCTTTATCTAGAAAGGTTGGTTCTCTCTTCTGAACATTTTGTATAATTGCAGGGATGGAGGTAGAGCCTTGGGAGTTGCTAGAAGCATGTTTGGGATAGGAACCACTAGTGGAAAACAGCCCTTTTGTCGCGGGCTGTAAGGGCCTTTTGTCGCGGGCGGCCACCCGCGACAACGAAGGCGTGACAAAAGGTCCACCCTTTTGTCGCGGGTCGCTTACCACCCGCGACATATGGTCCACCACGTGGCAGGCGCGGGGTGCCCCAGGGGCACACCCTTTTGTCGCGGGCGGTATTACCACCCGCGACAAAAGGGCCTCTACGTGGCGCGCGCAGAACGCTGCTGCTTTAGGGTTCGAGGTGTGCAGCAACCCTCCCCCCCCCGCCACCGCCCTTTTATTTCATTTTTTCATTTTAAAATAAAAGTTGCATAACAAATATTTGTACGCTACTACAAGTTGTACACGTTCATTCATTATATATAGATCGAGCAAACAAATATTGGGAGCAAAACTTCGTAGATTCCCCTTACACATATACATGGAGCTCACTACCACCGGGACTAAAGCCCGTCGTCTATTCGAACTAATACATGGGGATCATTTGTTGCGCCTATTTGGACTAAACAAGCCGTTGTCGTCTATTACTTCTTTCATTAGAAGTCCCGCCAATTCCTCCGTAATTCCTAGTATGTGCTCGTGCGGTTGGAGATTCTCCCGCATGAAGTCGACCTATATAGGAAAATGAGATGAATATGACTATATCAATCTTGATAACGAAATACTGACGATAATAAACTAAAGTTGTGAATGTTATTGCTTACGTTGAATCTATTATCATTGTGCTTCTCAGTGGTTAACATGCGAATGGACTCGCAAACGTAGTATCCACATAGATTCGTCCCCTGTGGCTGCTGGGCGCACGGTACAAGAGTAAATGTTAGCTTCTCTGCGAAGTTACCCACAATATTATTCTTCAAAGCTCTCCAACACCTGCCAGGCAAAAGAATGATTGAATGAGTGGATAATTAATTGATATCTCACGAAAGATATAGCGCGGCAATTAATGATTGAAATTACCTCTGGAGAATGTTCTGCAAGTCGCGGAACCCGTCCAGGCCTCTACTCAATGAGTCCCTTACTTCAACTATTCCCTTATCAACTTGAATATTTAGCAGAATCCAGTGAAAACTGCACATGTTTATATATATATACGTCATAAATTACACATAACATCGAGTAAGAAAAATTGAATGTGCACAACAGATCAGTAAGACTCTCACCTGTAGTTGTAAGGAAACAGTATTGAATCACAGAAGCTTTGCTCCCCTATAAACCTTAGTAGGTTTTCCCCCGTTTCTTCGACATTATTCTTTGCCGTGTCATGATGTACTTTATCTGGGTCAACAAACCCAACATTGAACATCTTATTACTTCTGCATTCAATGATTTCAGTCTGCATAAGAGAACACATAAGATATAATGAGTATATGCAATGAACAGGAACAACTGAATGAACATGAACTTATATGTAGTTAACAACTTACAAGCAGTAGCAACTCATGAGAGATTTGTCGAGGGCTTCTAAATTGAATAACTGCCAGAGTTCATTCATCTCAATATGGATCTCCTCCTTTCGGAAGTAATATTCTGGGATATCCGCCACGATGTAACTTGTGTTCTCCTTGCACGCATCAAGGTACCACTGATGCAAATTCCGCATATGCGTTGGCAGTTTATGCAGCCGCTCCTGCTGGCCCCGTAGACAAATTTAGGAGCTATATCAGCAATGGGTAGTACTGCATCACGGGCACTCAGCAATTCCTCCACGGTACAGCCAACTTGAGCCGCTAGCGCCGCAGCTGCTTCCAGATCGAAATCACCATGTTCCTGGTACACCGAGGGAACATCTAACACTTTGAGTGGTGGGATCGATTGTTTGGCCTGTTCTCCGAGCTGGGGAACTTCCTTTCTTTTTCTGCCCGTTGTCGCTGCTTGCTTGGCCTTGAGGGGTGCACTTGTTGAACTTGATTTCTTCCCGGCTACACTTCTAGCTGATGATTTGTTCGTGCTAGCACTATCCTTCTTCTTAGCAGTGCCCTTGTCCTCAATTACCCTCGCAAGTGTGCGTGTGTAGTCATCCTTCTTCTCGTGTAAGTCATATTGCGATGATGTGTTCAGAAAATCAAGAGCATATCGGTTACCGTGCATCCATGGATGACTCATCTGCATCATAAGTACAATTATATGTATCAGATGCAATCACCTTGCTAAAATTAGTATTGTACGGACTATACATATATATACGAGAAAATAGTTGCTAACCTTTTAGGATCAAAAAAAGGAGAAATCTTATCAAATAAAATCAAGTGGCATCCCTCACAAGCATTTCATCAAACACCTCTTGTGCACATGAAGAAAAAATGAGCTAGCATACACCTCCACCTTTCACCACCAAGGAAAAAAATGTAGGGAGGTGGGGGGGGAAGCTGGCTGTGAGTATATATAGGCATGCCCTTTTGTCGCGGGCCGTATTACGACCCGCGACAAAATGGGTGCTGGCAGGGGGCGCCAAAGCTAAGACCCCTTTTGTCGCGGGTTGTTATACGGCCCGCGACAAAAGGCCCGCCTTGCTCCGAATGGTTTCGGGGCGACGTGGCCACGCCATTTGTCGCGGGTGCAGGCGCGCCCGCGACAAAAGGCTCCCACGAAAGCCCTGTTTTCTACTAGTGAACATGGCTCGAGGAGGCTGGTCACTTGTGGATTTGGAAAAAAGGGGAGACACGTGGTGAGGTACTACACCGTACTTCAATAGAGGAGATGGTATATTAATTACAAACAGGTTCTTGAAAGTTGATTGTCATGAGTTTTACATACCATGTTGTGGAATTAGATTGTATGAATTGCTTTTCATGATTATTCCTCTAAATATTTTATTATAGTATTTTCTGTGCATATGAATTTTCATGCATATTACTAGACTAATCCGGGGCAACGCACGGGCATTCAACTAGTAGACTTATAGTATTCCACAATGACTAAATTTTTGGGTGCCCTCACGGCTAAACTACTATGCACCCGCAACTACTATGCACTACTCATGGCACTAACCATAGTCCTATTCTCACAACCTGGACTAGGCACGACATGCACAACGGATCAATGATTACCAAGTCCTTGCCTATCTATCAGCTAATGCTAATCCACGGAGGCACACGTGTATCTCTCCTCTTACTAGCTATGCATGGAACTAACTAACACACACTAATTTTCTCTGCATTGTGCACACCGTCCTTGCACACACTACCACAGCTACTAAATGCATGACCGAAGAAATGAAACTCTAAACTTTGCCATAAAAACAAGATTAGTTCTAATAACAAGTACCTCTTCATTTTCAAATATTTAAAAATTCATATTTTAGTGAATAACTCTATCTAAGGGTGAAGTTGCTGGAACCGGTGAACTACGCGAGCTGGTTAGATGCGTGGGGCAGAGGGCTCGTAGCTTATAGTTAAATTATCTAACTTACATTGTCTAAATTGATCTACTTTAAATAAAAAACAAGTAAATAGGAAATAACAAATACATAATATTCGCTCTCATAGTTCTAAAATAGAGTTCTTTATTTATTTATTTTTCCTTTTTATAGTACTAGGACAATTGCCCGTGCGTTGCTATGGGTTAAATTTTATTAAATATTTTTTGATCCGTGGTGGATGCGCAAAACGCACCTTCGTTAACGAAAGTGTCTTCTCGCAAGGACCGCTGCTTCCAAATCTCTTCCTTCCTCGAACCCACAAACGTTGGATCCTTGGTGCTAGTGACCACAATATGGTGTCAGCGTTGAGCACGGAGCAGTTCAGAGGCCAAGCCCAGTTATCAGGCTTTGTGGCGCTAGAATCCGCGGCTCACGCAAGACCTTGCCATATGAAACTCCAAATCAGTTTTGCCTTCATAAGGTGATGCATTTTTTCCCGGAACCCAACTACCGTCTCTAGGCTACTAACTCGACGAGGCTCACTTCCCACTACCGCATCACTCGACCGGGCCGGGCCAAGCATCGGGCTAGGCCTAACAAAGCTCGACGCAGAAAAAACCAGGGCCAGGCCTAAAATTTCGGCCCAAACCCGGCCCATCACATTAACTACCCATTGTGCCTCGGGCCTCTTCCCTATTTGACACAATTTTCAAGCCCAGGCCCGGCCTGGCCCGACCATTGGACCTAAATCTTTGGCCCAGGCCCTGTCCACAGGCATGCTCGGGCTGGCCTAAGCCCGGGAATTTCGGGTCGGGCCGGGTCGGGCTTTCCATGGCCAGGTATACTCGACCCTAATAACATCTTCAACATCATGTTTGGACCCTACGAGTCTATTTTGCGGGCTTTGAAATTACAAGCTAGAGCACTTTTAACATTGATTTTGAAATGTAGAAACAAAGTAAAGAAGCTATAAACCAGAGGAGAAACGGGTCTATATGTCCATCATAAATTCACCAATGTGACTGAAATCCATCATTATTATTTATACTCTGACTTTATTCCTTAGTGGTCATTCTAGTTTTACCCCCTCTTTCATGGACATGTTAGGGAACTAAAAGTAGAATCCATTTTATTTTTGGTTCGTAAGCTATTTAACAGAATTGAGCGTATTATCAGGTGTGTGTAGAAATGAATTGCAGATCCAAATCTTCCAAGCTCGAGACACATTTGTAGGATTATTACTGTCATACAATACCTACCTGACTTCTTCTGTAGTATGCATCGATCTTTGTAAATGCTGAATGCTTGCGTCAGAAACAAGAACTGAAATAATATGCTACAGAAAACTGAAAGATCAAATCATGCAGAATAGTTCCAACATTAGTGCTGTTGTTTGATACCAAGATCTCCTGGAAATTGATGAATGGAAAGCAGGATAAGCCGGACAATGTTGCCCAGCATAGGTCCATCACGTGGCCATCATTAGTAGCAGCGCGAGCACTAACCCTCTTCCACATGGTGCGGCGGCTGCAGCTCGCGACGTGCATGGCGGCCGGCCTGCAGCTCGCGATTTTCGGAGGGAGGCACCACACCATGGCCGGCTGGAGGATGAGTATGCGGCTCTCTGTCGCTACGCTTGGGTGCTGGTCTGAGCGCGATACGGAGCTTGCGGGCTGCACGATGGAGAAGGGTTGGCGACATACGACAGTTATTCAGCAAATCTCATCCGGGCCACCACGAATCTTGTTAGCAGCGTTTGAGAAACTGGTGAGGCTGTGGAAGCCGGCGTTGGCGTTGGGTTTGTGTTGCTCTCCTGCATGTGGAATATGGTGAGGCGGCGAAGAATCGTGCAGGGGGGTTCGCGGGCGATGGCGGCAAGGTGAGGTCAAGGACGCTTTAGGCCTGCATTTTCATGACGCACCAAACCAAACCAAACGACGGAAACACTTTTGCTTTTATTATTAAGTATAGATAGGAAAAATACCCCTAATAATTATGAATCGAGACATATTTCCTAGCTGAAAACCTACATCTAGGAAAATTTGCCCATGCGTTGCACTGGGAGATACGTTTTTAAAATACTGCCAGCAAAATGTATGGGTCGGTTCAGAAGTTTTTTTTATTCACCCAAAAAAATGCTTAAACTTTGTAGGTGAACCACACAATAGATCATGGTTTTTTGAATAACAATGTTTCTTTTGTGCAATGTAAATATGTAAAAAACAATATTTTACACAAAATTATCATTATATATTTACCTGGTAAAAAAAGAGAAAACAATTTTTTGTTGATTATCTATAAATCTGTGTGGCTAGTCTATACATCTACTTTTCCTTTTCAACACGAACAACTGCTCCAATATTCATCCTATCAAGCACAGAAGAGTCGATCATTTTGAAGAATGACAAGCAACCTAGCAGTTCGGGCCAAGTTGTAGGAATTTTTGACACAAAGGACCACTTGCCCCAACGAATTGCCAAAAAGGACCACCTACGAACGGAATTGCCAAAAAAGACCACCTCCGATGTGGCGGCATGGCCTCCAAGCGACACGTGGAGGATGCCGCCGGAGCAAGTGGCGGCAGGGCTTGCCGCCGCCGTACATGGCGGCACGTTTACTCGCCAGTTTCGCTGCGGGACGCCGTCTAGCCTTGGTGGGCCATGCCGCTCCCGTCAGTGGCGGCAGGACGACGTGGCAGGGTGCCGCCGCAGCATCTGGCAGCAGACTCACCGTGCCGACAACCGCTCAGAACTGGCGCTGCGAGCTTCTAGCTAGCTAATGGGCGATTAGCTATGCCATGCGTACTCATCTGTTGTACAGCTTGATCGTTTTCTGAATTCGATGGAGAGTGTGCCCTGGTTTATTCGCCTGTCCTACACGCATGCATTGGTGTAAATTTGATGGCGTGGGGCCGGCGATACGCGCACGTCAGTGCATGAGAAACTCCAACGCTATGACCTAAACCGGACGTGTTGGCCCATCCGGATTAGGCCATTTAGGTGGCCGCGCGAACACGCGGACCTGGCGGACGGTCTGTTTGGGTCGCGCACTACGCCCAACGCGCGGGCACAGCGCAAAAGTCAAAGACAACAAAAAAAACAAAAACAAATTAAATTTAAGCTAAAGTTCATTTAAACTTAGCCCTATTTGAGGCAATTTTTGCACAAAAGAAAGAACTATATGGGCTTTAAACTAAAAAAAGGGGAACCATAGTCTAGGGTTTAGGACGCGGTGGCCGCCGGTGCGCCACCCTACAGCCCCAATGTACTCGTCGTCGCTGCCGTCGATGAGGACGATGCCCCCGGCGGCGACGCGCTGTTCCGGCTGGACACGCCGGAGGGCGCCGGGGACTCCGGCCAGGGCGACCACTGCGCCCTTTCCCAGGCGGAGTGCGGGTCCGGAAGGCTCGCCGGCCTGCGCAGGCTTGCCATTCGCTCCGCCTCCTTCTGCCGCTGCTCCGCCGCAACGGCATGCAGCTCCGCCTTGTTCCGGAGCGCGGGTAGGCGCTCCTTTTCCCGGAGCGCGGCCTGGCGTGTGGCCTCCTCCTGTCGGCGCGCCATGGCGAGGAACGCCCACGCGTCGGCGTCCTCCTTGGCCTTCTTGGCCGCCTCCTCCAGCGTGGAGGCGCGCAGCACCTCGGCGAGGTGCGGCCATTTGGCCTGCTCCTCGAGGTCGTTGACCTCGCGGGACGCCGCGAGGGTGGCCTGCAGCTCGGGGTCGTCGTCCTCCTCGGGCTGAGCCTGTGGCGGAGTAGCCGCGGGCTCGTCGATGTAGAGGCCGGGTAGCCTAGCGGCGTGCGCTGCCGCGAGGCCTCGGCCGCCGAGGTGAAGCAGGTGCGCCGGCGCGCATCGTGCTCCACCTCGAACCACAAGTCCTAGTAGGGACTCGTGTCGCTGTAGGCGGGGTCCTCCTGGAGGTCCACCGGCAGCTGCGCGCGCAGCCTATGGATCTCCGCCAGGCGTGCGCGGCCGGTGGCCGGGATCGGCGGCACCGGAACCCGATCTAGGCTCAGGTGCCAGCCGTGGGGGAGGTGCACTTATGTTCCGGCGTGGGCTGCTCTACCTCCACCACCGCCGGCGGCACCGGCGTATGTTCCGCCGGTTCCCAACTGGCCGTGGCCGGTACCGGATTTCGTCGTGATCGATGACGACGACGAGTAGGCGCAGGCGTTAGTTTTTATATATTTATTTTCGTTTTTTACTATGTAAATTACGTTTTTATGTTGAAAAAATGCGCCATGCCGCTGGAGCCACCTCCAACGCAAATAGACGCGTGGTCAATTTCGACCATTTAGACCGACGCAAACGGACGCACACGGACGCGCACGGATATTTTAGACGTCCGATTTACGTCGCCCCGTTGGGGATGTGCCGAGATGATGATTTTGAATCGAAATGCAGCAGCAGCAGCCTGCATGCATTTGTGTAAATGTGATGGCGTGGAGCCGGCGTACGCGCGGGCGTTCATGCATGGGAAAGGCATGGGACCGGGCCCAACCCTCTGTACAACAGATGAATACGTATGGCGTAGCTAATCGCCCCTTACGCGTCATTTCTGAGCGGTTGTCGGCACGGTGGAGCCTGCCGCCAGAGGCTGCGGCGGCACCCTGCCACGTTGTCCTGCCACCATCGACGGGGGCGGCATGGCCCACCAAGGTTAGACGGCGTCCCCCAGCGAAGCTGCCGTGTAAACGTGCCGCCATGTACGGCGGCGGCAAGCCCCTGCCGCCACTTGCTCCGGCGGTACCCTCCACATGTCACCTGGGGGCCGTGCCACCACATCGGATGTGATCTTTTTTGGCAATTCCGTTCGCAGTGGTTATTTTTGTCAATTCGTTGGGCCAGGTGGTCCTTTATGTCAAAATTTCAAGTTGTAGTGTACCGCACACTGTGTAGAGTTATATCTTCTCATGAGAACATGAAGCAAAATATTCACCACCAGATGTGCTAAATATCAGCAACGTACCCAGTAAAGACGGCACATACCGTAGATTCTTTCCAAGCAGACATATCTTCGGATATTATGAAACTGAGCACACTATACTGATATTAGGTATCCACTGGTCATGCAACATATTACTTGTTTACCATCCTCCACACAACACTTGTCTTCGAAAAATCTCTAATGGAAAATCAGGTTTGAGTGCTAGACTTGTAAGGCTCAAGATATCAAGAATGGAGAAGCAGGCTACACTTGTAAGGCACCGAGCGGCAAACGATGTCGAGGTCCGCCGAGCGGCGGCCAGATGTGCGCACGGGCAGGTGTAACGGGACTGAGAGTAGTTGCAAAGTTGGCCTCAAAGATCTTCCGTAACTTCTCCTAGGAAACCGCGTGTTTCGTCTGCACATCGATCAATCGATCGGTTGTCTTGGTGCCCTCACAGCATCTCCATCGGCGGCCCCAATAGCGAGCCCAATAGCTCTATTGAGGTTCTAGAGAGAGAAAGTGGCCACACGGGCGCTCCCAATAGAAATCCACGAAGCGTCGGCGAGCCCCAAACGAACCCTGTACCAAGGGATGCATTTGGGCGCGCCGGCGACGCATGCAAGGGAACTCCACGTTGGACTGGGACCAACTTCCCAGTACCTGGCCCACTTGTCAATGCCTCTCCCCACCACCCCCCTCTCTCCTCTCTCATCTCTCTCTCCCTTTCTCTACTATTCCCCAACCACTGCTCCATCTTCTCCGCACGACCTTCACCCGCCGGCGAGCCACCACCGCCCTCTGCCTCCCCTTCCTCCTCCTGCAGAGGCCATCAAGGGCCGTCCAGGGGCGTTGACCACGATGTTGGAGAAGACCGAGGCGACGGAAAGAGGCCGGCGAGGTCGCAGAAGGAGGTGGCGCTGGCATGGTGCTCGCCAGCACTGCTGTTGGCCGCGTTGTCGTCGCCCAGTTCGGCCATCATCCTCTTGACCTCTGTTTTTTTCTGAGTTTTTTCCTATTGGGAGTTGGTTTGGGGATTTATCGGTGTGGGAACCAAAATAATTTTCGTTGGCACCTCTCCGGAGCGATTCCAATACGTAGCCGGCAGATGTGTTGCCGGCTACAATATGGAGCTCCCCGGTGGAGATGCTCTCAGTAGCTAGTACAAGACAACTCCTATTACGTTTTGGTGGGTAGACAACGGGGAACTGCGGGATGCATCTTTGGAGATTAAAAGTAAGGTACCAGAAAACCGGCATTGGCAATGCGGACGTGAGTATTTCTTTTGGGTTCAGGTTTTTTTTGCTCGTCAACGCCTTGGCGGCCTCCGGTCTAATTAGCTGCTGAGTAGCTCCGGCGTACGTAATCTGACTTATTTTTTTTGCTTGGATTAGCCACGGCCTGCTCCTTGCCGCTGCACCAAGCTCGGTCCTGAGTCACTCCGCTCAACCTCCGCTCCAGCCCTCCACATCGCTACTCTTGCCCGCACGTCCCAGCGGCCGACCTCGCGCGCCTCTGCCCCCGCAGGCAAGCGCTCCAGCGTCGCGCGCAGCCGAACGAGCCCGCATCCTGCTAACTTCGACGCGCCTCCGACCCCCTGTAGGACCGCGCTCCAGCGTCACCTGCAGCCGCACGAGGCCACCTCCCCGCTTGCTGGGACGCCGCCACCAAGCTCCACTTCTGGCTGGCCGATCGAGCTCGTCCCGCCTCGGCTGTGCAAGCACTTCGTCCGACCAACGCTGGCCTCTGGCCCTCCTCGACACCTTGTTGAGGTCCATGGTGAACCGGACACGAACCAAACATAATCGCCTCGCGCGGCAGGATATTAGGGAGCTACTATACGTACGGTTTGACAGATGTTGAACCTTTTTTTGCCTTCTAACTTACAGGTGGCATAGGTAGGTAATTTTGTATCAACTTGGGGGGTAGTTTTTCGTGACGTACCAAACCAAACCAAACGAGGGAAGCACTTTTGCTTTTATAGGAAAAAATACCCGTGCGTTACCCCGGCGGTACAAATTTAGACCAAATACGTTGATAATAAATAAGTATCTTAAATTTCATAGCATCTGGGTAAAATCGTCCCTAACCATAGTGTCAGAGGTTACATGAAAACTTTCAGACAGAAACCTACAGAGCTGCTGATTCTATCACGATCAACCAAGCTATAAGGTACTCATTAAAATCTCTTTTTAGGAAAAGAATAACGTGGTCGCTAGACATCCTTGCTTGATGTCATTTATCACGGCTTAGAACTTGTGCCAACTGCCGTATGCTCGCTTTGCCAACCGCTGGTCGCCGTGCCCTTCTTCCACACGGGAGCCATCTTGCTCGCCTTCCAAACGCCAATCCCTTTCTTAAACATACTCCCTCCGACCCGAAAAACTGGGCGGGCGGGCGGTCTAATTCAATTTTACAGAAAACCCCTTAGAATTTTAAAAACTTTTGCAATCAGGTCCTCCCATCGTGTTCCTCGCATCCTGGAGACCGCGCGCCGCTGCTCCCCGGCAAGCGCGTGCCGCTGCTCCCCGGCGACCGCGCGCCTCTACTGTCCGGCCACCGCGCGCTCCCCGGCGACCGCGCCGCTGCTCCCCGGCGACCGCGCGCCTCCGCTGTCCGGCCACCACGCGCTCCCCGGTGACCGCGCCGCTGCTCCCCGGTGACCGCGCGCCGCTGCTGTCCGGCGACCGCGCGCCGCTGCTGTCCGTGGCTCCGCCCTTTCCCGCGGAGAGATCCTAGCGGCCGGAGGCTTCCCCTTCCCCTGCCCAGGCGACCTCGTCGACGGAAGGGTCGAGCTCGCCGACGGAAGGCTGGAGCAAGGTCGCGCCGGTGGAGGACGAGCCGCCGGAGAACCGCAGCTCTTCCAACCTCACCGGAGTATCCTCGTCGCTGCTGCCCCCAGGCAGGTGAGCTTGCCCTCTTCTTTACCTTGTGTTCCCGACTCACTGAACTGGAGCTTCACGTACTGGAGGATCGGCTTCTTGGCCTGCATTATCATTTCACAGAAACAAAGGCTCAATACAAACAGAGGCAGCAGAGAGAAAATACAAACAGGCATGCAACTATTTATCAAGACCATGTCTCTGTTAGTTGATAACCTCTTTACGCTTCTCAGCACGCTCCTCCAAGCGGAAACTAAAACCAGAGGCAGTAAGAGAGGAGTTCCTCACAGGTCACAGCTCAAGCTTTAATCCGGCTTCTGCTTGGGAGAAGAAGCAGAGGAAGAGGAGAAGACGTGTGCTCACCTGTTGAGGGAAGCCCGGTGAATGAATCCCGTGAGGCAGACGAGGCGAACTCCCCGGCTCCTCCGTGGCAGGCTTCCCGTGAAGAGGAAGTGGGGAGCGTGGGCGGAGAAGACGGTCGATTGATTGATTCTTCCCATGCCGCCGGTGCTGGCTGGCGTGCTGCCTGCTTCCGCCGTCCGCCGCAGCAGCCTATACAAGGAGAGACGGCGCCTTTCGCGGCCTGCTCTGCTTCCGCTCTGATCAGGAAAGCTCGCTCCCTCGGCCTGTCACATCCAAGAATCCCCGCCCATTTGTGGGACGCCCCTCCGGTTGCCGACGCCGACGAAACACGTAGTTGTCGGCCACGAGCGCGGCGACCGGCAGACCCTCCTCCTCCGGTGAGCTGGACGACGGCGCCGGCGAGGATTTGTGTAGCCGCCGTCCAAAAGAATCGAAATTGGATCGAAAAACAGAGCCTCGAGGCTCGGCTAGGGTTTGTGGAGGGGCTGCGTAGCCAAGCTTCCAGGCCATGGGATCTACAGGGAAGGATGCGGTAGCTCTGGGCGGTGGTCGCGCGGCGAAGGTAGTGGGCGGAATCAACCGGAGACGGCCTAGCGCCGGCGGCGGGTGAAATGGGGAATGGGAGGCGGACGGGATCGGGCGTTGACGAACTGATTTCTTCAGGTGAATAACTGCAGGGGCGTTTTCGTAAAATTACCCGCCCGCCCAATTTTTCGGGTTGGAGGGAGTAGTAAAATTTACTAAATCTTCTGTTGTGCCAGAAATTCTAGGTGAATTCAGATGAGAAATTTGATTTCTGCTATAAACAAAATCTGATTTCAAGGAGTACCCAAATTATCCAGGGTCTAGAAAATATACTGAATAAAAATCAGATCATAGCAACGCAGATCACAAATGAGATTGCTCTAGCAACATATCTGGAAAAAGAAGAAGTGTTTACCTACGATGATTGCTTTAACGTCCAGGGGAGCTGTGCCAGGTCACTGCCACACATGACGAAAATACTCTTTTCTTTACCAATCTTACGTCTGATAAAATCAGATTCACGCCAGGACATGGAACGGCACCAAGGTTGTGTTGGCCTCACACAACTTGAGTTTCCCCGAGACAAAACGTCGAGAACGCCGGGCTTGCCGGTCGAGCCGAGACGCACGTACTGAACTTGGTCGATCTATTCCCTGGGACGAGCTAAGCTTTTTGGTGAACGCCTCTCCAGAGGTGCGTTCGATTGTAGAGCTCAGAGTAGTTTGATTTGGATGTCAATCTTATGGAACACATCTGATGCGGAATCAACTAATCCACTTGCTGATTGGAATTCCCTTGCTCCGCACGTGGTAGATGTACAACAAAGCGGAGACCATAATCCAATTCTTTTCCTTCTCTCCCATCTTCCCCATTGTTGCTTGCTCCGTGCTGTCTTGCTGGTTCTGCTCTGCATGAACTCTCGTCCCACTATCCAGTCTGGCTTGCGGCGATGGTGGTGATGCCCTACACCCCTGGTGTATACCCTGCTAGAGCCGACGGGAGGACATTTGACATAGCGTATGCCATGCGGAAAGTCCATTTTAACGGCACCGGTAACTACCGGATGCACATCCACCAATCGCCTCTTCGTGATTCGTGCTACATTCCTTTTCTATATCTAGTGTGTATCATTTCTATATAATATATCTACAAAATTTAAAAGAAACTTTGGTAAATTTTCGTATTTTCTTTATATAAGACGTGATCCGTGATACTTTAAACAAAAAGTAACTACAACAATTCAAATATGCGCGAAATATATGTATAATGTGGTTGAAATAAGAAATTTGTTATTTATATCTAATAAATATTATAGATATATCATATCGTAGTAAAATAGACAATAAATTGAAAGCAAATTAGCACGAATCACGAGGCAACTACCGGTCGGATGATGACCGGTAGTTACCGGTTCCGTTAGAAAATCCTCTCTTGTATGCCATGGCGCAATTCATTAGTGTCGTGTCCGGCGGCCATCTGGCTACCGCGGGATGCAGTTGCGCTCTGCACGAACTCCCGTGCTACTCTACATGGCACCTCTCGCGTATACTATGCTACACCCGACGGGAGTCGCTTGTGCAAGACAACAGCATCAGGCAAAAGTTCAGCTTGGACGCCATCGCGGGAGGCTGGACAAATCGACGGGGCCAGGCACGCGCGTGTATATAGAGGGCTGGCTTGGCTTGCGGCCTTGCGGGGCAGGGGAGGAGATTGGGTTTGGCACGTCGCACGCGCGCTGGGTGACTGCGTGAGGGGCACGGTCTCCTGTTTTCTCCCGTAGATCAAACGAAACGTTTTTTTTTTTCACTTATAGGTGGCAAAGGGGTAAATATTATCACCTCTGAGGGCAAATTAGATGACGTACCAAACCAAACCAAACCATGGAAACACTTTTGCTTTTATTATTAGGTATAGACTAGGAAAATTTGCCCGTGCGTTGCTACGGCGGCATGGGTGAGACTGGTAATAAAAAAAACATAAATATAAAAAATAATTACAATCAACTAATAAAAACTTAATTTTCCCGGGTGGACATGCTAGATATGTAGATATAGCTCACAAATCAATCTCTAATAAAATAGCTTACATAACGGCAAAATAAAATTGATCGCATACACACTACCCTTTCTTTTTTATTAGGGTAATTGAACAACCTTCAAAATACACAATCTTGTTCCACGACAATGGAATGAAATATCCATCTGTATATTAGATCGCATGTTTAGATTCCCAGTTTTTTCCAAAAAACTGCATCGAGTCTCTTCTCGCAGAACAATCTTGAATCAGCATTGTAGATGTGCAGGGATAATTGGTTCTTTATATGCCCCAATTTTGAACATCTAGTACTACTGTTGATGTTGCAATCTGCAAATCAAGGAAAATGGCACTCATGTCCAGAGATGGCGCAGGGGATTGACATAAATATTTGATGCTTGTACTGCAACCTAATCCAGGGCAATGACTAAACAAACAATGATTTGGGTTGTGTTTTTTGCAAAGGAAAAAAAAGATTAAGCTGATGTATATACATGTATCAGCAGAAACGTAGAAATAAGACACTGTACTGAGCTGTTCCCGGGTAAAACAAACCTATCCTGCCTCGATGCAAACTGCCTGTCAATAGAAAAACCCGTGCGCTGCAGTTTCTGTCTTTAATTTCCAGGCAAGGAGACGGAGCCAGAAACACATATAAATCCACCTCAATAAACAACGTGATGGATCCTACAGGAGGCTGGCGGCATCATGCATTTAGCTGAAGTAGACAATGCAGGTGGGGCTGGACTGGCGAGGCAGGATTAGGCGTGGCCGAAACAGCTGAAGACGGAGGCGTGCACGGAGCTCCGAGACTCCAACTCGCCGGCAGGGAGGTCGCCACGCAGATGAAAAAGTTTATAGTACCAGCCTCACAACGGAGGGCTCTGCTTTGACGGTGGCCTCAAACAAATCCTTTGAGCTAACCGCCGACACGCCTAGAGCGAGTTCTTCATCTCCCCAAAAAATCCCCTTCTTTCAATCAAACCAAATCAGAAAAGATCATCCATCCTCTTCCCAAATCACCCCTCAATGATCCATGTCCATCATCCTCCATGATGGAGATCCTAGACCGTGCAAGCCAAGCTCATGCGGGTGGGCCGGATCAGATGCAGGTAACGACGGGACGTCCCGCCATGGGTATTCGTATAGCTCATGGAGGGAGCGGAGCAGGAGCTTTAGGTCGGGCCAGAACCTGCGCGCGGTCTCATGTCCATATCGTGGCCTCTCTTCTCCTCGAGCTGGAGGCCTCATCGTCCTCTATAAAATCCTCTTGTACGGGAGCTCGCTAGCAAGCCTCGCTAAAAATCCATCGGTCGATTCAATCGATTGGATTGGCTCAGATTTAGAGTCTCTGCCTGTGGCCACAGTGCGGACGTCGCGGGTGGGTCGAGCTATCGCCCATGGAGTGGAGGACGGGGAGGGTGTGGGGCGGCGTCTTCATCGGTATCACGAGTACCGGCCAGCGGCGCGTGAATAGGGCGGGCCGGCGGCGGATTGGGGGCTCGCGCGAGCAAAGGATCGATTGGCGAGCACTTATCCAGATCGTACCCTCCTCTATCGAACCGCTATTTAACTCAAGCGGTGGCAATACCCGTAATTTATACTGAAACATAAGGGCAAATCTAAAACGGACAAAAAAAGAGGGGAGAAACCTTACCTCCTTTATTAGTAGGCATAGACTAGGAAAATACCCGTGCGTTGCTACGGATAGATTTAAGTTTCATACTGCCTCCATTCCATATTAATGAAGCTAGTTTATTACAAATTTATAATAAACCAGCATCAATTATATGAACACAGGTAGCTTATTTCATGCTCGGAGAATTTTTTGTAAGTTTAATTTTCAATTCAATCTAAGTAGCCCATTAAGGATTGTTGTTGTATGTGCATAGGGGTTCATTTCGATTTCGATACCTTTCCTATTTTACCTATGAGGGGACAATAGAAGGTGGGTCTGGAGAACAAGCACCATGGGTTGTCAAATAATTTCATGGTGTACTAATTTCGTGGAAAGAAATACTACTCCCTCCAATTGTTCGTATTTGTCACTAATTTAGGTATATGTAGAACTAAAATATATCTAGATACATTCGTATTAGCTAAAAAAGATAGATGCTTGATATGTGATTTTAAAACTGATGAAGACCGAAGAGCATGGCTCACAGTGCACGGTACATAGTGCAAATCCCCAAAATTTGACAAAGTAGAACGAGTGAAGATTGCGTAATGATGGGTCTGGCCAGTGGCCACCATATAGGCATTGTCGTTTTTTAAATTAAAAATTACGTGCTGATAGAAGTGTTGTGCCTTGCAAATGTAAGATACTCCCTCCGTCCATAAATAGATATCTTATATTTGTCTAAATTTAGATGTATCTATACACTAAATAGTGTCTACATACATCCAAAATTTGATAAATCTAAGACATCTATTTATGGACAGAGGTAGTAGGTTATTTCGAGGCCTGCACGTGGTTCGTTGTGTGTAAGGGCCTGTGGGGCCGCGCTATTGGATTAACGGCCCGAATCTTACGTGGGGTACTAAATTTATGGACGAAGTCTTCTTCCTCCAATCTCCGTCCTCCCTCGTCTCTGTCGGCAGCCATTGACCATATCGAGCAGCCTTCCCATTCCGATTCGCCACACCAAAATACCCCAGATCCACGAGGAAATTCATTTGCCATCTCTAGCATCAGAACCAGCGGCTCAGCGGAGGCCCCGCCATGGACGAACCAGTAAGGCCCATGGCGATGGCCCCGTGGCTCCCCGGCTCAAAGGACCCTCACCCGTGTAAACATCCGAATTTTTAAGTCCAGATGCCTATTATGCCATACATCGCAATCCCAGGAAGATTGTTTTTGCGAGACATAACAGTTGATATCATAGAGTCATCATTCATTACAAACCATAGTCTTATTACAACAACAGATCACATTATCCACACTTACAATAATAGTTGATCTAATGATCAATAAACACAACACATAGCGGAAGCGAAGTAGTAGTAGTCCATCTAATCCACAGGCAACGCTTGACGTTAGGAGACGATCCTAGTGCTCGTAGTTGTCCTGCTGTCCGTCGTCCGGATACTGCTGCTCCTCTTCATAGTCTGGCCATTGGAATAGCCAGGGACACAGCCATGAGTACTTTAAAGTACTCGCAAACTAATACTAATGTAAGTACTATCAATTTTATTAAGGGGGTGCTAAGCTGTAGGTTTATTTGCATAAAGCCAATTTTATTTCATAAACCTTAAAAAAGAAGACTCCTCATTTGCCTAACTTAACTCAAGTGGGAACATTAGTATCATTCCCACAACCATGTTGTGTTCAAGTCAAAATCATCATTCACTTCACCATTCATTTTAGAAACCTCTGACAACGGTACAGTATGGCCTTTCCAATCGTCCGTAACCGTGGACACGGCTATTCGAATAGTTTTACACTCTGCAGAGGTTGCATACTTGTGCCACAACTTTTGATTACATCCGTCAGGGATAACCCTGAATAATCATAACTCAGTATGCGGATCATCAACCATAACCTTTCACTTATAAACTTTAGTATAGGCACCTCTCCCCATGAGTTTGGCCTCCCGGTGATAACCAACTGTTATCCCGGGAACTGCACAGGGCTTGGGTCGTACATTCACCTCATTTCACGTCATTTCACTTTCAACGGAGGCAGCCTCGGCATAACTCCTATGACGCTTGTTTAGAGGGAACCCATACTAAGGCACATAAGTTTCTAGTTAAGCCTTACCCATAATCAGGTATTGTGGAGGTACTCAAAATTGGAAAGGTATCGCATTCAAACCCAATCATCAGTTTTTGTCACCAAGTCATTCAGGTCATATTCAACTTCCAAATCTTTCAATGGAATAACTCATCATTCCAAGGTTTTCAAAGTCCTTTGATTCACATGTTCCCATCTAGAGTAGTAAATTTTATTTTAGCACTAGCAACTAGTCATGAGTGGTGCTAACTTACTTGTAGCTGTTTAGGCTAAGTTTGATGCTCTTGTACTCCTCTTATACTTAGACCAAAGTTAACTATAAAAGTAAGCTTTAATAAATAAGTAAAAGACTTTGTAAGAATAAAACTTGGGATGGGATCATGAAGCAATAAAGTAATAGGTGAGTGTGCCTTGCTCTGGTAGAGCTTTGCACTTTGCAAGAATATTAGCTTGCCTTGAGTGGTGTATTGATCAAAGTGTTTTTCTTCCTCCTCGTAGACCTCCTCCTCCTGGTATTCCTCGGTACTAGCGTCTATAAACGGATACGAGGTATACAATCACCAAACAATTCTTAAGGCTAGACTAAGCACACAAATGGTTCACACTAATCATTCTAGCATCACACAGTAATCATGAGAGGGGGTTGACTTGAGCTTTAAGAAACTTGTAAGAGAAAATAATTTCCTCTCATTGAATCTTCTTAAGATTTAATTTCCTCAAATAATAAGGGATGATCATTTGTTGACCAAGGTCAACACCTCATATATATCATTTGGGAAAAGATTTAAATGAGATACTATATCTCATGCAATTTAACTACTATGGAACAATTTAATATCATTAAGTAATTAAACATGAGGTACTATAGACTAAGATCATTACCTCATCTTTCACTACTTAAGACAAGATTTAAATGAGAGAGTAACTCTCATACTATTTAAACAAAATAATTTGGATGATTTAAATGGACTAGAAATGGCTCCATAGCCATTATTTTTGCTCTAGCCCATGATCATACAAACAACTATGCTATCTTTTTGCATAAACAATTAGGGTTTGTCAAATGTGATTTGTGAGAGTTGGAATCAACTCAAAATCATTTTTGGTTGAATTTTAAATAAAGTTCGAAGTTGGAAAAGGCCCTGCCTTTTATTTTTGCTACGTTAATTCTACAATACATCTAGGGGTGTAACCAGTGTAGTTATTTAGATCTTTTCCTACTCTTTCCAAACATATAAAGTTTGTTGAGTTTGGTTTAGTAGATTTGAAACAATTTAAGTTTGAAGTTGGCACCAGTATTGCATTTGATTTAAAAGAAATAAACCAAATTTGAAATTCTGGGCCGCGCGGGAAAAGCTTAACGGGCCGAAGCGAAAATAACAGAGAAAGCCAGCCCAGCTACGCGTCCAGCGCGGGTGGGCTATCTGACGAGGGGGTCCACCCGTCAGTGGCTCTTAAACGCGCGAAACGGTACGAGCGACGTGAAGCGTAGGATTAGAATTAGATCCAACGGCGCACGAGCGTCGTCTTCTCCGGCGAGATGCCGTGGCTCAGGCGGCAAGGCTAGGGGGTGGGAGAGCCTACCGGTGCTCCGGCGGTCGACGGCGAGGTGCGCGACGATGTTGGCGTGGACGATGAGGCTCCTGGTACCGGCGCCGTGGCTCGGGGAAGCTCCAATCGACGGCGGTGATCTGCGGGTACTGGCGGGCTCCAGCTTCAAATTGGAGCTACTCCGGCGAGGATGTGGCTAATTCACTGGTCGAGGAGAAGCAAGGATGGGAGGAGAAGCGGTGAGTGTGAAGAAATGAGGCGCGGGGGTGCTCTATTTATAGCTGGGATGGGGTGCTGCGGCGGTGTGCTCGGGTCGCTCATGGCGCGGCCATTCCAGTGCTCGAAAGGCCAAGGCGAGGACGGCACGGGGTCGCTGGCATCATGGGGAGCCTCGCGTGCTAGCTGGCGCGGCAAAAGCATGAGGGACGGTGCAGTAGGCGGCGGCGTCTGCTACGGGTCCGGCGGCAAAGTTTATTCGCGGGCGGCGGCGACAGAGGTGGTGCAGGCGCTCGAGCATGTCTAGCTTGTAGCCTTTGGCGTGGAGGTGCTTGATGCAGAGACGGAGGGGCAGGGAAGGACGGATGCGGCGGCGCATGCTACCGCTCTGGCGCGTCCAGTGCGCGCTCACCGCGCAGGCTGGCACGTCCTGGACACTCTGGGCACGTACGGGGCTGGCCAATGCCGGCCTCTCGCGTGCCAGGGCTTGGCATGGGCGTGCTCAGGGAGGTCTGGGGATGCTCTGTGACAAGGTGAAAAGAGAGGGAAAGGACCAGAGATGGGAGATGGCATGGAGGGTGCAAGGGTGCACGGCCTGGTCACCTCCACACTTTAATCGACAAGGTAAAGACATGGTTCGATCCAGGAGACATAGGAGTACAAGAATGGTCAGGGTTGGTCTCAAGTTTAGGCCAAAAGCTGCTGGGTAAAGGCATGTGTGTAAAAAGCAGATGCTTGCCCACCAGGTGTTCGACAGAATGGCCGCATGAGAAATATTTTTGAATTTTGCAAAGATTTTTGTGGAGTTGATTTGAATAAAGTTTGGAGTAGAATGGTGGTGGTGGTGTACAAAATGGTGCAGTTTTGTGAAATCACAAAATGGGTATGATCTTCTTTTTGTTTCAATGTTGCTACTTGTCCATTTTATATTAAGCAATGTAGGCAGAGTCAACTATGGTGGTCAACACAAAAAGTGTTCACCTTGATATGCTCTTGGATGAGGTGGAAAAAGATGGGAGGGTTTAGTTTAGGATTTGCTTAATAGAGGGGCTCAAAGTGGGTAGGATGATATAAAAGTCACATGTGACCATTAGTGCATGTGAGTTGGAAAATCATTTTATTTTCATTTTGATTTGGTTTTTCTTGATCCCATTGATGTGGTTGAGTGTTAAAAAGATATAAGAAAGTAATCCAAGCAATGGAACCAAGTTTGGTGGCCTTTTGCTCAAATTTGCAATTTGGCCGATTTTCTCAAATTTACCTCTATGGACAATTTTGTTTTCTTTTGATTTTCTTTTGTTTGACCTCTGAATTGAGTTCAAGAGTGATGGGTAGGGTTTATCAAGGTTGTTGAAGCCCCTAAGCAAAGTAGGGCATGGTCTAGACTTGTATTTCTAAATATGTCCATAGGCTTAAACAAGCCCTTATTTGAATTTAGTTTATTTTTAAATTGGTCTCCTTTTTATACCAAAAGGTGCAAGGTTGTCTTAGAAACAAAGTAAACAAGGCACACACTCAATTCATGGCAAATGCAATCACTATGCATGCATCATAAGCAAGGATTTAAATTTCTATTCAAGTTTTTGTTAACCCTAGAATTTGGTATTTGGGAAATCTCATTCTTTATTGATTTGGATTTTTGGGATGTTACAAACCTTTCCCCCTTACAAAAGATCTCGTCCCGAGATCTAAAGAAAACTAGGAACTAAAGAGATTGGGATATTCCTTCTTCATATCATCTTCGCGTTCCCAGGTGGCTTCTTCCTCAGTATGGTTACTCCATTGTATCTTCAAGAACTTGATACTTCTGGTGCGGGTGGTTCGAAAAGCTTCTTCGAGGATACGAACAGGCACTTCATGATAGGTCAAGTCCTTGTTAATATCCACCGATCTATGATCAATGTTTTTTAACACCTCCGTCTTCTCCGGAACTTCTAGGCACTTCCGAAGGAGTGATATGTGAAACACATTATGCACCGCTGACATTTCTTCCGATAGTTCAAGCTGATATGAGACTTCTCCTCGGCGACTCAGAACTTTGAAGGGTCTGACATATCGGGGTGCAAGCTTTCCTCTGAGTTGGAATCTTTGCATTCCTTTGAGGGGTGAGACTTTGAGATACACAAAGTCTCCGATATTGAAGGTCATCTCTCGGCGTCTCTTGTCGGTGTAACTCTTCTGTCTCGACTGAGCGGTCTTGAGGTATTCGCGGATCTTGTGAACCTTCTCTTCAGCTTCTCGGAGAATATCTGGGCCGAAGATTTGACTATCTCCGACTTCCGACCAGTTAAGAGGGGTACGGCACTTCCTTCCGTACAAGGCTTCAAAGGGGACCATTTGCAAACTGGCTTGGTCCTTGTTAATATCCACCGATCTATGATCAATGTTTTTTAACACCTCCGTCTTCTCCGGAACTTCTAGGCACTTCCGAAGGAGTGATATGTGAAACACATTATGCACCGCTGACATTTCTTCCGATAGTTCAAGCTGATATGAGACTTCTCCTCGGCGACTCAGAACTTTGAAGGGTCCGACATATCGGGGTGCAAGCTTTCCTCTGAGTTGGAATCTTTGCATTCCTTTGAGGGGTGAGACTTTGAGATACACAAAGTCTCCGATATTGAAGGTCATCTCTCGGCGTCTCTTGTCGGTGTAACTCTTCTGTCTCGACTGAGCGGTCTTGAGGTATTCGCGGATCTTGTGAACCTTCTCTTCAGCTTCTCGGAGAATATCTGGGCCGAAGATTTGACTATCTCCGACTTCCGACCAGTTAAGAGGGGTACGGCACTTCCTTCCGTACAAGGCTTCAAAGGGGACCATTTGCAAACTGGCTTGGTAACTGTTGTTGTATGAGAATTCTGCATAAGGCAAGCAGTCTTCCCACTTAGATCCATATCCGAGCACACAGGCTCTCAACATATCCTCAAGTATCTGGTTGACTCTCTCGGTCTGTCCATCAGTCTGCGGGTGATAAGCTGTGCTGAAGTTCAGACGGGTTCCTAGTCCTTCATGTACTTTCTGCCAACTGAGGTGAATTGAGATCCTCTATCTGACACAATTGACTTAGGGGTTCCGTGCAGGCTGACTATTCTTGAGATGTACAACTCCGCTAGCTTAGGGCCTTGATAGGTGGTCTTGACGGGGATGAAATGGGCGACCTTGGTTAATCTATCAACTACTACCCAAATAGAATCATTTCCTCTGCTTGATTTGGGCAATCCAGTGATGAAGTCCATTCCTACCGAATCCCATTTCCATTCAGGAATCTGTAGTGGTTGCAGCAATCCTGCGGGTCGCTGATGTTCGGCCTTGACTCTCTGACAGATGTCACACTTGGCGATGTAACTTCCAATCTCTCGCTTCATTCCATGCCACCAAAATTGTTCATTCAGGTCTTGGTACATCTTGGTTCCTCCGGGATGAATGGAATACAGGGTATCATGGGCTTCCTTCAGAATGACTTGCTTCAACTCTGAATCTGATGGCACACATAGGCGTCCGTTGTACCACAGAACTCCTTCTTCGGTGAATCCCTGTGCCTTTCCTGCAGCTATTTGACTCTTGATTCCATCAATGCTGGCATTTCCCTTCTGGGCTTCCTTGATCTGACTCATCAAAGTGGGTTGAAGCTCAATGCTCGCTAGGAATCCTTCACTAACTAGCTCTAGCCTAAACTGTTCAAACTCTTGATACAAACTAGGCTGTTCTATTGCGATCATGGAGTTTAACTGACTTGGCTGTCTACTCAGGGCATCCGCTACCACATTGTCCTTGCCGGGATGGTAGTGAATTTCCATGTCATAATCCTTGATCAACTCAATCCATCTTCTCTGCCTCATATTCAGCTCTTTCTGGGTGAAAATATACTTCAAGCTCTTGTGATCCGAATAGATCTCGCATCGATTACCCATGAGGTAATGACGCCATACTTTCAAGGCTAAGACTATTGCTGCTAGCTCTAAGTCATGGGTTGGGTAATTCTGCTCATGTTGCTTCAGTTGTCTTGACAGATATGATATCACCTTGCCTTCTTGCATCAACACACATCCAAGACCAATCTTGGATGCGTCACAATAGACGTCAAATGGCTTGGTGATGTCTGGCATGATCAATATTGGAGCTGAGGTCAATCTGCTCTTGAGCTGCTGGAAACTTTCCTCACATTTATCGGTCCATTCAAACTTCTTATCCTTCTTCAACAATTGAGTCATTGGTCTTGCTATTCTGGAGAATCCTTCAACAAACCGGCGGTAATATCCCGCCAATCCGAGAAATGCACGGACTTTCGTCTGAGTGGTTGGGGCTTTCCATTCTTCAACGGTCTGGATTTTGGAGGGGTCAATGGCAATTCCTCCTGCAGACAAGATATGTCCCAGGAATCCTACTTCCTTTAACCAAAACTCACATTTGCTGAACTTGGCGTACAACTGATGCTCCCGAAGGGTATCTAGGACCACTTCCAAATGTTGCTCATGTTCTTCTTCTGACTTGGAGTAGATTAGGATGTCGTCGATGAAGACAACGACAAACTTATTCAAAAAGCTCATAAAGATCTTATTCATGAGATTCATGAAATAAGCGGGGGCATTGGTCAATCCAAATGACATGACATTGTACTCATACAATCCATATCTGGTGGTGAAGGCAGTCTTGGGGATATCCGTTGCACGAATCTTCAGTTGATGGTAACCAGTCCTAAGATCAATCTTAGAGAACACTTTGACACCGGTCAATTGGTCAAACAGGTCTTCTATCTTTGGCAAGGGATACTTATTCTTGATGGTGACATCGTTAAGCTTACGGTAATCCATACATAAACGGGTGGCACCGTCCTTCTTATCCACAAACAAAACTGGGGATCTCCAAGGCGACGCACTTGGTCGAATCAGCCTTTGTACCATGTCATCCAGTTGCTTCTTCAGTTCCACTAACTCTGCGGGGTTCATGCTATAGGCTCTCTGGGCTATGGGTCCGGTTCCAGGGATTAACTCAACGATAAACTCGATATCCCGATCTGGGGGCATACCGGGTAGATCATCAGGAAACACATTCGGGTATCGACAGACTACCCTGATCTGATCCAAGGTTGGTTTGGCTAAACTCTAGTTGCAGGTGAACTTCCTGGGCAGCCTTTCAGACACGTGTTGTACTAACACTCCGGTGCTACTAGTCATGGTGATGGCCTTCTTGGCACAATCAATCAATCCATGATGTTTCGACATCCAGTCCATACCCAATACTACTTCCAAACCTTTTGTTCCCAGAACAATCAAATTTGCATAAAAAACTATTTCATGTATTCTGATGGGTACATCTTTGCAAATTTTCCTAGCTTTTGTAGTTGAACCAGGTATTTGAACTATCATGACATGTTTCAAACTGATTGGTTGAATCTTACTAGTGCATGCAAAATCTTCTGTAACAAACGAATGCGATGCTCCGGATTCAAACAACACTCTTGCAGGTATTGAGTTAACAGAGAACATACCCAGCACGACATCTGGTGCTTCCTGGGCTTCTTCGGCATTCATGTGAAAGAGGCGGCCGCTGCGGTTGTTCGGGTTGTTCGGGACAAACTTCCTGCCGGTTGAGACACGGTGTTGCTGCTGAGCAGGTGCAGCGGTATTGGGGGCAGTCTTGGCTAACCTTTTGGGGCACTCATTGGAGTAGTGACCCACAATTCCACATTCATAACAGGTTATTGTAGACTTGTCCTTGGGGGTGATGGGAACAGCGTTGCTCCCAGTCCTTGGAGCAGTGTTGGTGTTGTTGTTGTTGTGGTTGCTGGGGGCTCTCATCGGGGCACGGTTGAAGTGGTTGTTGTTGTTGTTGTTGTTGTGGTGGCCTCCTGGCCTGGGGTGTCCTCCACCACGGTTGGGGAAACTGGGGCGTGACAGCGGTGCTGAGGGCTTGTTGAATCTGGGGGCAAACCCTCCACTTGGGTTGGGGCGATACTTGGGCGTATTGCTGGGCCCACTCTGGTTCATCATCCGGC
This sequence comes from Lolium multiflorum, assembly GCA_030979885.1. Lineage (NCBI taxonomy): Eukaryota > Viridiplantae > Streptophyta > Magnoliopsida > Poales > Poaceae > Lolium > Lolium multiflorum. The sequence goes on along the minus strand of CM061747.1, from coordinate 6,437,108 downwards.
GCTTGCGGTTCTCATTAGCTTGGTGGAGTTTTCCCTCCATCTGGATGGCTGAGTCCACCAGGGCTTCTAGATCAGCAAAGGGGATGTTGACCAGTACAGTCTGCATCTCATCGTGCAGTCCGTTCAGGAATCTTTCTTTCCTTTTTCGGTGTCGGTCTCATCCGGGGCGTACCTTGACAGAGTGAGAAACCTGTCGCGGTATTCTACCACGGACATCCTTCCTTGTTTAAGTTCCCGGAACTCATCCCTCATCTTCTTTATCAGACCCGGGGGCACGTGGTACTTGCTAAACTTGAGCTTGAAGTCTGCCCAAGTCATTACCTGCCCGTCATTCATTGCACGGGTACTTGTCCACCATGCTCTGGCAGGTCCTGCCAAATAGTGGGTGGCAAACAGTACTTTTTCTGCTGCTTCAACTCTAGCTACTTCCAAGTTGTTTTCCATTGTCTGGAGCCAATCATCAGCATCTAGGGGCTCCTCGGTCTTGCTGAACATGGGTGGGTTGGTGTTCTGAAAGTTCTTCAACTTGGATCCCGGATGATCATGGTTTCCATGGCCTTGATTGTTCTGTGCTATTTGCTGCAGTGCGGCAATATTGGCTTGTCTTTTAGCTCGTTCAGCCTCTCTATCTGCCATCATCATTTGTAACATCTGCATCATGGCATCTTGGTTTGCGCTTCGGGTTGGAGGGGCCATCTGAACATGGAGATAGATCATGAGATAAGAGGGAATTTTCTATGGCTTGTTTTGGGATAATTTCAAAAAATTTAAAACTTGAGTACTTGACATGTTGAAATTTAACACACTTTTATTCATTCATTCAAGCAACATTACAAACTAGCACCCATGGTTTTAAGAACCATTTCCTCATTCTACGATACAAGGGACCGATACAAACTCACACCTACGCAAGTGAACAAGTGATACTACTCTTCATCAACATCTATCGGAGTGAGAGCATCCCCTCCGGCTTCCATGAACTCATAGCCCTCCACATAGGGGTGGAAGGCCAGGTCTTCATCTTCCTCTTCCTCCAAGTCATCGTCATTGCTCACGTAGGAGTATCCATCTCCCTGGATGTCCTTCTCCTTCTCCTTCCAGGTCCTTCAGTTGGTTTTCCTGGGCCTGGACAGTCTCCTTCAGTGAGGCTATCTTTGCGCGGAGGTGGGCGATGGTGTAGTCCTTCTTTGCATCCTGACGGCGAAGAGTCTTGCGCTCCTTGGCAAGGATCTTGATGGTCTCGGTCTGCTGAGCCTGCTGGATGTAGGTGTGGTTGGCGTAGGAGCGGGAGTTGTCCAGCTCCATGCGGGTCTCACACAGCATGTAGTCAAGGTGCTCCACATGGTACTTCACCTCGGGGTGAGGTGACAGATCCATCGGTGCTCCCATGGAGTCATGCCTTGCGAGGTGGAAGTAGCGGGTTCCCCTGATCTGGGGCAGGTTCTGCCCACACAGACGGGCGAGTGCTTCCTGCATGGCACGAGCGAGTCCGTCCGCCCAGTTGTTCTCCCTCAAGGAGAACTGGATCCTCTCAGACATGGGTGGCTCCAGCTTTCCGTGCAGGTCTGCAATGATGACCCACTACAGCTGCCCTCCGGGCTGATCGTTGACTTGCCCTCCGAAAAACTCCGGGCGTGGGCGCCCGAGGTACTCTGCCAACTCCTTCAAGTCCTTCTCGAAGACTAGGCTTCCTCCATTGCCTAGCTGGTAGAACTGGGTCTGGGTGAACTGTTCCATCTGTAGACGAATTGGATGAGTAAGTTAGAGACGTGCATGTGTGTCAGGATTTTATGTATAATTACAAGAAAACAGCGAGCAGGAATTTCTCTTTTTAAAAGATCTCAAAGGTAAGAGTGAGAATAAGTTTTCATAAGTATTCACTTCATTTATTTGGAAACTCCGTTTTTCAGACGTCCATTCTAAACTAGGGCCTCCTAAGGTCAAACAATGGCTCTGATACCAACTTGTAAACACCCGGATTTTTAAGTTCAGATGCCTATTATGCCATACATCGCAATCCCAGGAAGATTGTTTTTGCGAGACATAACAGTTGATATCATAGAGTCATCATTCATTACAAACCATAGTCTTATTACAACAACGGATCACATGATCCACACTTACAATAATAGTTGATCTAATGATCAATAAACACAACACATAGCCGAAGCGAAGTAGTAGTAGTCCATCTAATCCACAGGCAACGCTTGACGTTAGGAGACGATCCTAGTGCTCGTAGTTGTCCTGCTGTCCGTCATCCGGATACTGCTGCTCCTCTTCATAGTCTGGCCATTGGAATAGCCAGGGACACAGCCAAGAGTACTTTAAAGTACTCGCAAACTAATACTAATGTAAGTACTATCAATTTTATTAAGGGGTGCTAAGCTGTAGGTTTATTTGCATAAAGCCAATTTTATTTCATAAACCTTAAAAAAGAAGACTCCTCATTTGCCTAACTTAACTCAAGTGGGAACATTAGTGTCATTCCCACAACCATGTTGTGTTCAAGTCAAAATCATCATTCACTTCACCATTCATTTTAGAAACCTCTGACAACGGTACAGTATGGCCTTTCCAATCGTCCGTAACCGTAGACACGGCTATTCGAATAGTTTTACACTCTGCAGAGGTTGCACACTTGTGCCACAACTTTTGATTACATCCGTCAGGGATAACCCTGAATAATCATAACTCAGTATGCGGATCATCAACCATAACCTTTCACTTATAAACTTTAGTATAGGCACCTCTCCCCATGAGTTTGGCCTCCCGGTGATAACCAACTGTTATCCCGGGAACTGCACAGGGCTTGGGTCGTACATTCACCTCATTTCACGTCATTTCACTTTCAATGGAGGCAGCCTCAGCATAACCCCTATGACGCTTGTTTAGAGGGAACCCATACTAAGGCACATAAGTTTCTAGTTAAGCCTTACCCATAATCAGGTATTGTGGGGGTACTCAAAATTGGAAAGGTATCGCATTCAAACCCAATCATCAGTTTTTGTCACCAAGTCATTCAGGTCATATTCAACTTCCAAATCTTTCAATGGAATGACTCATCATTCCAAGGTTTTCAAAGTCCTTTGATTCACATGTTCCCATCTAGAGTAGTAAATTTTATTTTAGCACTAGCAACTAGTCATGAGTGGTGCTAACTTACTTGTAGCTGTTTAGGCTAAGTTTGATGCTCTTGTACTCCTCTTATACTTAGACCAAAGTTAACTATAAAAGTAAGCTTTAATAAATAAGTAAAAGACTTTGTAAGAATAAAACTTGGGATGGGATCATGAAGCAATAAAGTAATAGGTGAGTGTGCCTTGCTCTGGTAGAGCTTTGCACTTTGCAAAAATATTAGCTTGCCTTGAGTGGTGTATTGATCAAAGTGTTCTTCTTCCTCCTCGTAGACCTCCTCCTCCTGGTATTCCTCGGTACTAGCATCTATAAACGGATACGAGGTATATAATCACCAAACAATTCTTAAGGCTAGACTAAGCACACAAATGGTTCACACTAATCATTCTAGCATCACACAGTAATCATGAGAGGGGGTTGACTTGTGTTTTAAGAAACTTGTAAGAGAAAATAATTTCCTCTCATTGAATCTTCTTAAGATTTAATTTCCTCAAATAATAAGGGATGATCATTTGTTGACCAAGATCAACACCTCATATATATCATTTGGGAAAAGATTTAAATGAGATACTATATCTCATGCAATTTAACTACTATGGAACAATTTAATATCATTAAGTAATTAAACATGAGGTACTATAGACTAAGATCATTACCTCATCTTTCACTACTTAAGACAAGATTTAAATGCGAGAGTAACTCTCATACTATTTAAACAAAATAATTTGGATGATTTAAATGGACTAGAAATTGCTCCATAGCCATTATTTTTTGCTCTAGCCCATGATCATACAAACAACTATGCTATCTTTTTGCATAAACAATTAGGGTTTGTCAAATGTGATTTGTGAGAGTTGGAATCAACTCAAAATCATTTTTGGTTGAATTTTAAATAAAGTTTGAAGTTGGAAAAGGCCCTGCCTTGTTATTTTTGCTACGTTAATTCTACAATACATCTAGGGGTGTAACCAGTGTAGTTATTTAGATCTTTTCCTACTCTTTCCAAACATATAAAGTTTGTTGAATTTGGTTTAGTAGATTTGAAACAATTTAAGTTTGAAGTTGGCACCAGTATTGCATTTGATTTAAAAGAAATAAACCAAATTTGAAATTCTGGGCCGCGCGGGAAAAGCTTAACGGGCCGAAGCGAAAATAACAGAGAAAGCCAGCCCAGCTACGTGTCCAGCGCGGGTGGGCTGTCTGACGAGGGGTGATACGTCTCCAACGTATCTATAATTTCTGATGTTCCATGCTAGTTTTATGACAATACCTACATGTTTTGTTCACACTTTATATCGTTTTGATGCATTTTCCGGAACTAACCTATTAACAAGATGCCGAAGTTCCTGTTTTTTGCTGTTTTTGGTTCCAGAAATCCTACAAAGGAAATATTCTCGGAATTGGACGAAATCAACGCCAGGGTCTTATATTTCACGGAAGCTTCCAGAGAGCCAGAGAGGGACCAGAGGGGAGCCCTGGGGGCCCCACCCCACATGGCGGCGCGGCCAAGGGGGGGGGGCGCGGCCCCCGATGGTGTGGCCCCACCAGGGACCCTCCGAGGCTGCCCTTCCGCCTACTTAAGGACTCCGTCGCGAAAACCCTAAACGAAGAAGCCACGATACGAGAAAAGTTCCAGAGCCGCCGCCATCGCGAAGCCAAGATTCGGGGGACAGAAGTCTCTGTGCACGCCGTCGGACGGAAAGTGCCCCGGAAGGCATCTCCATCGACACCACCGCCATCTTCATCGACGCTGCTGACTCCTATGATGAGGAGGGAGTAGTTCTCCCTCGAGGCTAAGGGCTGTACCGGTAGCTATGTGGTTAATCTCTCTCTCCCATGTACTTCAATACAATGATCTCATGATTTGCCTAGCATGATTGAGATCAATATGATGAGCTTTGTAATCTAGATGTCGTTATGCTATTCAAGTGGGTTTTACTTATGTGATCTCCGGAGACTCCTTGTCCCACGTGTGTAAAGGTGACAGTGTGCACCGTGTGGGTCTCTTAGGCTATATTTCACGAATACTTATTCACCGAGTTATGATTTGAGTTGGATGTCTCTATGAAATTGTGGTGTGTTAGTACCTCCTATGAATGCTCAAGTGACAGGGTGGGGTGTTTATTAGTACTTGGGAATGCATCTTTAGGGTTTGCTTTTGCAGCCCTACACGGTGAATTAGTGTTCGTTATCCCGCAGAGAGTAGTTCAGAATAGCATAGTGAAGTGCTTATATTTATATTCCTTTATGATTGCAATGTTGAGAGTGTCCACTAGTGAAAGTATGATCCCTAGGCCTTGTTTCTAAGCATTGAAACACCGTTTCCAACAAGTTCTGTTACATGTTTGCTTGCTGCCTTCTTTATTTCAGATTGTTATTACCACTCATATTCATCCATATCACTTGCATTTTACTATCTCTTCGCCGAACTAGTGCACCTATACATCTGACAAGTGTATTAGGTGTGTTGGGGACACAAGAGACTTGGGTGATTCACTTAAGGGAAACTTGCTGCTGTTATACAAACCTCTGCTCTTGGAGGCCCAACACTGTCTACAGGAATAGAAGCGTGCGTAGACATCAAGCTATTTTCTGGCGCCGTTGCGGGAGGTAAGGTAAAAGGTATTCACATCCTCCGACTACTAAGCTATTTCCTAGCACTGTTGCCGGTGTGTGAGTGCTCGAAGCTATTTCCTTTAGATCCTGCAATTGCATCTTTTTGTTTCTTGTTTACACTAGTTAGGCATAATGGAAAACAACTAGCTTTTTAATCTTTTTCCTGAGTTAAGACATGGATTGTTTGATGCGGAAATTAAAAAACCTATGGAACCTTATTTGCATGATAGTAGCAATGTTAGTAGTATGAATGCTTTGAACACCATTGTTGCTAATGCTATGGAAAATTCTAAGCTTGGGGAAGCTGGTTTTGATGAGCATGATATTTTTAGTCCCCCAAGCATGGAGGAGAAAATTTACTTTGATGATACTTTGCCTCCCATTTATGATGATTATAATGATAGTGGTATTTTGGTGCCACCTACTATGGAGGATAAAGTTTATTATGATTATACTATGCCTCCTATATTTGATGATGAGAATAATAATGATAGCTACTTTGTTGAATTTGCTCCCACTACAATTAATAAGAATGACTATGCTTATGTTGGGAGTAGTAATTATTTTATGCATGAGACTCATGATAAGAATGCTTTATGTGATAGTTATATTGTTGAGTTTGTTCATGATGCTACTGAAAATTATTATGAGAGGGAAACATGGTTATATGCATCTTAATAATATTAAGTTTCCCCTCTTTATGTTGAGAATCTTGAAGTTGCGCTTGTCTTATCTTCCTATGCTTGTCACTTTGTTCTTCATGAATTTATTTGTGTACAAGATTCCTTTTCATAGGAAGTGGGTTAGGCTTAAATTTGTTTTATACTTACTTTTGATGCTCTCTTTTGCTTCAACTCTTATTTCTTGTGCGAGCATCATTAAAATTACTGAGCCCATCTTAATGGCTATAAAGAAAGCACTTCTTGGGAGATAACCCATGTTTTTATTTTACTACAGCAATTTTGTTTTATATTTGAGTCTTGGAAGTTGATACTACTGTAGCAACCTCTCCTTATCTTTATTTTATTGCATTGTTGTGCCAAGTAAAGTCTTTGATAGTAAGGTCGATACTAGATTTGGATTACTGCACAGAAATAGATTTCTTGCTGTCACGAATTTGAGTAGCCCCTTCTGTAGGTAACTCAGAAAAATCTGCCAATTTACGTGAATGATCCTCAGATATGTACGCAACTTTCATTCAATTTGAGCATTTTCATATGAGCAAGTTAAGTGCCACTAAAAAATTCGTCTTTACGGACTGTTCTGTTTTGACAGATTCTGCCTTTTATTTCACATTGCCTGTTTTGCTATGTTGGATGGATTTCTTTGTTCCATTAACTTTCAGTAGCTTTGTGCAATGTCCAGAAGTGTTAAGAATGATTATGTCACCTCTGAACATGTGAATTTTTGATTATGCACTAACCCTCTAATGAGATTGTTTTGAGTTTAGTGTGGAGGAAGTTTTCAAGGGTCAAGAGAGGAGGATGATATAATACGATCAAGAAGAGTGAAAAATCTAAGCTTGGGGATGCCCCCGTGGTTCATCCCTGCATATTTCAAGAAGACTCAAGCATCTAAGCTTGGGGATGCCCAAGGCATCCCCTTCTTCATCGACAACTTATCGTCACCTCTAGTGAAACTATATTTTTATTCCGTCACATCTTATGTGCTTTACTTGGAGCGTCTGTGTGCTTTTAATTTCGTTTTGTTATTTTCATTCTCTGAATAAATTCATGCTTGTGTGGGAGAGAGACACGCTCCGCTTGTTCATATGAACACTGGTGTTCTTAGCTTTACTTTTAATGTTCATGGCGAAGGTTGAAACTGCTTCGTTCATTGTTATATGATTGGAAACAGAAAATGCTTCATGTGGTAATTGGTATAATGTCTTGAATAATTTGATACTTGGCAATTGTTGTGCTCAAATAGATCATGTTTAAGCTCTTGCATCATGTACTTTGTACCCATTAATGAAGAACTACCATAGAGCTTGTTGAAATTTGGTTTGCATGATTGCTCTCTCGAAAGTCTAGATATTTTCTGGTAAAAGTGTTTGAGCAACAAGGAAGACAGTGTAGAGTCTTATAATGCTTGCAATATGTTCTTATGTAAGTTTTGCTGTACCGGTTCATACTTGTGTTTGCTTCAAACAACCTTGCTAGCCAAAGCCTTGTACTGAGAGGGAATGCTTCTCGTGCATCCAAAACCTATGCCATTTGTGTCCACCATACCTACCTACTACATGGTATTTCTCTGCCATTCCAAAGTAAATTGCTTGAGTGCTACCTTTAAAATTCCATTCTTTGTCTTTGCAATATATAGCTCATTGGAAAAATAGCTTAAAAACTATTGTGGTATTGAATATGTAGCTTATGTATCTTATTTCTTATAAGTTGCTTGTTGAGCGGTAACCATGTTTCTGGGGACGCCATCAACTATTTCACCTTTGTTGAATATCATGTGAGTTGCTATGCATGTTCGTCTTGTCTGAAGTAAGGGTGATTTATCATGATCAAATGGTTTGAGTATGCATATTGTTAGAGAAGAACATTGGGCCGCTAACTAAAGCCATGATCCATGGTGGAAGTTTCAGTTTGGACATTAATCCTCAATCTCTTATGAGAATATTATCTGTTGTTGAATGCTTATGCATTAAAGAGGAGTCCATTATCTATTGTCTATGTTGTCCCGTATGGATGTCTAAGTTGAGAATAATCAAAAGCGAGAAATCCAATGCGAACTTTCTCCTTAGACCTTTGTACAGCGGCATAGAGGTACCCCTTTGTGACACTTGGTTGAAACATATGTTATGCAATGATAATCCATGTAAATCCAAGCTAATTAGGACAAGGTGCGGGCACTATTGGTGTACTATGCATGAGGCTTGCAACTTATAAGATGTCTTATGCATAACACATATGAATTATTACTACCGTTGACAAAATTGTTTCTATGTTTTCAAAAGAAAAACTCTAGCACAAAAATAGTAATCCATGCTTCCTCTGCGAAGGGCCATTCTTTTACTTTATGTTGAGTCAGTTTACCTACTTCTTTCTATCTTAGAAGCAAAGACTTGTGTCAACTGTGTGCATTGATTCTTACATGTTTACCTATTGCACTTGTTATATGCTTTATGATGACAACTATCCATGAGATATACATGTTACAAGTTGAAAGCAATTGCTGAAACTTAATCATCCTTTGTGTTGCTTCAAAACTTTCTACTAAGAATTTATTGCTTTATGAGTTAACTCTTATGCAAGACTTATTGATGCTTGTCTTGAAAGTACTATTCATGAAAAGTCTTTGCTATATGATTCAGTTGTTTATCATTGTCTTTACCATTGCTTTGAATCACTTCATTCATCTCATATGCTTTACAATAGTATTGATCAAGATCATGTTGGTAGCATGTCACTTGAAATTATCCTTGTTATCGTTTACCTACTCGAGGGCGAGTAGGAACTAAGCTTGGGGATGCTTGATACGTCTCCAACGTATCTATAATTTCTGATGTTCCATGCTAGTTTTATGACAATACCTACATGTTTTGTTCACACTTTATATCGTTTTGATGCATTTTCCGAACTAACCTATTAACAAGATGCCGAAGTGCCAGTTCCTGCTGTTTTTGGTTTCAGAAATCCTACAAAGGAAATATTCTCGAATTGGACGAAATCAACGCCAGGGTCTTATATTTCAAGCTTCCAGAGAGCCGAGAGGGACCAGGGGAGCTGGGGCCCCACCCCACATGGCGGCGCGGCCAAGGGGGGGGGCGCCCCGATGGTGTGGCCCCACCAGGGACCCTCCGAGGCTGCCCTTCCGCCTACTTAAGGACTCCGTCACGAAAACCCTAAACGAAGAAGCCACGATACGAGAAAAGTTCCAGAGCCGCCGCCATCGCGAAGCCAAGATTCGGGGGACAGTCTTTGTTCCGCACGCCGTCGGACGGGGAAGTGCCCCGAAGGCATCTCCATCGACACCACCGCCATCTTCATCGACACTGACTCCTATGATGAGGAGGGAGTAGTTCTCCCTCGAGGCTAAGGGCTGTACCGGTAGCTATGTGGTTAATCTCTCTCCCATGTACTTCAATACAATGATCTCATGATTTGCCTAGCATGATTGAGATCAATATGATGAGCTTTGTAATCTAGATGTCGTTATGCTATTCAAGTGGGTTTTACTTATGTGATCTCCGGAGACTCCTTGTCCCACGTGTGTAAAGGTGACAGTGTGTGCACCGTGTGGGTCTCTTAGGCTATATTTCACGAATACTTATTCACCGAGTTATGATTTGAGTTGGATGTCTCTATGAAATTGTGGTGTGTTAGTACCTCCTATGAATGCTCACAATGGTGGGGTGTTTATTAGTACTTGGGAATACATCTTTAAGGTTTGCTTTTGCAGCCCTACACGGTGAATTAGTGTTCGCTATCCCGCCAGAGAGTAGTTCAGAATAGCATAGTGAAGTGCTTATATTTATATTCCTTTATGATTGCAATGTTGAGAGTGTCCACTAGTGAAAGTATGATCCCTAGGTCTTGTTTCTAAGCATTGAAACACCGTTTCCAACAAGTTCCGTTACATGTTTGCTTGCTACCATCTTTATTTCAGATTGTTATTACCACTCATATTCATCCATATCACTTGCATTTTACTATCTCTTCGCCGAACTAGTGCACCTATACATCTGACAAGTGTATTAGGTGTGTTGGGGACACAAGAGACTTCTTGTATCTTAATTGCAGGGTTGCTTGAGAGGGATATCTTTGACCTCTACCTCCCTGAGTTCGATAAACCTTGGGTGATTCACTTAAGGGAAACTTGCTGCTGTTCTACAAACCTCTGCTCTTGGAGGCTCAACACTGTCTACAGGAATAGAAGCGTGCGTAGACATCAAGGGGGTCCACCCGTCAGTGGCTCTAAAACGTGCGAAACGGTACGAGCGACGTGAAGCGTAGGATTAGAATTAGATCCAACGGCGCACGAGCGTCGTCTTCTCCGGCGAGATGCGGTGGCTCAGGCGGCGAGGCTAGGGGGTGGGAGAGCCTACCGGTGCTCCGGCGGTCGACGGCGAGGTGCGCGGCGATGTTGGCGTGGACGACGAGTCTCCTGGTACCGGCGGCGTGGCTCGGGGAAGCTCCAATCGACGGCGGTGATCTGCGCGTACTGGCAGGCTCCGGCTTCAAATTGGAGCTACTCCGGCGAGGATGTGGCTAATTCACTGGTCGAGGAGAAGCAAGGATGGGAGGAGAAGCGGTGAGTGTGAAGAAATGAGGCGCGGGGGTGTTCTATTTATAGCTGGGATGGGGTGCTGCGGCGGTGTGCTCGGGTCGCTCATGGCGCGGCCGTTCCAGTGCTCGAAAGGCCAAGGCGAGGACGGCACGGGGTCGCTGGCATCATGGCGAGCCTCGCGTGCTAGCTGGCGCGGCAAAAGCATGACGGGACGGTGCAGTAGGCGGCGGCGTCTGCTACGGGTCCGGCGGCAAAGTTTATTCGCGGGCGGCGGTGACAGAGGTGGTGCAGGCGCTCGAGCATGTCTAGCTTGTAGCCTTTGGCGTGGAGGTGCTCGATGCAGAGACGGAGGGGCAGGGAAGGATGGATGCGGCGGCGCATGCTGCCGCTCTGGCGCGTCCAGTGCGCGCTCACCGCGCAGGCTGGCACGTCCTGGACACTCTGGGCACGTACGGGGCTGGCCAATGCCGGCCTCTCACGTGCCAGGGCTTGGCATGGGCGTGCTCAGGGAGGTCTGGGGATGCTCTGTGACAAGGTGAAAAGAGAGGGAAAGGACCAAAGATGGGAGATGGCATGGAGGGTGCAAGGGTGCACGGCATGGCCACGGCCTGGTCACCTCCACACTTTAATCGACAAGGTAAAGACATGGTTCGATCCAGGAGACATAGGAGTACAAGAATGGTCAGGGTTGGTCTCAAGTTTAGGCCAAAAGCTGCTGGGTAAAGGCATGTGTGTAAAAAGCAGATGCTTGCCCACCAGGTGTTCGACAGAATGGCCGCATGAGAAATATTTTTGAATTTTACAAAGATTTTTGGTGGAGTTGATTTGAATAAAGTTTGGAGTAGAATGGTGGTGATGGTGTACAAAATGGTGCAGTTTTGTGAAATCACAAAATGGGTATGATCTTCTTTTTGTTTCAATGTTGCTACTTGTCCATTTTATATTAAGCAATGTAGGCAGAGTCAACTATGGTGGTCAACACAAAAAGAGTTCACCTTGATATGCTCTTGGATGAGGTGGAAAAAGATGGGAGGGTTTAGTTTAGGATTTGCTTAATAGAGGGGCTCAAAGTGGGTAGGATGATATAAAAGTCACATGTGACCATTAGTGCATGTGAGTTGGAAAATCATTTTATTTTCATTTTGATTTGGTTTTTCTTGATCCCATTGATGTGGTTGAGTGTTAAAAAGATATAAGAAAGTAATCCAAGCGATGGAACCAAGTTTGGTGGCCTTTTGCTCAAATTTGCAATTTGGCCGATTTTCTCAAATTTACCTCTATGGACAATTTTGTTTTCTTTTGATTTTCTTTTGTTTGACCTCTGAATTGAGTTCAAGAGTGATGGGTAGGGTTTATCAAGGTTGTTGAAGCCCCTAAGCAAAGTAGGGCATGGTCTAGACTTGTATTTCTAAATATGTCCATAGGCTTAAACAAGCCCTTATTTGAATTTAGTTTATTTTTAAATTGGTCTCCTTTTTATACCAAAAGGTGCAAGGTTGTCTTAGAAACAAAGTAAACAAGGCACACACTCAATTCATGGCAAATGCAATCACTATGCATGCATCATAAGCAAGGATTTAAATTTCTATTCAAGTTTTTGTTAACCCTAGAATTTGGTATTTGGGAAATCTCATTCTTTATTGATTTGGATTTTTGGGATGTTACACGAGGCACCGTGCGGTGAAGCGGCCTTGAGCCAGTCGTCTCTAATGCCTGGTCCGGGCTGGACGCGCGCAGAAGAATGGCACGGCGCCGTGCCTACCGGTGGCCGCCGTGTAGTCGGGTTTCTCCGCAGCTTCACCTGGTTGAATGAGGTGAGCCGCCCCCCGGCCGACGACCCCGCCAGGTCCAAGGGCCACGCGCCAGGCTCCATCTCCACAGGGAGCACAGGCATCGGGCCTGGGGCCGCCGCAGTTCACATGGCAGGCTTGTGTCGCTTGTCCAATCTATACGAATCGTTATTTTTCACTCGCCGGTGGCATTGCCCGTAATTTTGCAGGAAAATAGGGGTAAGAAAAAACGGACCAACAAGAAGCCTTATTTTCTTTATTATTAGGTATATATATAGATATAGATATAGATTACTTCTCGTTATACTGCATATATTAGTCCTTCTATTGTAATTAGGTTCTAATTTAGGAGTATTCTAATTTTTATTTAATAGTCTCTTATTATAATATTATTAAATAACATACAGAGTACTTCCTTTTTCTAGAGATTCTAGAGAAAGCGATACAAAGTGAAGCGATAGAGTTTTTTTTTATATAAGAATCCCTCCCTTATCCACTAATAAAAGCCACTCTTGCTTGTGGCACAATTGAACTTATATATGAAACCGATAATGATAGACAATCAAATACTTCTTCCCTCATACTTATCTACTTTGCTTTATTTAATATGCTTAGTGACACGTAAATCAATGTTTTACTCTCATGAAAAATCTTCTTTGCAGTAATAATATGAAAGGTTATCACAAAGCATATAAATTAATAGAGCTTATGATAAGGTTAGACATTCCACTTGCTCGTAGAAAATAAGGTAAGATCAGTTAGCACTTTCATGCCAACTTTTGAGCTAGCCAATGATGTACACCGCAAACCTGTAAAATTTCAAACTACTTTACATTCTAGGCTACATAAAAATGAAAAAAAGTGGTAAGTTTCATAGCATTATAAATTTGCCAGATTTTATCATTTTTGTATAGCTATTGCTTTTAGTACTCCTACTACCTTTTTATCAGTACACACGCCAGGTCGTCACGTAAGTCTTTTCATCAGTACGCATCACGTCGTCACGTAGTGAAGAGTTGTTGGCCACTGCTACACCGATTTTTTTTTCTTCTAACTAGGAAAAATTCCCGTGCTTTGCAACGGGATAAGAAAAGACCGCTCCTTAAAAAATCAATGATTAATCTGAAAAAATAAGCTAATTTTTGCCCCAAATTGATCGACCATTGTAGAATAATTTTATTTCTGTACACACATGAACATCAAGTTGGCATGAAACAGGTTGATTTTTATTCAATATTTTTTACATGTACAGTTAAACCGCAAGTCGTAAGTCTAGATGTTTGAGTCTCTTCACAAAAACTGTAATTGATAAACTAAAGAAAAGATGAAAATTCAGAATTTGGTTGCAACCAAAAATTAAAGACATCAAATTGTAGCATGAACAATAGCTATAATGGATTTCCTGCATTGCTGCATAAGTTTTTTTCTTTTTTCTTGCATATATAATATTGCTAGGTATCTGAACATCTATTGTAGTTCCAATCATAAATATTAATATCATATTTTGTGTCTCAAATAAAGTGGCATTCAACTTCTTTGGCCTATTCAGAAATCAAAATCAATGTCACTGTAGATTAATTTGCACTTCGTGGCTATAAATTTCTCCCCCGATGTGAAACAAAAAAAAGAGGAAATGTTAGAATGAGACAAAGAGCAAGACTGACTCAGTTTCAGTTCCTCACATGCCATCACAACCAGGCTTGATTTACCGGCGCATGCTTGTCTCCTTTTAGACAGCAATTACCCCTTCACAAGTTTTCTAGATGGAACCTTAGTGAAATCTAGCAATCAGGCCAAATTTGATTGAATAAATTTCACATAATTATCCATGACTCTCCTAAGCCAATCCTCCATGAACACAAAAATTTTCTGGTATATATCCGTTGTGCAAAAGATTGCATAGCCATAACTCCAACAAACACTACCAAGAGCAAGCTAGCACATCTGAGGAGAACACCCGAGTCTACACTGAACCATCAACAACACCTTATGACATGTATAATTTCTTGGCTGAACAAAAAAAGCTGGGCAATAACAACTGAAGAATTGTGAAGGCTAAGTTTCTCTAATTATACACCTGTGAACAAACATGAATAATGAAATACTGTACCTCAGATAACAAAACAGCTCCCATGTCGTTAATTCATTGCAGCAATAGTTTGCTAAAATATCAAGCTGTGTACTTATTAAAAATTCGTGCGCTAGCTGAATTTTTGCTCTGTGCTCTTGTCCGTCCTCTAGCTTGCTCTATATTCAACATAAGGCAGGCTGCTAGCTCCGAACTTGTTCCTTCTCTGATGCTGCTCGCCGCTCTGTCGTTGCGTCCTCCCAAAACTCTGTAGCCCCTGCACTTGTCGACGCGCTGATGACCGTCCAAAGCTGGACATAGACGAATCTGCAGAGAAAAAATTAACTGAAGATTAGGAATACTGAAGCGACCGGGGGCTTTCTTCCATTGCCTCGACACTGTAGCCGCCGGCCATTGCTCCAGGGGATGGGCCTCAGCAGCAGCAGAGATCTCCTCGCAGCCTCAACACCAGGACAATGAGGGAAAATGTTCCCCACGACTGGCGTGTCTAGGCTCAAGGTGGGCGCCGTATCAGCCGAGCGCTGCGCCGTCGACTGCGCCCCTCATGAAACTGCAACACAACATCTTACTGGAACGATGCTGGTTGGACAACCGCCTCGCCGCCAGAGCTTCACGATCAAGAAGCGCGGCGATGGCATGAACGGTTGCCAGCCGATGGTCGGCACAGTCAACGACGCGTCGACGCCCACAACGGCACGCAGCTGAGCGTCCGCGAGTTCGAGCAGTTCATTGGCTACACCCCGCTAGTTAAGCTGCTGATCCGGCGCATTCAGAGGCAGTGGGAGCCGCCAACAAGGTCGGCGGCGGTAAGCCCGCAGCGAAGAAACTCGCTGACGAACATGAAGCTCGTGGCGATAACCGCCGGCCTCCTCCAGTAGAAGGACATGGATGGATCGTCTCCGTTTTCTCTCGTGGGCAGCGGCGGTCTCCCGGGATAGGTCGTCGGCGCTGCTATCCGTTTTCTCTCATGGTTATGGGCGGTCTTCCCGTGACAATATTCCCAGACACCGCGCCGCCGACATCCTGTTCGTGGGCCGCAGCCGCTGCCGCCAACCAGCTATTACAGAGTCGACGTGGCCTCCCAATTCCTGCCGTCAGAGATCGATCCCGACAGCCGTGCATGTTGCGTTGTCGATCGAGATCAACCGGGACACCCAAACATAGCCGGCGTTGGTACCCAGCACAATGACATAACTGGTACGAGTCCCCTTGGCGGATGATGATTATGTTCGTGTGAACTCTATCACCGGCTGAGTTGTACTCGGTTCCAGGCTACATCATTTGGGTTGTACTCGGTTCCAGATCACATTGATTGGCTGGGCTGTGCTGAAGTTACGAACAAATATTCACAGTGTGTATCAAACATACCGGGAGAAAGAACAATTGCCGGTGGCATTGGTGGGTAATTTTCCTAATTTCTGTCGACTTCAAGGACTGTTTGAAGTTAGACGAACGACCAAGGGAGAAACCCTTTTGCTTTTGCTTTTATTATTAGGTATAGACTAGGAAATGTGCCCATGCGTTGCATCAGGATAAAAAAAACAGGATATGTGCCTTGTTCCCCTGACACAAGGTTGCACCACCGATGCAGACCGCCCAAAGGTGATAATGTGTGTGAGGGTTGCCACAATGACATTGGGCTCGAACTATTGACGAGCAGCCGTCGCCACCATCTTGTGGACATATCCCTTGTTGCGCATATGGTCGCGCATACCTCCTCGTGTGATCGTGGCTACGAAAGCTTGCGAGTAATTGTGGACGAGCAACACGTCGACGAAGTTGAGTCTAGGTGAAGCGTACGGGGCCTTGTCTCCATAGCACGATGGCGATAGCACGGCGAAAACCGGATGGTGGTGTCGCCGATAGAAAAGGACCGGTGTAACAAAAAAAAACTTATAATTTGCATATTAGAAATTGACATAAATTAAAAGCTCAGCAGTCCGCCTCGATGGAGAGGTCGACGGCGCGACGCCACCGCTCCTCGTTGTCGTCCTTGCGGGCAGCCGTCGTCCTCCACCTTCTTGAGCGACTCGAAGGACTCGAGGATCGCCTTCTGTTGTGTCGCCTGCTCCTCCGCGTCTGGCTCGTCGTCGGACCAGTCGAGGGCCTCATCGTCCTCTGCTTCCACCGCCGCTCAAGCTCCTCCCGTCACCGTTGGTGCTCCACATCCTGCCTCCACAGCCACAGCTGCAGCTCCTCCATACGCCTACGCTCGTGCAGTTCATCCTCCCGGCGCCACACGTTTGCATCCCACCGCCGCTGCCGCTCCGCATCCTGCTGCTGCCGCTCATCCGCGACAAAAGCATGTATGGTCGCCGCTAGCACCGCCACTTCCCACTGCTCGTTCTCCGCGAGCTGCGCGTCCTCCTCCACGGCGTCGAAGTCGGTGGTGCCGGCAGGTGGAGACGGGGGTCGAGGCAGTTGGCCGCTGCCGGAGCGGCTTAGCATTGAGTATGGGGTAGGCAGGCGACGAGACATCTTTTTTTTTGCTACGGCGGCGGCTATGGTGTCCGTTGAGCGGATATGGCGTTTTATAGACGGTGCCAAAGCGAGAAATGGCGGGAAGAACGCGTGGTAAGCGGCGAGTACGCGCGGGATCCAACGTGGCACGAGGCGTCGGCGTGCCCGTTTTGCGCCCTCTGCGAACGGGGTTGCCGGCGCTTCTATTGGGCTCGACACCGCGCCAGCGTTTTATTGGGCGCGCCGGTGTGAGCTCAAAAGCAGCGCCGGCCTCGAATCGCTATCGAGGCCGCTGATGGAGATGATCTTAGATTTGGTGAAAAACATAATTTTGCAAACACACAAACAAGAGCTAGCACTGTCTCTCTCGTCCTGTTCAGCTCTGGAGTCTGGAGGTGTGGCGCTCTTCATGCTATATATGTTCCTCTCCCTCGCAGTGGTAGCGCACTATCCCATTGGCCCATGCAACCGTCACACGCAAGTTAATTTCCTTTCTCATCATTAGAGCTCCTAGGCCAAACAATGGTGCCGCTGCTTTTTGTCTTTCTGAGGAGGCTTGTTGATTTTCAGAAACATATGACATATAAGATGAACCGGTTTGAGTTCGAATGAGAAACCTTCTAGTTCACTCCTTCCGGCCCACATGGCTCAACAGCCCTCTTCCTTCTCCCTTTTCCTCCTGCTACCTCTCTCCTCACATCTGCGGCCCAACAGGCCTATCCGCCGGCCCAGCTAGGTGTACCAAGTCTGCACGTGAGACCCCTGCGTTCGGTCGCTTCTTCCTGCTCCGCCGCCAGAAGCAAACCGCGACGCCTTCTGTGTGGCTGACTCCGTGCTCTTGTTTCCCCCTCACAGAAGCAGCATCCGACAGCGCCATTGTCGCCGCCTCAGTTCGTGTGGCCCTGCTCCGGCCAGCGCCCAGTCGCCCACGCAGGCACCACACCACACCACGTCATAGAATTAGGAGCACTTCTCCTAGTGGCACTTATCAAAGTGCGGCTAACAGTAGTCAATTTCTGACACTTTTCGGAAGTGCCCCTAATTGTATATCTAGTGGGGCACTTCTCAAATGCCCCAATATGTGTATACCTATTAGGGCACTTCTCCTAATGCCCCAATAGATGTATATCTTTTGGGGTACTTTTAAGTGCCCCAATTTATTATTACTCACTTGACAATTATATACAACCTGTAATTATAAACACCAATAAACACAACATTCCGTACTAACATTGCAGTTCATACATACTTACCCACATTGCATACTAGCATTACTTAATAGTCCATACCGACATTGCACTTAATATTTAGCAATCCATATTGGCCTCACATTGAAGTCCATATTTAGAATTATTTAATAGTCCATAGTGACATTAGAGTTTAGTACACTTAATAGTCTATACAGATTTGGACATCGAAGACAAAAGTACGGAGCAGATGTTGATTTCGTCGGAGACGATGCGATCTGATGGGGCATGCAAGACGATCGAACATATGTGTGCAGTAGATTTTCGCAGTAAACATGACAAGGCGACAAGGCACAAGATCTCTCCTTCGGCGATGGACCATGGCCGACGGTCGATGACGACAAACCTTTGGCTTTGATACCAATGTTAGAAAAACTAGTGAGGGAACCGCGCGGGAGAGAACTAACACCATCACCATCAGCGGTAACTGTCCGGCTGGAGCACACTAGGCCCACCAGGCCCCGCCGAGCCCAAAGCCCATATGGCCCAAGGCACCGCGCGGGCTTAACCCGGTGGCAGCTGGGGAGGGAAGGGGGATGGTGGCGGCTGCGCTAGGGTTCGCGTTGCCTACCCATGGGAAACGACAGGGAGGGCCAAACCATTTTTCTTTCACACTCTTTACTCACTGCCTTCCATATCTTCGCAATCATGTGGCTACGAAGTCGCCGTGAAGTGCCAGAGCTTTTCCCCACTATCCATGAACATATGGGTGATCAGCTTTGCAGCGATAAATTTCCCATCATATTTAATTAAGGCTAAATCTATTTAAAAAAAAAGACACGAAATGTTATATCATATACTTTAATAGATATATATATATATATATAATACGAAGTATAATTGATTTATAATAAATATATATATATGTTGTTGTTTTCCCAATCGATGTTTCTTGCATGCAGGAAAAGTTGACAAGTTCGATTTTTTTGTTGCTGTTTTTTTGACAAGTTCGATTCGATTCCTACAAGTAACTCGTTTTGTTTTTTTACTGGTTTTTGCTATTCCCAATTGTTGCCCTAAAAATAAAAACCCAGAGACTCATGTTTTAGTTAATAGTACTTATCGCACGTCAAACATAGTCCAAGTTTTTGTAAACTATAAGCTATAACTAGGTGCACAAATTTTAACAAAAAAATTTCTCAATTGCCGTGTATTTGTTTA
Source organism: Lolium multiflorum (assembly GCA_030979885.1). Taxonomy (NCBI): domain Eukaryota; kingdom Viridiplantae; phylum Streptophyta; class Magnoliopsida; order Poales; family Poaceae; genus Lolium; species Lolium multiflorum. The sequence continues at coordinate 6,417,372 of CM061747.1, read as the reverse complement.
GGGGTTCAATTACTCATCTTCGTACGGAGAGGTATTTGGTCCAACCGAGCAGGCCCAATAGGCCCAGCTGGTCAACCCAACCTCTTTCTCTTTCTCTTATACTCCGTAGAACCTTCATGCATGCGACCACCATTTCCTTCTCCTCTTGCGCTGCGATGCCGCCGCCGCCGCTGCGCGCCTGCCGTCGCCGTGCCGGCCAATACTGGCCGCAACCGCCACGCAATGAGCAAGCCACGCGGGGACGGAGCACGCCATGCCCACTTCCTCGACCACGGCCTCGCGATGGACACGCCGCGGCGGCCGCGCCCTCTTCGCCGAACCCTAGCTTCTCCCCGAGCGGGGCGGCGGCGGCAGGTAGAGGGAGAAGGCGACCTTCGCGGCCGACCGATGTTCGAGCGGTTGCTGGAGTACCACGTGCTCCACCGCCTCCTCCACCACCTCCATGCGCAGCTCGAGGACCACTACGCCACCGCGCACCGCCGCGCTCGGGCTCTGCCTCATGGGGCGCGGGATGCGGGCTTCATGCTCTTCGGCCAGGAGCTCGCGGCCGCGCTGCTCGGCTGCGCACTCTTCTTCCTGTTCCCCACCTCCGGCCGCCGCGAGGCGTTTTGAGACATTGTTCACGTATGTCCCTTGGCTGTTGGATCATCTTATTTTTGGTATTCTAGGGTTTAGTTAATCCTCGTAGCCTAAAATTTATCAGCTGTTATTACTGATCACTCGTGATTTTGTGGTTCATGATCGGCAGGGCCCTGAATTACAACTCGAGGCAAATCCAGGAGCACGAAGTGAGGTTCCTTTTGAGCGGAAGCCTGTCTCCGTTAGCATTACCTTTCCTGACATTGATGTTTGGAAGAAATCTATAGCGTCTGTTTGCCCATTCCGGGTAAGTGACTTCATATTTTCCATTGTAGCCCTCTTGCACGGTTCTTCTAGAATTAAAGTTGAGTCAATATGTGTTCGTCAAATCAAAGCTGAACTTGTTAATTAGCAATGTTTCATTCCAGATGCCTACTGTCACTTGTACGAATCCCAAACTGTGTAAAGATGCGCAGAATGAGTTAGTACAGGCTTGTTGATGAATTAGAGATTCACCATTTATTTTTGTTAAGTATCTGTCATGTGTATACCATCCTATAGGTACACTATTATCTTAATTTGAAAGAATAATCTTAGACACAGAGATTTGTTAGTATTTTTCTACTTAGTGCTATATTGCTTACGGTCAAGTAAGTCCATACATATATGGGGAATTTATTATCCATTTATTGATATGGCAATGAACGATTGGATTGGTTTATCAACTCTATTCATCCCTGGCTCCTCACGTAGGACTCTTATCTGTATTGTTAGGCACAACTAGATATATAGTACAGTGTCATGTTTCTGACTTGTATCAAAGTGTAAGATAAACATGAATAAATTGGTAGTGCTCTGTTAGGATGTTGAGCACAATTTGGCATGTACATCTCATGAACCTGGCAGCATATTATTGAATTAATTAGGGTCCCAGTTGCCGAGGTTGCATATATTCGAATTTGGAACATGGTGAAATGAGATATTTCAGAATCACTAGCATATCGGGCAAACGCAATGTCTAATCATGTTTGAGTTTGATGTAGAAGTGTTCAACTTTTAAGAGTTGATTTGGCCACTAAAAGGAAACTGCACTTCAACTTTACGGACAAATATGCAATATTTCTGTTTTTAAGGGATCGATGTAAGTAGTTTTTGCTCTTTGAAAAATAATACACAACACATATTCTTCATATGTATTCTGTATTTATCATTGTTTTCGTTTGTACTAAATAAGGCCGTCTTTATTGGTGTCCTGCAGTTATTGACTTGCAGCTTACAGAACCAGAATTGGACAACATAAATGCAGAAATGTGAGAAATGTGGAAAAGGAGCTGTGGGAAAAGACCCTAGAGATGTGAAGTGAAAGAAGAGGAACATTAGTAAATCTCAAGGTAAAACATTTTTAAATACCTGTAGTTTTGTAGTTTGCATCTTGTTTACACCCACTGGTTAATGTTTGAATTGTTTGGTTCATCTACAAATGTCACTGAACTGTATGGTAATTTAGGACAGCCATCTAGCAAACATGAAAAGGTATCCGTTCTATGATGCGTTTCGTACATGGGCAGTTTTAAAATTGGAGTGTTTTGTTGGTCTTCATTACATGTCTGAACATTTACAGTATGAAAATTCTGAAATAAGTTGCATATAAAGTGGCGGGCAGAGCTAGCAAGGCAGCGGCGGCGGAGGAGCAGCGTTCTCTCAGGTCGGTGGGGGCGGAGGCGCGGCGTTCTCTCAGGGATGTGGTGGTGGAGGCGGCTAGTTCTCTCAGGGCGGTGGTGGCGGTGGTGGCGGTGGTGCGACGTTCTCTCAGGGCGGAGCTGGCGGAGGCGCGGCGTTCTCTCAGGGAGGTGGAGGCGCAGGCGCAGCGTTCTCTCAGGGCGGTGGTGGCGGAGGCGCGGCATTCTCCCAGGGCGGTGGCAGCTTGTCGCTCTTGCATTCGCAGTCGCAGATCTCCCAGGCCTCCCTCGACGAGAACCTCCTCAGCCCTCGCCATCCCTCCCCTGCGCGCGATCAGGTATCGTATACATCCCTCGTTGTTGTCATTACTAGTTACAGAAGGTAGATTCCTTAAGAAAAAAAATTAAAGAGTGCATACTGTTTGTCTCCTGCCCAATTGTGACATTCATTTATCTTTACATTGGTGACCAGAGATTCTCCTTGCATGATGACTCGTCGAAGAGGATGTCTTCATTTCCAGCCAATTCAGCTTCTTCTGTGCGTGATGAATCTCAGCTGCAAATGGCAAAAACTTCAAGCAAAGCTATGCTTCGGTGGAACCCCTCTCTTCCAGATAGCAAATGTAAACTCAAACCCTTATGCCCTGACAGATTTTTCATTTCATTAACATGCACTTGAAGCACAATTAATTTGGTATGTTGAGTAGGTTCAAAAGAATCATCTCATTTATTGAGTTTGTAAGGTTGACTGGTGCATGTTGTGCACCTGAAGGTTCTCTAAACATACACTGTAGATTATTTTTCTAAGCTGCCAAATTGTCTTAATTTAGAAGTACTATATTTTGTACTGAAATGTCCAATTGATGGTGCTTCAACAGGTCAGATTAATGAGGATGTTGGGCGCAAATTTCAGCATGTTGCAAGTTCAGTGCATAAGATGGGAATGGTATTAGACTCTGTTCAAAATGATGTTATGCAGTTAAACAGAGCCATGAAGGAGGCATGACTAGATTGTAAGCTCCCCATTATTTCTACTTTGATCATAAGGGTGTCCATAACTACTGAAACTTTTGTTCATGAGTTTTGCACTCAAACTATGTTGCTAACAACTGGTGCATCAACTAACTGAGCGCATGTATTTGTTTTCTTCAGCAGGTAGCATACAGAAAAAGTTTGTGCTCGTAGAGACCTCTCTCCAGCAAATTGTAAGCATCGTCGCTGCTCCCTACCTTTTTTAAAACAACAAAGTTTCGTTTATTGAGACATGCTACCGCAGCTTAAGGACAAGACGATCTCAAGGTGCTCCTTGAAGGCAGCACAAAAAGCAATCCTGACCAGATGAGTGCTCTGAACAACCACACCAGCAAACTCGATGCGATATTATCGACACTTTCAATCATGAAGCAAGTGCAGGAAGATTTGAGGCAACTGAAGGGTGACATCTTCAGAATCTTTACAAAAGAGATGGAGGTACAATTGCTATGATCAACCACAAGTATTGACACTACTCTGTTCATTTGTCTTTAGAAATTATTCTGATGGTTGACATGTGCATATAAGAAACTATCTTGCTGAGTTACCTGTATGTGAAGTCCTCTCTTATGTCCATATGCGTGGGTTCAGTTTCATATAAACATATTAGCTGGTTTGTATCATTTTCTTTTCAGGGGCATCGTATCATTTTCTTGTGTATCTTATTTATTTTTAGAAGGCATCATTTCCTTGTCTATTCATGGTATAAAAAAGTACCAAATCTCAGTGTGTGCTAGTGCTTATTTCTAGCATTTTACGTTAAAGTTAAAAGATGGTTTAAAATACACGTAAAATTCTGTATATGGTTTGACATGCTCAAATGCCATGGCTTCAAGTACTAGAGCAACTAATATTGGTCCATAGTCTTCTTTTTCAATCTATTAACTACAACAAAACAAGGCTGTAGAGGTTTTATATAGCATGATTGTTCCTGTTCCTCGTCCTCTGCTGTTTGAAATCATGCATTCCTGTCTTTAGGATTGCTAAATTATCTTACTATTTCTCTCAAGGTAAAACTCTACCCAAGCTGAAGACTGGGATCAACTGATGATGATGCATATAGAGTGTGCTGATTGAATTGGAAACATAGCGATGATATAGTTACATTGAGCTCTAACCGGTATTATGAAAATTCCAGAATTGGTGTTTACAGTGGAACAATGTGCTACCTCTTTACCTTGTGAGATATTGTTACAATGAGCTGTAACTGATATTGTATGAAAAATCTAGAATTTATGTTTACGGTGCACTGGATACTATATCGATACTGTGTGCTTCTGCCTGTATGATGTTTAACTGTTTATATTGTGTGCTTCTTGTATCTTGCCAATGTGACGGTGTTTGATTGGTGGGCTTTTTGGGAATTGCTCAAGGTGCAATTAATTGTATGTAATTTGGGGCATTTTTTATAGGGTTACGAATTGGATTTTGAGGCATTTTTTGAAGTGCCACAAATTGGGTTTTGGGGCACATCTCAAAGTACCCCTAATTGGGTTTGGGGCACTTGTCAAAGTGCCTCTAATTGGATTTTGGGGCACTTTGAGAAGTGCCCCTAATTGGATTTTGGGACACTTGCAAAGTGCCTCTAATTGAATTTTGGGGCATTTTGAGAAGTGCTCCTAGGTAGTGCCCCAAATACCTTTAGAGATGCAAGTAAAGGTGGCACTTGAAAAAGTGCCTCAATAGCTAATTTGGGGCACTTTGTTTCACATTAGGGGCATTTTGAAGTGCCCCTGTTATTTTACCGTGATGTAGTGCAGAGGCGGCCCCTACCGCCGTTTACCTTGGTGGGAGGAGAAGAGCACTGGCCCAGCCGCCGAGGGCTCGGGGGCAGCCTCCGTAGCAATATGCTCGGTTCCGCAAGACGAGGAGCAGCCCATACGCTTGGCAAGGCGGGGACTGCCACTCAACGCTTGGCAGGCGCATCAATCTGGGGCCCCCAATCGAGGAGGACGCGTGAGGAGGCAAGGAGGGCCGCCTCGATTGGGGGCCCCAGATTGATGCGCCTGCGCCGGCAGAATGATGCGTCCAGCCGGGACGGCATCGCGGACATCCAGCCCCACCACCAACTGGTGAACCAGAGGAGCCGTGGTTCTGGCTCAACCCGCAGCCTCCTCGGATCAGGCACTGGCCGGCATGGAGACGGACCAGCGCCATGGGCAAGCGAGGAACAGACGCGCGACTGGAAGGGCTGTGAGCTATGTTACATGGTACGGGGATACGAATATGGGGATATGGATACGGAGATACGGCGAAACGGCATTTTCTGAAAATAGACTTACGGGGATACGGCAAGTACAACAATGCTACACTTACGGGCTATTTCTACGGAATCCTAGTTACGGGCAGACGTGGAGAATCGTGGGGAGACTTCAGTTCCTAATCTCACGGGAGGCAAACAATTTGCTCCAACCGAATTGGTCCACCTCATCCCGTAACAATATCCCGTAACAAAGTTTGCGTAAGTGTAGCATTAGTATATGCATAAATACATTAAAAAATCTAGGAGGATCATCAACCCAATTACAAGAGCTATTACTAGAGAAACTAAACTTAGAAATTTCATGAGCAACTTGATTGGCTTCTTTTGGGCAGTACTGAAATATCACTTCACTAATCTGAGACGAGTAATACACACAGTCTGCATAGATAGCGGCGCCTTCGCTCCACCAACGATGCTCTCCCGTACATGCTTGGATCGTCTCCATCGAATCCGACTCGGCTACCATCCTATTAGCTCCAAAATTCTCAGCCATCTTCAGTCCTTCTTTCAATGCCCATGCCTCTGCTAGTGCCGCTGAGTCCACATGCGATAACCGGTTGACGGCAACAAGATCGTCCCTCGCCTTGTGGGCGTCCTCATCGGCCTTCAACAGCGCCATCCTCTGGTCCTTGACATTCTCCTCCTTCTTGATGAGGTAAACCTTGGCGGCCTAATTGAGATCTTCCTAGAGAGACGTCTCGCATTGGGCGGCTTGCTTCTCGTGGGCGGCGGCTGCCGCCACGTGCTCGTCAAGTTTCTTGTTCACCCCGGCGAGCGTGGCATTGGCATCATGTTCCTTGGTGAGCTCCTCTTGCAGAGCCTTCACCACCTCGTCATTCTTGGCAAGGGCTTCGCGGTGCGCCTTGTCCTTCCCGGCGAGGACCTCTTGTTGCGCCTCTGGTCCTTGGTGGCCAGCGCCTTGTCGAGCTTGAGCTCATCCCGGAGCGTCCATCCAGAGATAGTAGTCTTTTCCTTGCATAGGCATCCCGGCAAGCAGTGTTCATCCCTATAACACCAGTTCATCGCCAAGCAATACGATCATACATGCATGATGTAGGGCTGTTAGCCTTCGGACGGCCTGAACCTGGGTAAAATCTTTGTGTTCTTGTTTGCAGGTCGAGAGAGATCCAGAGCATACTTGCCACCCTTTGCCAAACAAATAAAGGGGGTATCAAGAATCCTGATGTTTGTGTACCCACATATGACACCTGAGTTCTTTCCCCTCCATTTCAAGTGTTGCTTTCTCAGGATCGTGGAACGACACTTTGTATGTAGCCTAACCATAAGATGGCCATTCGAGGAAGTGGCATCCCTGTGAGAAAGATGGGGTCCAGCCCGGTAGTCTCATTGCCGGGGCGTGCATGCCTGAAAACGAGTGGCCCCTAAGTTACTGTGCACCCCGTGGCAGCACTCTGGATCCGGTCCAACGCACACGGTCTGATCGTTCGCATGCTTAGGAGTCCCCCGAAAACGTGGGGCAAATAAATATACAAAGTGTAAAAGACTTTACCCCGAGAAGCAAAAATCTACAATAACAGAAGCAAAATGTGCAGGTCATGCAAAAGCAAGTACTGCCATAATTTTATACAATATGTGGTTTTCGGCACCACATGCCCAGGTAATTGCGCTGGTACAAGGGGAGCCTAGGTCCCGTCAAGGATAGCCTCGTATGCTAGTCCAAGGGCACCATCAAGTTAACGACCTTGGCGACGTAATGGGCTACCGCCGCTTTAGCCATTGCTTTGCTCTCCTCCGGTGTGATCTTCTCAGAGACAACGGCGGTGGGAAAGCAGAACCCTGGTGGTGCAGCCGCAATAGCATGATGTTGGCGGTTGCCTCTACCACCTGCTTGACCTCCGCCTCCACGATGCTCTCCATCATCCCTATGAGACCAAGCTGCCCAGTAAGTGGGAGAAGAACCGGGCATGGTTGTCAAACTGGTCGTCATTGGGGTACTATCCCGCTCCAATGGGTGCAGGCCAAGTTGCTGCATCGCGTCCATGGCCTGGTCAATGATCTTCCGGAGCCACGCCGCATCCCTTTTCCACCCCCGGTTGACGGCGACAAGATCGTCCCTCGCCTTGTGGGCGTCCTCATCGGCCTTCAACAGCGCCATCCTCTGGTCCTTGACATTCTCCTCCTGTCCTTCTTGATGAGGTAAACCTTGGCAGCCTTGAGATCTTCCCGGAGAGACGTCTCGCGTTGCGCGGCTTGCTTCTCGCGGGTGGCGGCTCCCGCCACGTGCTCATCAAGTTTCTTGTTCACCCCGGCGAACGAGGCATTGGCATCCTATTCCTTGGTGAGCTCCTCCTGCAGAGCCTTCACCGCCTCGTCTTTCTCGGCAAGGGCTTTGTGGTGCGCCTTGTCCTTCCCGGCGAGGACCTCTTGTTGCGCCTGGTCCTTGGCGGCCAGCGCCTTGTCGAGCTCGAGCTCATCCCGGAGCGCCTGCGCTTCGTCTGCAAGTTTCCTCTGGTGGCGCTCCTTGATCCAGGCGAGTTCCTTGGTGGTCCACACCACAGCTCCGGAGCCAGGCTTGCCAAGAGAATTTCATGCAGCTTGGCCGGCCGCAGTGATTCCATGCTCCTCCAGGAGAACATGTTGCTCAAGGACCCGGGTCTCCATGTGGTGGAATTCCCGGCGACCTTGATTCAGGGCGACCCAGTTCTTCTCGATCGCGTCGTTCATCTTCTTCTCGTGGCGACCGATCTCCTTGGACCTCAGCTCGAGCCTTGCCACGGCGGCCTCGTGTCGTTCCTTCTCCTGGTGGATGGTCTCCTACAGGGCGCGCTTAGCTTTCGCCACTTGAGCTTCGCGGACGCGCGGATCATCTTCGAGGGCGCAGTACCTCCGCGCCACCAGGTCTAGGCCTTTGTAGGCCTGGGAGAAAAACTCGCGCCCCACAGCCATGGACCTGTAGGCGCTGCTGCTTGCGCCCAACTTCATCGAGCGCGTCGCCGAGCCCAAGATATCCAGGTATATTGGCTCCCCCGACGGGATGATAGTCGGCACCCTCGTCATTGCCGCTGGGCCATTCCCGGCACTGCTTGCTGAAGAAGCAGGGACCCCAGGGTCACCCTACCTTCATCGCATGTGGCCTGTGTGTGGCTTGTTGGCGGGGCCTGCGCCTAGTCCGCTGGCGAGACCTGCCCGCCAGCATCTTATGTTTGGCCAGGTGGCGGGGCCTAGGGGCTCGCGCTCGTTGGCGGGGCCTAGGGGCTTGCTCCCACAGAGCGGCCCTTGCCGGGCCTGACCTCCGTCAACACCACATCATCATCCCCGATAGTGCGCTTGTCAATTTCCATCTCAGGAGCATCGTGCGCTGTGGGCTGCTCACGGTCACCGTCATCGGAGCATGTCTCCACCGTGACAACGTCAATGGTTGGGGGCAGGGATTCCACCCTCCGTGAGTTCCACGACGACCACAGGGATTGCTCCCTCGCTGGCGAAGAGGTGTGCTCCAGCCTCCAGGGCTGCTCCCAATCACACCTGAAGAAAAATGGACGAAATGCAACTTCAGGCACCGTGGTGCCTTTCGTCATTGATTGAAGGAGATAGGGTGCAGAGTTACCGGCTAACGTAGATGCGTTCGCCAGATCTCCTCCAACTGTTTCATTGTCAGGCACGGATGTCATGTTGGTGTTCCCGCCAATGCTCTTCCCGGCGATCTTGTTGCCAGAGACATCAGGAGCACCTGTGAAGAGGAAACCTGAACAAGATTCATAAACATATCCGCCATCTCCGGATGCAGCATGAAAAGAATGTGAAGTTTCCCTTCTGGCTCCTCCACGATCTTAGGGACGGCATCGTACCCAGGCATCCTATCATTGGGGATGGCGGCTGAGCTGGAGCTCCCTCCAACACCCTCACTTCCGTGCATCTCCGGGACGGTGCAAGGCTTCTTGCACGCTGGTCACGGGCCGGCTTTGCTAGAAGGAAAGTGACATACAGAAGCAAAATCTCAGAAGAACAAGGAAAAGGCAAAATCAAACCTGAGGAGAAGGAAAGGTGATGTGTGCTTACCCGCTTCTTTCGTCGATGGGGCCCCACGCCCTCTTCATAGTGAAAGGGGCTGGATCAGAGGTCTCTGAGGCAAGCCTGGTTGACGGCGTGGGAGTCGCTGAGCGGGAGCATTCGTGCTCCATCACTATCGCCGCCGCCCCTTCCCGGGCCGCCAGGTTAGCCCTGATCTCATGCCACCTATGCAGTACCAGGTTTCACACGTCCAGCACCACTGCCTTTTCCCGGGCCACGGGTGTCACCATCAGCCAGCGCTAGATCGGTGGCACCTCATCCTTGTCATCATCATCGCTGCCCCGTGCCTCCTCCCTAGGCGGGATGAGCATGTAGCCTGTGGCAGTCTTCTGGAAGCCGCCCAGGAGGTGCTCCTCCTCATCAATCTTGATCACTTGCCGGGAGGCTGGCGTCGCTTCTCAAGGACGACCCCAACTCTTGGCGGGCGTGTCATGGCGCCATAGTCTCGAGGCGTCTTGCCAGGCCAGCTAGGGGTGTTCTTTCCGGGCTGCTCGCGATCTCCCCATCTTCATCGGTGTCGCCGTCCTACCCTGACGATGACGAGCTGCTCAATTGGTCCTCGAAGGCAGCTGACTCAGGCGTGATACCCAGGATCCCCCAGGCATTGCAACCTGGCATCGATGCCACAATTGCGCTGTGGCGGGTGTTGTTTTATAGGGGAATCACCTCATCCGAAAGCGGCTTCGCGGCGCCACCCCTGCAGAGGAAGCTGACCAGAGTGGCCTCCTGCCCAAACCACAGGCGCTTCTTGTCGTTCAGCCCCGTGTACAACCACGCTAGGTAGAACCTCTCCTGCAGCGGTGCCAAACATCGCTCGATGTATTCGAAGACAACCTGCTTGGCCGCTAGGCCTCACTCCTGAAGAAGCTTGATCCGCTACAACGCGGGGCCAAACTCCCTATCCCGGTGATCCCGGTTCTTCCAGGTCTTGTTGTGGATTGCGGCAGCTGTGGGCTTCATGTAGCAGTCGAGCAGCTTGGGGACGCGGACATAGCACCACTTGTCATGCCACTCGTCCCACATGGATTTGAAGTCACATTTGATGTACTCCTTGGAGAGGCCGTTGTGGAGGTGGAACGTAACTCCCCCAGCAAGCACCTCCGCCGTCTCGATGCAGGGAAAGTAAAAGTAGCAAAGAGTGCCACTGTGGTGACCCAGCGTACCACTGCATGGTGTAGTACACAAGTCGTTGACATAACACAAGTGAAACATCGTTCCACTCATATTACATCCCTCAGAGTGGTACAACAGAAACATATGCGAGTCCAAGGCATGTCTATAGAAGGATACATCAACTGTTTACAGAAGATCATCATAGTCTCCGACTTTACAGTGAGGTAAAACTTCAAATAAAGCTCCAGAAGAACGACTCGTAACCTAACTTATTGCTAACTCAAGCTTAAGAGCTATTTGGCTTGCTATAGAACTCTAGCTACTTAGGTGCTAGGATTAGGGAAATGTTCCCTTCTATTACTAGTCTAAGTTTCTACTCTAGTTGCTGTAGAAGTTGACTTTATTGACTTCTTTGCTTGGATTCTGCATTTTGTTGCAATTGACTCCTTTGTCTTCGAGTTCCACGGTAGTTTCTCCTTCGGTGACTTTGATCTAAGAAGGGGGTTCAAACGAGAGGGAATGAGTACGAGCGTACTCAGCAAGTTCATGTTAGGAAATAGGTGTATCATGCACTAGCTACAGCCACAAACCAGAAAGTCATAGGCGAATGCAAGTTTTCGTAAACATTTCTTCAAAAGGTTTATTTTATTCCAAAAACTATGCCCGTCAGTCTTCACAGGTTGACCAGAACTTCATGGAGTTCCTTTCCTGCCACGTTTGCAGTTCCCTTCCCGGAATAGAGAGTGACAGTCACAATTCGATACCCTCTGCAGAGGTGCGTTACTTTTCCCATAAGAGAACTTATCCTTGATACCTATCCGAGATGCATGCTCGTCCACACTTCCTTGGTGTGGGGCCAGGTGTAAGATCCAAGCCAATCACTGCCTTCTCCGCGACCTTGCAAACCCACCCTTTTGTCCACCCGTACATCCCCGGTAGACATCTCCCGATCATACGGCTTTACCCCTGATGTACGTCGGACAATCCTTCATAGACGGTAGAGCCTCTCATCCACACGGATGGGGATTTAAAAGGATTTCCGAACCTACGGCGGTGTTATCCCAACACCCCGCCAGGCTCTATCAAGTCCGTTGGCGTGCAGGAGGGAAAAGATACGGCTGACTTCCCCAGAGCCATTATAGATCTTATGGTCAACGCGATATGTACGGCGCTAGAATCACTGGACGGCATTGGTACTTAGTCCTAGATGAGTAGTACCCTTGCAATGGAACCTCCACCAATCAACACATACCATGGTTCCATTGCCCACCACATAGTCATATTCATAATTGTAAAATAATATTTTGCTTTTCAATGCAGGAGTGATAAGTATAGTACTTTGCATATAGATTGATAAAAATAATCAAATGCCATGAGCAAGCGATGAACTTGCCTTTCTTGACTGCAAGATTATGCAAGCAAAAGCTTCGATACGTGATAACTCAAATGAAATACCATCATCGTCCGGTAAGGACAATGTTTAAAGAAAGCAAAATATGCTATAATGCATAGTACGAAATGCAATCCCGAGCGTAACCTAACCTCGATGATTTAGGATGGATGAGTTGTAAAGATTTCTTTAGGGTCTGTTGCACTTTTAGGATGGTTCTCAAACAAGGTTCTTATTAGGGTATGGTTATATTAATATCATAAGCAAGTAATATGATGCAACATAACAAGCATATACACAAAGGATAGTTGTGGAATATTATGTAAAGAACAGTTGTCAATTTTAAGTTCTACAGGACAGGGTTGATGATTACATAGATTATACTTAAAAAGAATAACTTTTGAAGAACAGTTTAATTAAGAAATAATAAGTATTTCAAATAAGAACTATGGCTTCTATGGTTGGATTGACATCTGTACTTCAAAAGAATAACTTTTGAAGAACAGGTTAATAAGTATAAGAATTACTTCAAATAGGAGCTATGGCTTCTAGGGTTTACTATTGGATTCATTTAGTTTTCTAATATGTACTAGTTGGTTCTTAAATAGAATGGGTTTATATGTAGCAAGTATTGGTAGGTTCATTACTATGGTTTCTCATAAGCATCATATCAAAGGATGATTCAAGGTAATGCTATGAGTTAGGTATTAAAGTTTACTATGGCTTCACATTTGCTTCACTAAGTAATTAATAATGAGTTCCTAAGCTAGGTGACTTATAATTTCCTAAATAGGGTTTAGTGGGATAGGAGCATGTGTTGTGAATTGCTACACAAGATTGGTATTAGGATTGATCTCCATGGTTCGACTAGGTAATGATGGTTAAGGTTGATTTCAATGGTGTGATACTAAGAATGATAATTAATGGTGCTAACATGTGGTAACAAGCTAGTGTTTATACCTAGGTGACACTAGTGGATCATATAGGTTTAATAAAAAATAAAGACATGAAATGATAATCTTAGGTGAATTGGTTTTACTTTAGTAGATCACAAACATTGATTCATTTGTTGCTAATTAAGGTTCTAAATGTAAAATGAAATTCACATGATCACATGTGATAAACAATTAGGGTTTTAGGGTTAGAACAATTTGGAATGAACACATAAAATAATGAGATCAAGGTCTTACTTATATTAAAACTAGGGTTTCTAAATTATGGTACAACTCTTAAAATGATAATTGGCAATATAGGTGTGGTAACTAATTACTTTGAAACAAAATTAATAATGGTTTGACATTTTATTAATTTTTACAAGAATTAATAATTAGAGTAACTCCAATTTAGGTTTAATTTAGAAATCAAGGTTTAATAATTGTTATTAAGTTTTAAAATACATAACTTGTTAACTAAAGATATTTAAGTAAACAAGTTTTGAATTACCAAAATAATATTAGTTTTTAGCATTTTCTTGTTTGATTATTATTTAAGAAAATGAGAAATAGTGATTTGCAAATTAGGGTTTATGAATTACCACTAATATTTTAAGTTAATGAAAAGATGCTTAAAAAAATTAATATTAACATTTTATTTACTTATTGAATAGTTAAAATTCAATTTTTGAAACTTAACTATTTATTGAATTCAAATTGTATTTAAAACAATTGGAAATACATAATTAATAAAGATAAAAATAAGGGAATTTTTATTTTGACACACATTTTATTTTATATTTTATTTGAATAGAGTTTATTTTTGTGAGCATTTTGATATATTATTTATATTTTTCTGAGCTAAAATGAATTTTATCTATTTCTGCAAAGTTTCAGTGATTTTTTTGGTTTTTAAAATAACACTAAAAACTAAACGTACCGATTCGCTGTCTAGTCTGAGAGACAGACAGGTGGGTCCTTTGACTAGTCAACTACCACGCGGGCAGAAGACCAGTCAAAGATGCTGAGGTGGTGGTGGACACGCTCCCCTCGCCGTCGGCTCGACGCCGGCGACCAGGCGAGGACGGCGCCACCGTTTTAGTGCCTCCCAGGACGGCCTAGTACTAGATTTCGAATCTCCTCGATGCGCAGAAGCTAATGGTCGTGAGGGTTTCACGACGGGATCATCGGAGCTACCTTCGGCGAGCGTCTCTGCGGCGGTGTACTCCGGTGAAGTGGCCAAACAGTGCTACAGAGGATGCCAGGAGGGAGTAGAGGGGTCCAGAGGTGCGCAAACTCACCCTGAGGATGATGGTGTGCTCGACGGAGGCATTGGTGGTCGGAGATGACGACAAGGTCATGGATCCCGGCGAACCTGAGGGGAAGGAATCGAGATGATTTCGTCTGTAGGAAGCTCCCCTCTTCGATTCCTTCAGCCAGGAGGCTCTCTGAGACACGGCAGTGCTGCTCAGCTACCTCCTGGACCCTGGGGTGACCTCCATCGACGGCTAGCCAGAGAACTGGCCGGCAATGGCTCTGGTTCCAGTGAGAGATAGAAAGGGATAGAGATATAATGGAGAGGCGCTGAGTGTAGCTAGGGTTTGTGCACGCCTGCTCGTGCCTTTAGAGCTCGAGTGGAGCTTGGGAGCGACGGCAACTCGCCGGAGATGGCCGAGATGCATCGACGGTACTGGGGACATTCTGAGCACGGATCTTAATGCTCCTGGATAGGCTCGGACGCGAGGAGGATGGTTTGGAGTTCTAGAATCTTCGGTGGCGTCCGGAGCGTCCTTATCTGCAGCGAGGAGGTGGCAGGGGCTTGCCGACGCCGTGTCGTCCGCGGGGAAGAAGAGGAAGACGACGCTCTCCTTTTGTTTTCGGCCAGCGATGAAACGGTACGTGGTCTAGGCTGCTTGGTTCGTGGGCTGGGCCTCTACGTGGGCTGCTGCGGTCCACCAGGTAAGCTTTCCCTCTCTTTTCTCTTTTAAAATTCTGTTTATTTATTGATTTGATTTGCTATTTGTTTACAAACTAATTTCTGTTTTGTTTTGCAGGTGTTAAATTATTCCAATATCAATATAATTTAATAATCATGCTTACTGCCTAATGTTGTTGTTTAAGCAAATATTAAATTTATGATTAGTTTGATATTTTGTGAGGTTTAATGAAAATATACATGGACCAATATCTTTATTTTAGTTCCTTTTTTTATTTAGGAACCAAATGTATTTAGATGATTTGAATTTTCTATAACCTATGTATGATGAACACATTATACTTTGCTAGTGCTAAACAATATTGATTATTCACATATATTTTAATTATGACAAGAGTTTAAATTATATGATAATGAGGATGGATTGGATTCATTATTTTATGTGGAGAATTATTTCTAAGGGTTTAAGCATATGGTTGGATAAACCCTATATTTAATAATCTTGCTTAGCAACTTTTAGCTTGAATTTATTTGGAATAATTCCCAAGCTCATCATTGGTTAATTCACTTGCTTATTTGGTGATTCTAGAATATTTTATGTGGAGTGAATCCTATGTGAAAGGTTTAGAATTTTGGTGATGCTTCACTATTTGAAGTATAAAACAGGCATGAGGCATGGCAGGGTTCTACTTATGATCCAAAGTGATACTTGGATTGGAATTCAAATGTAGTCTAGGGTTTTAGTAGTGATCACCCAAGTGATACACAACTAGAATTTGGATATGAGTATAAGTTTGGGTTATGTTTAATTGGCTAGGATTACTCCTCCTCAATTAGTTAGAATTCTTGTATCAAGGCAATGCTAGGGTTGTTCCTAGTGTTTGTATATACAAGGTTTAGTCACTGCCATTACTCCTACGCTCAAGGCATGAGGATTGGTTTGGGGTTAACTACTAGTGATATACTTACTATTTCATGTGATAGATGAGATCTAATAAATCATATAGGTTTAACTTATCATCTAAATTTACAAGACATGGCCTTGTATTAGACATGATCAACTCATTCCTCACTAATCTCTCTTCTCTATTACTTCTCTCATCACCCTCACTTAGATTCTTAGGGTTTATGATCATCCCCCAATTTGTAATGATCAAAGTATTGGCCTCATAATGGTTCATTAATTAATCATGTCTCCTCTCCAAGATCAAGTATAAGTCAATATACTTGAATATACACATGTAGCTTGAGCTCTCTTGAATAGGTAGGGTTTTCTCTAAGGTTTATGATCATTACCAAGTTGTAATGATCACAACACTTGTCTCTCTTGGATCACTAGTAAAATAGGTTCTTGCTTACCATCAAGTATTGGCTAGGTCAGGTAGGGTTTAATACTTGACTTGTATTCCTTATAGCATTAGTTAGTATCCAGGACTTATCTCACTAGGATAGGATTTGAATGTCAACCTAGGGTTATACTCCATGGATAATATAAACACAAGGATGGTTCTCTCCTTCCTCTGAGGTTTAATAGGACTAGGTTTGAATGGACATGATTGAATAGACAAGGGTTGATGAAGAATGAATATGAATGTCCTTGACTTGGGTTCAATGTTGTAGTTGGAGATATACCATGTGAATCATGGTAGAAATATTGATTAAGTAGAAAAGACATGGATAAGTAAAGAATAGTTTCTTGACTAATTGTGTTCTTTGACTTATAGTTGAATAATTATTCATGTGTTGTTGTAAGGAATGTCATGTTGAGATCTTTTATAAGATCTTATAGTTGACCCTTACTTAAGGTGTTGTTATAGTAAAGCTAATTCTATTTGATCTAGCCCATAGATCAAATCATCTCTACCCAAAACAAGGTTTTAGCAAAGATCACAGTGAAGTTTATAGCGCTTGACTTGATGATCTACTTCAATTCCAGCAAGTCAAGTGAAACTTCAGTTACTGTGGTAAGTTTTATTTGAAAGCGCGAAAATTCCCCAGATTTTCTATGCATGAATGCAATGCACACTTTGGTGTTCTCTCAATTTATAGCCTCTAAACCTGGGATATTACAGCCACCGATGGCATGATACCAACAAAACCCTCGCACAAGTGTTGGAAGATCGCCAGGACCACGACGGCCTGGGGGTGCAGCTACATGAGGTGAATCCCGTACGTCGCCTCCACCGCATGGCAGAACTCCGACAGCGACAGAACCATCCCCTCTGACAGAAAGCATGAGAAGATGGACATGTCGAACTCGGTTCAATCTGTGGTAGAGGAAGACTGGAGCACGGCCTTCCCACCCTCTTTGTTGGCCACCAGGTGGCGCACCGGCCTAAGCTGCTCCTCGTTGGCAAGGCTGGGAGCGAACCGCACTTGCGTTAGCCGCAGCGCCACCCACAGTGTCTCGTGCTCTTTCACTGTCATCTTCTAGGTATCCTTCTCCTTCAGCTTATAGCCGGCCGTGGCCTTGGTCTTGGGCGCCATCGCGAGAAGCAGAGATTAATGGGATTTGCAGCATAGAAAACAAAAAAAATCCTACGAGATGCAAGCCAAAACCAAGATCCAATCTAGGAAAGCAAGATCCAATCTAGAAGATGCTAGCAATGAGAGAGAGATCGAGATCCACATACCTCTGTAGATCACAAAGCGGAAGCGTTATTAACGCGGTCGATGCAGTCGTTCCCTCCATGATCCAACTGATCCAACACCGCAACGAGCGGCGCCTCCGAGATGTGCACACATACGGCACGATGAAGACTCCTTCTCCTTGATCCAGGAAGCAAGAGGGAGTAGTAGATGAGATTGGTTCCAGCAGCACGGCGGCGTAGTGGTGGTTATGGAGGAATTTCAGTAGGGCTTCGCCAAGCATCTGCGCGGAGGAGAAAGAGGGAGGGGAGAGGGGACGGCTAGGGTTCTGTGCAGCCTGCTACCTGCACCCCCTCACTTTATATAGGGGCAGGGGAGGGGGCGCAGCCAGCTTAGCCCCACTCCAAGCTAGGGCCGGCGTCCAAAGGTGGAAACTTACCCCCTAAGTTTCCCTCCCAGTGCCCCCCTCTTTTTAGGATTTTTCCTTGGGCTGTCCGCATGGGCCAAAGGGGGCTGTTGTGTCTAGCCCAAGTGGGCCAGTGTGCCACCCCTTAGTCCCATGTGAGCCCGCAGGAAAGGTGGGCCCTACTTTGGAACCCTCGAGAACCTTCTAGAATTTCCCTGATACGATACCGAAAAAATCCTGAACTTTTTTGAAACCCTAAAATTGACTTCCCTTATATGAAACTTCATCTCCGAACCATTCTGAAGCTCCTCGTGATGTGTTGGATCCCATCCGAGACTCCGAATCAAAATTTGATATCACCATCTTAATATCTCATTACTACCCTAGCGACATCGAGCGTTAAGTGTGTGACCCTACGGGTTCGAGAATGTGCGAACATGATTGAGGCACCTCTTCGATCAATAATCAATAGCCGTACCTGGATGTCCATAATGATTCCAACACATTCAACAAAGAACTTTATCGGTTGAACCACGATGTCAAGGATTCAAACAATCCTATATTCTATTCCCTTTATCTCACGATAATTTTCTTCCCCGAGATTTGATTGTCGGTATCACCATACCTAGTTCAATCTCGTTCCTGACAAGAACTCTTTACTCATTCCATAATACAACATTCCTTGTTATCAACTGATTGATCATGTGCTTGCAAGCGATATCAAATGTGCGTTACCGAGTGGGCCCATAGAATATCTTTCCGTCACATGGATGGACAAATCCCATTGTTGATACATGCTGCCCAACAAGCACTTTCTGAGATACCTAAAAGACACCTTTATGATCACCCAATTACGAAGTGACAGTTGATGTCCCCAAATTTTTCTTCCGGTACTAGGGAGCAACATAATCTCATGGTCTAAGGATTAGGACACTTGACATTGGAAAGCTACAACAAGTTAAACATAGTGACATGATCTAATTGCTTTGTTTAGTTAGGTATTTGACCATCATGTCATTCTCCTAATGACATGACTTCCTTGTTAATCGGCTACACATGTCTATGGTTAGGAAACCTTAACCATCATTAACCAACGGTCTAGTTTAGTAGAGGCTTACTAGGGACACGGTGTTGTTTATGAAACCACACAAGTATTATGTTTCTTGTTAATACAATTCTAGCATGGAGCATAAACATTTATCATGAACAATGAAATATGATAATAACAATATTATTATTTCTTCTAGGGCATATTTCCAATAGTCTCCGACTTGCACTAGAGTCAATAATATAGTTTACATTGGTAAAGATCTAACACCCATGGACTCTTGGTGTTGATCATGTTTTTTCTCGTGGAAGAGGTTTAGTCAATGGATCTGCAACATTTCGATCCATATGTAATTTGCAAATCTTTATGTTACCATCTTTGACATGATCACGAATGGTGTGAAAACGGCATTTGATATTCTTAGGGTTCTTGTGAGACCTCGGCTCCTTCGCGTTAGCTATGGCGCTAGTGTTTCCACAGTAAATGGCCATGGGGTCCAACGAGCTTGGAACCACACCAAGTTCAGTGGTGAACTCCTTCAGCCACGCTCCTTCCTGTGCTACTTCCGGAGTAGCTATATACTCCACTTCAATTGAAGATGCCGCAACTACGCTTTGCTTGGAACTCCTCCAGCTTACTGTTGCACCATTCAAAATAAATCAGTAACCCGATTGAGATTTCGAGTCATCTGAGTCAGTTTTGAAGCTAGCATCGACGTAACCCTTTACAACAAGCTCTTCATCACCACCATAGACTAGAAACATGTCCTTAGTTCTCTTTAGATACTTAAGGATATTTTTAACTATAGTCCAGTGTTCCACTCCTGGATCACTTTTGTATCTACTCGTCAACCTAAGAGCATTGGACACGTCTGGTCTAGTACACATCATGGCATACATGATTGAGCCTATGGCCGAGGCATAGGGGATGTTACCCATCCTTTCTCTTTCTTCTGCCGTAGCCGAACACTAAGTTTTACTCAATGTCTTACCTTGCAACATGGGCAAGAACACTTTATTTGACTCATCCATTCTGAATTTCTTAAGAACCTTATCAAGGTATGTACTTTGGCTAAGCCCTATCAAGCGTCTCGATCTATCTCTATAGATCTTGATGCGTAATATGTATGCTGCTTTGCCAAGGTCTTTCATGGACAAACTTTTATTCAAATAACCTTTCACACTTTCAAGAAGTTCTATATCATTTCCGATCAGCAATATGTCATCCACATACAATATCAGAAATGCTATCGAGCTACCACTCACTTTCTCGTAAGTACAAGGCTCTCCAAAATTTTGGGCAAATCCAAAAGCTTTGATTACCTTATCAAAGCAGAGATTCCAGCTCTGGGATGCTTGCTTTAGTCCATAGATGGAACTCTGAAGTTTGCATACTTTACGAGCATCCTTAGGATTGACAAAACCTTCGGGTTGCATCATATACAACTCTTCTTCGACATTACTATTGAGGAACGCAGTTTTGACATCCATCTACCAAATTTCATAATCGAAAAAGGCAACAATTGCTAGTAGAATCCGAATAGACTTTAGCATCGCTACGGGTGAGAAGGTCTCATCATAGTCAACTCCATGAATTTGTCGAAACCCCTTTGCGACAAGTAATCTTTTATAGACGGTAACATTACCATTAGCGTCTATTTTCTTCTTAAAGATCCATTTATTCTCGACGGCCTTTCGACCATCAGGAAGGTCCACCAAAGTTCATACTTGGTATTCATACATAGATCCCATTTTAGATTTCATGGCGTCTATCCATTTCCCATATTCCGGGCTGATCATCGCTTCCTCATAGTTCGTAGGTTCATCATTGTTTGACAACATGACATTCATGATAGGATTTTCATACCATTCAGGAGCATTATGTGTCCTAGTCGACCTGCAATTTTCAGTAGGAGCTTTGTTTGAAGTTTCATGATTATCATTATTAGCTTCCTCTCTAGTTGATGTAGGCACTACAGGAACATCTTCTGGCGCTACGCTACCCTCCAATTCAGGAGAAGGTTCAACAACCTCATCTAACTCTACTTTCCTCCCACTCACTTCGTTCAAGAGAAACTCCTCAAGAAAGGATCCATTCTTGGCAACAAAGACTTTGCCTTCGGATCTGTGATAGAAGGTATACCCAATTGTTTCTTTAGGGTATTGTATAAAGACGCATTTTTCCACTTTGGGTTCGAGCTTATCAGGTTGTAGCCTTTTGACATAAGGTTCGCTTCCTCAAACTTTAAGAAACGATAACTTAGGCTTTTCACCATGCCATAACTCATTTGGTGTCGTTTCAACGGATTTAGATGGTGCCCTATTTAAAGTGAATGCGGATGTCTCTAATGCATAACTCCAAAATGATAGTGGCAAATCGGTAAGAGACATCATAGATCGTACCATATCTAATAAAGTGCGATTACGACGTTCGGACACAATGTTACGCTGAGGTCTTCCAGGCGGCATGAGTTGTGAAATAATTCCACAAGTCTTCAAATGCATGCTAATACCGTAACTCAAATATTCACCCCCACGATCATATCGTAGAAATTTAGTTTCTTGTTACGATGATTTTCCACCTCATTCTGAAATTCTTTGAACTTCTCAAATGTTTCAGACTTGTCTTTCATTAAGTAAATATACCCATATCTACTCAAATTATCCATGAAGTTTAAGAAGTAACGATATCCACCGCGCGTTGAAGTACTCATTGGACCGAATACATCGGTATGTATTATTTCCAACAAATCACTTGCCCGCTCCATTGTGCCGGAGAACAGAGTTTTAGTCATCTTGCCCATAAGGCATGGTTCACACGTGTTAAATGATTCGAAGTCAAGTGACTCCAAAAGTCCATCAGTATGGAGTTTCTTCATACGCTTTACACCAATATGACCTAAACGGCAGTGCCACAAATATGTGGTATTATCTTTATTTAGTTTGCATCTTTTGGCATCAACATTATGGATATATGTATCACTACTATCGAGATTCACCAAGAATAAACCATTCACAATGGGTGCATGACCATAAAAGATATTACTCATATAAATAGAACCATTATTCTCGGATTTAGATGAATAACCGTCTCACAATAAACAAGATCTGGATATAATGTTCATGCCTAACGTAGGCACCAAATAACAATTATTGAGGTTTAAAACTAATCCTGAAGGTAGATGTAGAGGGAGCGTGCCGACAGCGATCACATCAACCTTGGAGCCATTTCCCATGCGCATTGTCACCTCGTCCCTTGCTACCCTTCGTTTATACTGTAGTTACTGTTTCGAGTTACAAATATTAGCAACTAAAAGAGTATCAAATACCCAGGAACTACTACGAGCACTAGTAAGGTACACATCAATAACATGTATATCAAATATACATTTGTTGACATTGCCAGCCTTCTTATCTGCCAAGTACTTGGGGCAGTTGCCCTTCCAGTGACCCTCGCCCTTGCAGTAGAAACACACAGTATCCGGCTTAGGTCTAGCCTTGGGTTTTTTTTGTGTGAGCGGCAACAGGTTTGCCACCCTTCTTGAAGTCACCCTTCTTTCCCTTAGCCTTCTTGAAACTGGTGGTCTTTTTGACCATCAACACTTGATGTTCTTTCTTGATGTCTACTTCCGCAATTTTCAGCATTGTGAAAAGATCAGGGACTGACTTTGCAGCACCTGTCATGTTATAATTAAGCACAAAGACTTTGAAGCTTGATGGGAGCGACTGCCGCACCCTGCCAGTCTGAAGTTCCTCCGGGATCGTGCATCCTAGTTTTTCAAGACGCTGAGTGTAGCCTGTCATCTTAATGGCATGCTCACTGACAGAGTTGTGCTGATCCATCTTACATGTGAAGAACTTTTCAGAGATCTCATATCTCTCAGCACGGGCTTTAGTCTAAAACATAGTTTTCAGACCTTCAACCATTTCATAGGCCCCATGTTCAAAGCGCTTATGAAGTTTCGGCTCCAAAGATGTAAGTATGGCACACTTTATTATTATGTAGTCATCACTGCATGACTCATAGACATTCTTGTCATCCTGAGACGCAGTATCAGCGGGAGCATCACCTAGCAGCGCATCGAGCACATAAGATTTCTTGCACCCAGTGAGGATGATCCTCATGTTGCGGTGCCAGTCATTGAAGTTTGGCCCAGAAGCTTTCAGCTTTTCTTTCTCAAGGAACGCATTGATGTTGAACGCAGCTACAACTTTGGCCATCTACAACATAATATTTGCAAGGACATTTTTAGACTATGTTCATGATAATTTTCTGAAGTTAATCAAATTACTAATGAACTCCCACTAAATTCAACATCCCTCATGGTTGTTTTAGTGACACACGATCCAAATCCACTACACCAAGTCCGATCATCAAGAGAGATGATGTAGTTTCAATAGTGAACATTGAAATGTTGATCATATCATTCATATGACTCGTGTTTAACCTTTCGGTTCGGTGTGTTCCCAGGCCATGTCTGTACATGCTAGGCTCGTCAAGCTAACCAAAGTATATTCACGTTGTATGTGAACATAGAGTCTATCACACCCGATCATCACGTGGTGCTTCAAAACGACGAACTTTCGCAATGACGCATACTAAGGAAGAACACTTTATTATCTTGATATTAAGTGTGAGGGATCATCTTATAATGCTACCATCATACGAACGCAAAATAAGATGCGTAAAGGATAAACATCACATGCAATTATAATTTTACATGGTATAGCCTTTCTTGCGCCTTTGATCTCCATCTCCAACGCATGGTATGATCTCCATCATTCCTCCAGCCAGGCGCCTAGGTCCTTGGGTGCCGCCATGATTGCCTCCACTATGCGATCTCCATTACATAGCGATTAATAGTGGCATGCAGGCCATACAAAAAATATATTAAAGACAACCATATGGCTCCCGCCGGTTGACATATTACAAAACATGATCATCTCATAAATGACATATATCTCATCACATTAGGCCATACCACAACACATGCCCTGAAAAAACAAGTTAGACGCCTCTACTTTATTTTTGCATGTTTTACGTGGCTTCTTTGGGCAACAACTTAAGATCGCATCTTACCTACGCAAAGCCACAACGTGGATCATACAAGTTGCTAAACCACCCTTTGCAAATCTGTTTTTCAACTATAGTGGGAGAGACAAACACCCGCAAAGCTGCTTATGCAATACAAGTTGCATGTCGAGCGCATAACCGGTCTCTTGTACTTGGACAAGTAAGGTTGGTCCAAGCCGCTTCATCCCACTATCCCGCAAAAACAAAAGTGAATGTAGGAGAGGTAGAAACAAGAAGATCAACGCCCACAAATTAATGTGTTTTATTCGTACATAGCATCTACACATAGATCTAGCTCTGATACCCCTAATGGGATTCGCAGCATAGAAAACAAAAAAATCCTATGAGATGCAAACCAAAACCAAGATCCAATCTAGAAGATTATAGCAATGAGAGAGAGATCAAGATCCACATACCCTTATGGATCACAAACCGGAAGCGTTCTGAACACGGTCGATGTAGTCGTTCCCTCCGTGATCCAACCGATCCAACGCCGCAACGAGCGGCGCCTCCGAGATGTGCACACGTACAGCATAATGATGACTCCTTCTCCTTGATCCAGCAAGCAAGAGGGAGTAGTAGATGAGATTGGTTCCAGTAGCACGACGGCGTGGTAGTGGTAATGGTAGAATTTCAGCAGGGCTTCGCCAAGCGTCTTCGCGGAGGAGGAAGAGGGAGGGGAGAGGGGGCGGCTAGGGTTTTGTGTAGCATGCCCCCTGCGCCCCCTCACTTTATATAGGGGTAGGGGAGGGGGTGTGGCCAGCTTGCCCCCCCCCTCCAAGCTAGGGCCGGCGGCCAAAGGGGGGAACTTACCCCCTAAGTTTCCCTCCCAGTGGCCCCCCTTTTTAGGGTTTTTCCTTGGGCTGGCCGCATGGGCCAAAGGGGGCTGGTGCACCTGGCCCAAGTGAGCCTGTGCGCCACCCCTTGGTCCCATGTGGGCCCCCGGGATAGGTGGACCCCATTTTGGAACCCTCCAGAACCATCTAGAATTTCCCCGATATGATACCAGAAAAATCCCGAACTTTTCCAAAACCTAAAAATGACTTCCCTTATATTAAACTTTATCTCCAGACCATTCCGAAGCTCCTCGTGATGTCCTGGATCCCATCCGAGACTCCGAATCAAAATTTGATATCACCATCTTAATATCTCATTACTACCCTAGCGACATCGAGTGTTAAGTGTGTGACCCTACGGGTTCGAGAATGTGTGAACATGATTGAGACACCTCTCCGATCAATAATCAATAGCGGGAGCTGGATGTCCATAGTGATTCCCATACATTCAACGAAGATCATCATCAGTTGAACCACAATGTCAAGGATTCAAACAATCCTGTATTCTATTCCCTTTGTCTCGCGATAATTTACTTGCCCGTGATTTGATGTCGGTATCACCATACCTAGTTCAATGTCGTTCCCGATAAGCACTCTTTAGTCATTCCGTAATACAACATTCCTTGTGATCAACTCATCGATCACGTTCTTGCAAGTGGCATCGAATGTGCATTACCGATTGGGCCCAAAGAATATCTTTCCATCACATGGATGGACAAATCCCATTCTTGATACATGCTTCCGACAAGCACTTTCTGAGATATCTGAAAGACACCTTTATGATCACCCAATTACGAAGTGGCGGTTAATGTCCCCAAAGTATTCTTTCGGTACTAGGGAGCAACATAATCTTATGGTCTAAGGATTAGGACACTTGACATTGGAAAGCTACAGCAAGTTAAACATAGTGACACTATCTAATTGCTTTGCTTAGTTAGGTCTTTGTCCATCACGTCATTGTCCTAATGACATGACTCGGTTGTTAATCGACAACACATGTCTATGGTTAGTAAACCTTAACCATCATTAATCAATAGACTAGTCTAGAGGAGGCTTACTAGGGACACAATGTTCTTTATGAAACCACACAAGTATTATGTTTCCTGTTAATACAATTCTATCATGGAGCATAAACATTTATCATGAACAATGAAATATGATAATAACAATATTATTATTGCCTCTAGGGCATATTTTCAACAGAGGATGGTGGAGAAGAGCGAGGGAGCAAAATGCAATGAAAGTAGGAAAGTTGCGGAGAAATTGGAGGAAGAAGATGAACAGTGTTGTGCGCCCCACGGAAATTGAGGGATAATGGGGAGGAGAAATGGTAGCTCTGGCTTTTTATAGTTCTGGGCATGGGGAACCGGACTACCGCTCTCTCTCACTCCCTCTCTCTCTCCACGGTAAATGCAGCATTTCCCAAGCATCGCCCACTAAGCCCACTACCACCGGCAGTTACTGCCACTCGAGGGGAACGAGGCCACGTGTAACTACCCAAAAAACCCAATATATTAGTTTTCACCGCTGCTTGTTTTTCCGTGTCATCCCTAAGTCATCATGGCATCATGCATACATCATATCCATGTTTTAACAAAATAAAATTATTTTTATGAAACCCTATTTTTCCTTTCCCTCTCGTATGGTTTATATATTAAGCCCTCCTCTATGTCTTTTCATTTAAACCAAGAACCCTAGAAATAAAACAAACAAAACAAAATAAAACATTTTCAAATGTTTTCAATTACAAAATAAAATATTGTTTTGGTTTGGTTTGAAAAATGTTTTTAAATCTGTTTAAACAAAGAGAAAAAAAGGAAAATGCATTTATTTTAAAAAGATAAAGAAAACCTAGCCCTGACCTAGCCCATCTCTCCACTCTCTCCTGGCCCACCTTCTTTTCTCCTTTCTTGGCCCGGTCCAACCAGGCGAATGAGGAGAGTCTCCTCTGCTTGTCATCTTCTACCCCCACCCACGGCAGACGCGTGATGCCTCTCATATTTTACCAAAACCCTTTCTCTCCTAAATTCAAAATACAAGAATTTGAAGAAAAATAGGAAAAAGGAGAAGAAGAAAGAAGCCCAGTTTTTGTTCTCATTCTATACTTCCCTCCAGTCCGGCCCATCTCTCCCTCCACCCGGCGGCCCACTGAGTCCTCCTTTCATCCTGATACCTTTCGACCTCAACTTTTCTTCCTCCTCCGATGTTAGCGGTGGACAGCGATAGCGCCGTGCCCATCCATGCCAACCATCCCACACCGAGCGCGTGAGCCCTCTCCCCTCCTCTTTATCCCTTCTACAAGGCAGCATAACCAACGCCAACCACTCCACCCGCTCCTCTTTGCTTTTCCCTCCTCCTCCTCATCCTTTGCTTTCTCCCTATGAAAGAACAAAGGAGAAAAACCCCAAAAGCATCCGACTCCACCTCGCCATCATTCCATCATTTCTAGCCGCCCCGCGTCCATCTGAGACCACCTTGAGCACCTGATCGATGTCCTCGTTCGTCCAGTGCCCCGAATCGAGCTGGGGGCGCTCTGAATCGTCGCCAAGCTCGCCGATTCCCCCGCTCCAGCCACCACATTCCGGCGATGTTTCCGTTGCCTCCTGTGCTCCTCCGACCTTGTTGACCCCTCCTTTGGATTTCTGGTGAGCTCAGCTTCCTCCCAATCCACTTCTCCATCTCTCTCTCCCTCCCTACCGTGCTCCCGTCGTTGACTGGCGCCGTCCGCTGTGCAGGTCGACGCCATCTTTTCTCTGGTGGTCCCTCTCCATCTGCGCTACCGTGTTCAGGTCCGCCGCACCAAGCCGTACTCCTGACGCCTCATCCCTCGTCCTGGCTCGCCCCGACATGCCAGGTCCATGACCGACTGAAGCTTCTCTGCCATGGCCGGAGCTCCGCTCATATCTGCTTCAAGTTGTCGTGTGGCCCATATCTTCTAACATCCGAACCAGTAGCCCAGTGGCTACGGCTTTGCTCCTCCACCGGTGACATCCCGTGTTCGAGTCCCGATCCAGGCCGAAAGCCACCCTTTTTCTTTTGTGAATCATCGTTGACATCCAGGACCCACAGGGCAGCCTCAGATGGTGACACCTCAGGTTCCTCTGCCTCGCCATTGCCAGCTCATCGTCGCTCGGGACCGCTCGTTAGTCACCTGGACTAGCTACCACCTCGGTGAGAAAAACCATCCCAGATCCGATCTAGATCTGGAAGTTTGCATCTAGGTCCCTGTCTTTTTGAAAAACTGAACTCACGGTCCTCTGTCCTGTTGCTTTTCTCGATAACCCCTTGGAACTTCTGCAAATCAACCCGGGGTCCTGTTTTCTATTAGAATTTTCATTCAGCTCCTTTTTCTAAATAAAATAATTCTGTTTTTCTATTTTAAATAATAAAAAACCAATCTGTTAATAACTTTTTAATGCCAACTCAAAATAAAAAGTGTTATATATGAAAATTGTTTAGAAAAATGCAAGGAATCTTGATATGACATCCATATCCTTGTTTGCATCTCGCATCATGTCGCCTGTTGATAGTTTTGCATATCAACTAATAAGAACCCCTCGGAGTATTTTTGACACCGACTAGGGTTCCCCGCTCCGATTAAAATTGAAGTAGCTCACACATACCATGCCTTTACCATGCTAATCAATATTTAATCTTGCCGGTAGAAAAACAACTTGAATCTAATAATTGAGTGTCGGGATTCTGATTCCGCTTTATTTGGATAAGTTGCATCGCATCATATCTGCCATGCCATGCATATCATCTTGATCATGCTGATTCTTCCGCCGTAGTTGTAAGAATTGCATCCATTGTGTGTTCCACCATTTGCTTCTTCCTGGATAGGATCACAAAGTAGTGATGTGAGATACGACAAGTTCCTGGTAGTTCTTCTACAGCTTTTCACAGGCGAGCCATCTCTCTTCACCTATTTTACATTTTGCTCTCGCTCTTATTGGTACCCTTATGTTGCGATTTTTTATCGAGTCACATGTCTTATTCCACCTATTTACCCTAATGAGCCTATACGTATCCCTTCCGTACCTATTACCCAATGTTTGTTGTTTGGCAAGCCTTATGAGTCGTAGCACATTATTAGGGATCTGTTGTTGTCTCATTATCTTATCAGGGTTGTTGGGAAGTTATCACATGTTATATCGGTTGTTGGAGATACTTATGGCTTACTTAAATGTTAACAACTAAAATTGTTAAGCAGTGGCATCAGCGGGCCTCTTTGCAAAAGCATAGGATCTTTGTCTCGCTTGTGTCCCCTAGGACCCTAGTTCTTGTTATCGGTTCTGAGCTAGGAGCTCTGCCATACGTGGGGATTATTAATGGGACCCCCCCCTCACCATTACCTTTTCTCAAGTCTGTTGAAAAGGGGGCCACAACCTTGGTTTTATTTGATGCATGCATGTTTACTTACTGTTGCCTTAGGGTGTTTACTTACTATTGCCTACGAGTGTTTATATTATGTACTGTACTGCATTTCCGTGGGACGCCTTATTCCTGGCCTGGTTGTTCACACCCGTCTTCGACACCGACGCAAACCCTGAGTCCGCTGAGGAGTACGGCCGAACTTCGTTACGGGTAGCTTAGTGGAGTGGCCCCCTAGACTTTCTTGCAGAACTGGAAACGGTCTTGTTGTAAGACTTCACTGTTGCTCGATGTGGTTGATCATGCATATGCGTATATTTTTGAGCACCCCTGTAGGGTAAATCTTTTCGAAAAGCCGTGTCCGCGGTTAAGGACAACTTGGAATTGTTTAACTCGATCATAGAACAACTTACACCTAATACTTGTTGTTAATAACTTGCTAATAATTTGCGTAGTAAGTTAGCATTACTACAACCGATATCTAATAAAATCTGTCAACCGTGTGAGTGCATGTACATTGCTTCTTCAGTAAGAGTGAAGGGGATATGTGTATTTGGCTAGGTTATGTCTGTGTAGAATCTAGCTGTTATCTTTATGCACTCTCTTACCTTCTCTGAGTAGACAGATGTTGTAGCGTGTCTCTGTAGTGCAAGTCTTTGCTGCCGCTTACTCCACCATATAGCCCGGCAAATATATAACCCGGAGTTCATTCCTTGGTACTTACGCTCTGCTTTCTTCTTCTTTTGTCTTGTCCCCCTTTTGTCGGCAACCGTTGGCCCGATTCTTTTGGACAGGTTTGAGATGACGACGTTAGCAAGGTTACCCTTCCGGCTTGGTCTGGGCAGGGTTATGGATGCCACTGGTTATCTTCAAGACTCTTAGTCTCATTTGTATCTTTTCCGTACTCGAACGCATTCAATTTTCTGTATGATTCGGATCTTGTGTTGTATATTTGTATTCTTGTCTCGTTGGAGCCATTGTTGTAATATATGTTTTTTTGTGGGTTCCATCGTGAACTTGTTGTAATGACTACTAAGATGTGTTAATTACTCTTGCATCATGTGTGTGATTCATCGTGCACGTCATGTAGGAGGGTGTCTCAGAATCGATACCATGCGGATTTTGGCGGGATCGCTGGAATCCGCAGGGTACCGGTTTTGGGGCGTCACACCACGTTCCCCCGCACGCGGGTGCCACGCGTCATCACGCACAGAGGAATCTACCACCATAATACACTAACTGTTCGCGTGCAACCGAATGCCAAGATGGTGGGCCCACGCCGTGGCCCCCACTTTCAAGCCATAGCCCCGGCAACCAAGCCATCGCTCGTCCCATGCCCGGGGACTACTGTCGCCTCCGGGGAAACCAGGGTTCCCCAGATCCACTAAGTGTGTGCCACAGCTCCCCACTTCCAGTGAAGAAGCACATCAATCTCTTCTTCGAGATTGCCAAGAACCAGAAGGATTACAACGAGTTCTACCTTCTCCCCATGGAGAAGGCCTGGGAGATCCCCGGCAACCTGCGGGCCAGCCTCGCTAGGATCCCTTTTCCGGGAAGGGAATCATCAGCAGTGACGTATTGCGCCGGCCCTGGGAAGGGAAGCGTCAGTAGTGACACATCCTTGACTACTTTATACATGGACGGATGATGATAGGACGGGACGGCGCTGCGCCGTATCCGTGCCGTCAGGCGCGTGGGTATCACTAGCTGGACACTTGCGTAATCAAGCCTACAATGGTGATACAACAGGTCTGCGGCAGAGAAGACATGATTGTAGCCTAACTACAAATAGGTAGAGTCTATGCCTAGGCCGGTGCAGAGGTCTCCCTACGGCGCTGACAGGACAGGACATGGCGTCCCCGGGAACAAAAGGTATCTAGCCTATGTCATCAAACTCAAAAGATGGGACTGACCACTGGCACGTCTTCGTCGCCTATCTCCTGGTACCTCTTCGTCGTGTCTCGCCTGCCACCTCCTTGTCGTGTATCGTCTGCCACTACCTCGTCACGACCTGCCAGTTGTGATCGAGCTGCATGGCAGTTGTTGGATGGCCACTGTGGTAGCCCCTTGCCAGTATAAAAGGAGGCCCATGGCCACAGAGACAGGGATCCCGATCCGATCCATTCGCTCCAGTTTTCCAACCCTAGAGTAGAGAGTAGAGAGCAAGAAAAGAGCTCAAGTCTTCTCCTTGCCTAGGCGCCCTGGCGAGGAGAGTTCACTGAGTTCATCCCTGTAAACCTGTGTTCACCCATCATATATACTATCTAGCAGGATGTAGGACTTTTAGCTTCTGAGCGGCCTGAACCTGGTAAATTCTCTGTGTTTGACCTGAGTTTGGATCATCCTTGCTGCCCCTTCACCGAACCTAAAAAGGGGTGTTCACATCCAGGTGTCCGTGTTGCCACACCGGACATATGCAATATATTTTAGTTCTGCTTCATTTCAAAATTTATGGGCAAATTTCGGTCTTTTTTGTCCCAGTTTTCAAATTTTGATGTGCGTTTTTCATCCAAAATTTTCTGAGAAATTCCCAAAATACTGAATTTCGGCCATTTCATTCAGGCCCGGTAAAAAACGCAAAACAAAATCCAAATCCTTGTCTGATAGTCGTAAAATAGTCAGCAAGCTCCAATGGCAAGTCAACATGTGAGTCTGTGTATCGGTCAATGGTGTAGCGCAGGTTGAGCCGTGTGTCAGAAATCATCATACCATTACATGCTGGGGTGTATTCGTGGTAGGAAGATAACATAGTCCATCTTATTCATCATCTTAAGAACTTGATAGTCGTAAAACAATCTCGAAGCTCCATGCCGACTCAACACCTGAGTCTGCCCATGGGTTGTCATCAAGGGCGTAGCGCAGGATGAGCCATGCGATAGAGGCACACGGTGCGGAGATAATATAACATGTTGTCCGTAGCAATGCACGGGAACTTAGCTACTAACATATCATATTTCAACGATACAAAAAAAAGTATACCAGACAGAGGAACATAACTTTATTTTATTTTCCATAATATATATGGGATATACAACACTGAAATAAGACATGGAATGGGTAGAACAGATGCTTACACACTGGCAAAATATATATGGGATGATGATGGATAACACAACCAATTTATACATGTATATAACCGGCACAACCTTGGATCTCCGATGCTTTGAATCTAGCTTAGCCCAACTTAATCCGTTCAGTTATCCTATTTTTGTTTTCCAAGAGACTGAAGATTACGATGTAGGGCCAGAAGAGATAGGCAATGTTGGCTAGGAATCTAGTCCCTAATTTCACCAATCGCGAGGACAATGAACGCCATCCCCTGTTATTTTTCAACTTGACACATCCCCTCTTAAAAACAAGTGCTGTATCGGTGAATATTGCCCTCATGAACCAAAGTGCATCGAGAAATGCAAGAACAGTGAGGGTGCAAGACGCGATGGCTGCCCTGCGATCCACTGGGCAAGCAACACATATAGGGCGAAGGCGAAGGCGGCACAGAAGCTTCTCGCCGCACCCATGAGCAGTGCTAGAGAGAAGGACACCAACTCTATCCGCTTATATATGTCGAGTGCACCTACCCCGGTGTAGATGAGACTGAATGTGGCTAAAGACGAGCAGATGAATGCCAAGGTGTTGGAGATGACAAACCCGTCAAAAGCATAGTACCCGGCAAGCGTTGGCGTGCCGCCTTTGCCCATTGGTGGGGTCTCCTTATCTTCGCTGAAGCCACCGGGCATGGTGAAGGCTGCAGCAAACGTTGCTGTCGCCACTAGCACAGATCCAATGCCGACAATCTGTGCGAAGTCTGTTATTTTCTTTCCCTCACGGCGCTCATTTTCTTCCATCAAGCGGTCGCTTCTTATCTTGTCCTCATGGCTCTCGTTATGTTCTTCCATGAAGCGGTCGCGCCGGCTGTTGCCATTCTGAGCGTCTGCAAAGGTTAGCGTCCCAAGAATCCTACGCCGTGCATGCTGCAAAGTTTTTTTTTCACTGAAGGTAATTAGTGAAAAATATGGAGCAAGAATATATAAGAATAGCAGTGTCATGCATTTACCATTCCGAAATAAAATCCCGAAACTGAAGGAGCTCTGCTATCGGCAATATCCATGGGAGTTTCTCCGAGCTTATTTAGCAGATTTAAGAGAACATGTTGGTTGCAGATGAGACTTTTGAATATGTCCCAATCCCCTCCATGGATAGCTAGGTGTAGGGCAGTGTTCCCATCTTTGTCCTGTATATTCATGATGGACTTAAACTCTGATCTACTGCACACAAATTTAACGATATTAAGCCTCTTCTTCTCAACAGCGACATGAAGGACGGTCCTTCCCTTAGCATCACGCAATCTGGCACAGCAAGGAGGGCAGCCCCGGAGCAAGATAATAATAGGCACCAAGCTGCCTGCCGAGGCAGCGACATGCACCGGAAACAACCCATTCTTGTCTGGCTGAAATGCCAAAGATGGATAAGTTTTCGCTAGTAGGACGATTGGATGCTTCCTCCAAACATAAATCCTGTATAACAACTTGGATGGTGCAATATGATAGTAGAGGCTGAAGGAACAAATTTCGAGGCTCCTGTTAACAAAAGCGAAAAGGAAAAACTCCAGAGAGGGATCTTCCACTGATGCAGCGAAGTGCATTGGCGTACTTTCGCAGGTGCGCCATTGTTTAGTGAGATTCGTTGTTTTTTCCTTGTTTTTCTTGGTCCAGTCAAGTAGAGACTTTGCTATCCCTACAGTTGACGTTATTCAAGTTAATTAAACAGTGCTAAAAGTAGAAGGCAACAACATACGTTATGGAAGAGACATTAAATTTTATTTTTTATATTCTTCAGAAAAATTGCAAATGTCATATTCTACGTGATCCAGGTGTGTGCTTAAGCTTGTTCAACCTTTTGAAGATCTTAATCTGTCTTATCACTTTTGAAGATCTTAAGCTTGGAAATTTAAATTTATCACATCTAAATGACTTGAGTAAATTCAACGCCAAAAAAACCCTAATCTTTTATTTTACAGTGTTACCAAAATGTACTTCCGATAAATAATCTATTATATAAATTAACTTGCATCTCAAGGATTGATTTTTTTAGAAGTGTCAATGACGATCATGTGTATATTGTTTTGGGATGGATTCACGCGGTCTCATAGAATGGACACAGAGTTTATATATGTTCAGTTCATCTAACCCTACTCCTATCTTGAAACTAATTTCATCAAAAGAAGGACTACATAATCTTTTAATGCTGCCAAGTCCTGCTATATAGCTGGTCGTAGTACGTGACCAAGTAATCTACTGCTGACCAAAGTTAATTTATAAAATATTTTAAATTAAAATGTATATTTAATAAAATAAAAAATAAACTTTAAAAATATATCTTTTGGTAACGAATTCTTAAAAGTATATATTCCTAATAGAACTAAAAAAAAATCACATGGAACCCAATATTTTTAGGTATATACATGGGAGCCCAGTATATTTAAGTATATACACAAGTCATGCTAGAAGTAGTGGACCTTGATTCATTTTTTTCATGCAATTCACATCAAAATGGTTTACAATTTTTGTGGGTAAAAAATGGCTTATAATTAGTACTATTAGTATTTTAGACATGATAAAGGATAATAACACTAATAAATTCAAAAGCATTTTTATAGCAAATGATACATAAATGAAAAAAAAAATTAAATTTATACTTGGGACTTTTTTTTTGTTATCCATATTTTAATAATTTCAAAATTAAAAAGCACATAAGATATTGCGAGAAAACAACATGAAACATATGATGATAGTGTAGTGTTAGTGTAATGTAAAACCATGAAATACTAGAATGGAGTGATCTTTTTTCAGAAACCACCCAAGGGGATTAACTGCACTAGTCTCGACAGTTTATGTGTGCGGGTGGGGGGATAGTTCTAAAATGTGCAACTACCCAATTAAGGCAACGCTGGAATGTCGTGAAGAGTGTAGTTAGTGTAATGTAAAACCATAAAATACTAGAATGGAGTGATCTTTTTTCAGAAACCACCCAAGGGGATTAACAGCACTAGTCTCGACAGTTTATGTGTGCAGGTGGGGGGATAGTTCTAAAATGTGCAACTACCCAATTAAGGCAACGCTGGAATGGAGGGAAGAGTACTAGTACTTACTTTTGTCGTGAAGAACAGCAGCATGTAAAGCAGTTCGTCCGTGTGGGCCAGAGTGGGACAAGTCATTGTCATATTGGTGCAACTGGCATGCAATACTGTGATGACCCAACGAGATGGCTAGGAACAGTGGCGAAGTACCATCATTGGCATCCAGTCGGGCCAGCTCATTGTCCTTCGACATTAGTGCTTGGACCATTTGCATGTCGTCGGAACCGATGGCCTCATGCAACGCCGTCTTCCCATCGTTGTTCTGCACCCTCACCATATCCTTGGCATCGCCGGCGAGCTCAATCAGGCGAGAGACCATGCATGTGTTGCCGGCCCGGGCGGCGCAGTGCAGCGGCGTGTCACCGTGCACGTTGCACGCGAGCAGCAGGTGCTTGGCCTTGTCGTGGATCACCTTTGCGCTCTCCAAGTGCCCAGCACCGTCCCCGTCGGTTGCTACCACATGGAGTGCAGAATTCCCCTCATTGGTAACTACCAGTGCGGAGTCCTCCTCACTCGTTACCGCCATGGGCGGGCTCAGAAGTTGTTGTAGCCGCTCGTCATCGCCAGAGCTTGCGGCCAGGAAAAGCTGGAGACGCCCGGGCACAGGGAGGTCTTCCACGGGGAGGCCCTTGTCCGGCGAGCAGATGGATATCTCCGCCATCACACCACTCGATCGCTATATATGTACTACTATATGCAGTTGGTGGCACTCGTATATATATGCAAAACGTCCATCAGTCCATACACACATATATATAGAGCGTGCGAGGCATTCCTTGCCCATGGCACGGGGCATCCCCCATGCTCCCTCTCTCCCTCTCTCCCCCTAGCCTCTCTCTCTCTGTTGTGCTATTATGCAAAGAATAGATATGATGGTCATTCCTGGGTCTCTGTGTGGGCTCTTCTGTAAAGGACACGTACTAGGTTCTTCCCCAGCTGGCAAACAAAATGTTCCATATGATCAACCGATGGTTTTTCTTTTGTCATTATGTGAACACCAAGGAACCTGCTAACAAGAAGCAAACTTTGGTTCCAGGGATCAGTTTTTCTTTGCTTGTGCTGGAAATTAAAGAATATATCTTCCTTGCCACGTATCACTCTGTAATTAGCGGACGGTTAGGTGTTTGAGTTGAACACGTGTAACCTGAGCCTGATATATAAAGGTACCGCGGGTAGCTAAAATAAACTAGACAAGAGCTGGTAGGAAGAATACCAATCAGCTGGCATCTTCAGCTGGGCAGCACGTTTAGTTTGGAATGAAATTTCCAATTCAAAAAAAAAAATATCAGCTGGCATCTTCAGTTGTTAGATCTGCAGAGAATTCGCCCAAGCAATAAATAACCAGCACAAGGTCTTTTTTAATCATTATGTGACCTGCAGGTGCTCAAAAGGTTTTTCTTTATCTTCTATCTAGATCTATACCTAATCTATATCTATATTTAATAATAAATGAGCTAACGTTTCCTTGGTTTCGTCCGCCATACTACGCTTTCATCCGTCGATCTGTGCGCTTTCGTACGTCCTGTCCCACGCTCAAGCTCGCGATCTATTCCTGTTGGAAACCAATCAGTTCTACAGCCCATTCTCTCAACGTGTCCACGTCGGTTTAGTCTCCCATGGAGGAAAACAACTCCGCATACGGTCCATGTTGATGCCAATGAGTGCTTCAGTGCCTTTAATTTTTGTCTACGAAATTAGAAAGTCATTCTGGGGGCTGTTTGAATAGCATTGCCAAATAATCTTCCTCATGTCCCTATTTTCTTGTAATTAAGATTTGGCATAACCATTTTATCAGGTACTCCTTTTAATGCTGATCAGTAGTTAGCCCCATCTACCTATATATGTTTTCTGTTTCTGCATTTTGTTGTACTAAAGCAGGGAA
The DNA here is from genome assembly GCA_030979885.1 of Lolium multiflorum. Classification (NCBI taxonomy): domain Eukaryota; kingdom Viridiplantae; phylum Streptophyta; class Magnoliopsida; order Poales; family Poaceae; genus Lolium; species Lolium multiflorum. Next base: position 6,380,072 of record CM061747.1, on the reverse strand, counting down.
TGGCTATACTCTTGGTCACTTGCAATTTGCGATACGAGATCTCATCTGACATGCGGAGTCCTCCTGAGCCGCACCACCACTGCCACCATGAAGCGCGCGTTGATCGATGATGATGGCTGGGAGACGCGCGAGTACACGAGTAGGGACGGCTCGTGGCGGTGCTGGCGGCGGCGCTCCACGCGAGCCCCCTACGATGTCGATCCGAGCCGATCTAGAGTGCTGGACACGCTCATCAGGGACGGCTCGTCGGAGTGGAGGAGGCTCTGCGGCGACGAGGCACTTCGATCTGGAGACGGTACTGGCCACGATGACGAGACCCATCGCCGGGCGGCACGACAGGGCCTTCGTCAGGTTCTTCCAGCCTGAGAGCTTCACGTCGCTCTCGGTCTCGGGCGCCCTGTCGTTCGACGACATCTGGCGCGAGATCAGCACGGCCACCCGGGCCACGCGATCATGAGCGGCCGTAAAGGCGGCGTACAAGCTCTTCGCCTTCAGAGACCTCGACTCCTCGAGTCGGCCAAGAGCCTCGCCCATATCGGCGTGGACCCAGAACCTTCTCAGCTTTCTAGAGGTCAAGCGCGTGCACGCCGCCGAACCCGATGTAATCCAGCCTCATAGTCAGCCCGGCAGGCGAGTAAGGAGGACTCCCTGGTGTACTCTGGCCTTACCGTCTGTCCCGCGGGCGAGGCGGCCGTCGTCATCTCGTCAGTGCAGAAAGTGGCGTCCGAGAAAGCATGACGGCGGCGCGATCGGATGTCCGTGGGCATGCCTGGGTTAGCTCGTGGTACGAGGCTGCCGCGGTAACGAGGAGCACGGGGGCGACAAGGACAACGACCAGTGGACATCGATCGATCTCGCGGGCACCGCTCGACTGCTGTGCTCCGGGTCGGTGGTCAATATTACGCCGGTTGAGCTGCGGCATGTTGAGCTGCTGCACGTGCTCTTCTGTAGAACGATGAGAGGTGCTTAAAGAAAGAAAAAGATGCAGCAGGGAGTAAATGATCTATATGAATTATATGGAGGTCATTTGGAGGTTCAGAATTTAACATACAATAGTGAAAATTCTCATAGGGGTATTCAATGCCACACGATAATAAATTATTCCAAAATATTTCCAGAAATTTTTAGTATAACTTTTCTTCTCCGAAACTAAAATAAGTTTTAGTTTAAAGGAATTTTATTCCAAAATAAGTAATTTGTACATCCAAAAAATTATCAAAAGTTACTGCAATTGCATTGGATTGAATAACAAAAAAAATATAACAGTGACATTTTTTCTGTTTCTATGGCAACATCACATTGTTAAAAAAAATCTACTAGCTTTTCGGTAAATAGCAATGTTAGGGGGATTTCTTTTCGGCTTCTAGGATGGTTTCTCCCAGAAGTTACCCTTACTCAGCTTTTCCCAGATGTCCGTCTCCCAAACTTATTTAAACTTATAAATTGGTCTTTCTAATACTAATTTAGAAGTTTAAAAAAATTTAGTAGACGGTCTTCTAGGAAAAGCTGAGGGAGGATACCTTCTAGGAGAAGCCCTTCTAGAAGCCAAAAAGAAGTGTGCCTTATACTACTTTTTATCTTTGCACCCGTCTTTCTTAAGAAATTTTAAATAATCGTAGATGTGACGCAATGTAATAAATGCTCATGAACTCGCTTAGATCCTTCGGTTACGGATAATCGGAGTATTTTGGCTATTTAGAGTCCGCAACAACCACGTGGACATGTTTCCTAGTCTATTATATATTACAAGTGCACGAAAAAAAAAATCCAACAATTAATCTGGTGGACACTCCTTTTATAAGTGCACCACAACCAATACATCTTTGTAACTATACCTACATAGATCAGATCCTGTAGCGATAGACCATCATAATTGTACCCAAACATGTCACGACCAATATAACTTCATAATTGCACCCGTTGTGATATGTGTCGAATATGTGTATGACTTGTGCTACAATTAGACATGTAATTAGCGGACAGTTAGGTGTTTGAGTCAAACACGTGTAACTCGTGCCTGATATATAAAGGTACCGCGGGTAGCCAAAATAGACTAAACAAAAGCTAGTAGTTAGTACAATGGTAATTGTGGTTGCCTTGATAACGATAGTGCCATGAGGGGGTTGTCACGGCTAGGATTTACTATGGAGATAGACGACGGGATATTTGGGATGGTGTAACTTGGCGATTTACCTAGGTTCACGTCCTCTCAATGAAGGATCGCTACGTCTTGCTAGAATTTCACTATAACATCACAAAGTACAGGTTACAATCGTATCTTGTGTCTCTTGCCCTAAAGGCGTCCGCTAGGCCGGCTTATAAAGGTGCCAAAACCTAGGGTTCGATGGAGGTGGAAACCTAGCCGATTATGGAGTCCTACAGTATGTCGGCAAGTATGCCGTGTCTTGGGTTACAAGTCTTCCGTATTCCCGAACCTTCTGGAACCCGGCTTGGACCTTCCTTAGTCGGCTTGGGCCTCCATCTTCCAGCAGCTGGGCCGCCCGACAGTCTTGATAACTTCACCACCCAAGTAGGCCACCCGGGCTTGCTAGTTTAAGACCCTGCCATGGTATACCCTATTCGGCATAACCCCGACAGTAGCCCTCGGAACCCTTTGAGACTTGAGCCGTCTTGACGAAGAGCTTGGCGATAATCATCCGCCTTGCTTTGTTTAGTTGGCAAAACAGTCTTGAAGGGTTCCTAGTCGTCCAAATTGAAGCTTCACCGTTCCAACAAAATGCTAGTCGGATAACAGTCATATTCTTTGTCTTGCGAAGATATATCAGCCGGCTGGGCAGGAGTGATGTCAGAGAGCATCTTTTTGGCATCATTACAACTGGCCAGCTGAACTGACATTTCAATGCCGCGTCCCCACATCCACCTCAGCACGCAGCGGTAACCTACACAGTTTCCAATTTTCACGCACGCGGAAATGAATCGGCGTAGTAAATGCGAGATTTTGTACCGTAGAAACGAAATTTGTTTCAAACGTGGCATGTCCATACCATTGTTTCATTGTGACGGAAGGACATGTATATAGGTACTTGCCATCGATCCTTCCTCCTCACACCATCCTCATTTCCTCACTCGCGCATAGTAAACCCTCACCACCGAGAGTTCCGCCGCCCGTTTAGTGTACCTAGCTCCGTCATAGGCCACCGCCAGTCCATGGCTTCCTCACTTGAGAAGATCCCAGAGAAGGTTGCGGAGGTGCAGCGCATGGATATGCCGCTCCCTAGCCAGGCCGAGGCAGAGAAGACAATGGCGCCGCCGCCCAAGGGCGGCGCTTCGAGCAATGCATCTACACCGCCTCCGCCAGAAAAAAAACACAGAAGGCCAGACCGATGCTCCGCCCCCACCACCAGAAGACATGGAGGAGGACGCGGTGCCGGAGCGGTCCGAGGCCACACAAGAGGAAGAAGAGGGGGAGGAGGAAGACGACGATTTCGGCCAGGCCACCTACGAAAGGGGCGCTTGGCGGCCGTGCGAGGTCAAGGCGGCAGCTCTGGAGAATTTGCAAGCCGAAGGCTTCCTCAAAGCCGGCTCGTGGCGGGTCGCGGAGTAGGAGGAGATACCGAACCCGCAACCGGCGAGCGGGTGACGATCAAGGCCCACGTCGAGCGTGGACTCTCCCTGCCGCCTTCGGAGTTCTTCATCGAGGTATTCCAACACTTCGGCCTCCAACTCCAAAATCTCTCGCCTAACAGTATTCTCTGTTTGAGCGGTTTCGTTGCCCTCTGCGAAGGGCATCTCGGCATCAAGCCGTGACTAGATTTATTTTTGTACTTTTACCAAGTTAAGCGGCAACCCGTAGAGAAAGGGGCACCTTAGCTAACTGCGGTAGCATTAACTTTAAAATTTGTGCGAACCGGAAGTACCCCGAGGTACCCGGCTACGAATCAGTCAAGTCCTGGGGTGGGTCCTTTTTCTATGTGAAGGATTAACCCATCCCGGGTAAAGATTATGGGCTCCCAGCATTTGTCGATGGCCCGGCGACGGTGAAGTCCACCTGGGCGATGCTGAAGGAGAGCGCCATGACGGACGAGATCCGCCTTCTCGCCAGGTGGGTCGCCAAGCTAAAGGACGAAGGCCTAGATGTCATCGACCTCACCGGATCCTGTTTCTCCAGGCAGATCCAGCCACTCAAGTTCCGCGGCGACCGCCTACTCTGCCAGATAACTGGAGAGAGGAATGACCCTCTCCGGGTTTCAGAAGACAACCTGGCCCTGGGTGTGCTCGACAGCCATCTTCGGAAGATGATGAAGATCAAACCGAGTGTAACATCCCAATTTTCGAATAAATAAAAGAAGGAGTTTCCAATATTCAAAAATGAGAACCAACAAAAACTTTTAATTGCATATAGTGCTATGCATAGTGCCATGTTAATTCTTGTGCTTTTGCCATGATGATTGTTGAGATGCTTATCAATTGTCTCTAAAACCCTAGAGTTTGATCTTTGGAGAGCACAAAAAGAAACAAATAAAAAGAAAATAAAATAAAAAGGTGAGGCATATGTGGGCTTATGGCCAATTCTCTAATAATGGCCTATGCCCTATTTACTTTACCCAAATGGTGAAACCCTCCATCAACCCATCCAACATCAAATGAACCCAAACCATGATCTTTTGGATCAAAGAGGAATAAAGAAAAAAGAAAGGAAAAATAAAAATAACAACACATTGTGCTTATGGCCATTTTTGAAAATCTTCAACCTAGACCAATTTGACTTGCACCATTGGTTGGAGATTGTTCCTAAACACTTAATAACACTTTTGGAATCAAAGAAACTCAAATCAAATCAAATTTGAATTCAAAATGAGCTCACATGTGATAATGGTCATTTCTGACTTTTATATCATGACACCCACTTTGAGCCCCTGGATTAAGAGATTTCTAAACCAAACTACCCCAACTCTTTGCACCTCATCCAAAACCTCATCAACCTCAACACTCTTGATGTTGACCACTTTGACTAGTTCCTTCTCTATTTCTTAATATAAGGATGCAAAGTGGTGACATTGAATCAGATTTAAGATTATGTCACTTTTGGTTTTTTTGCAAACCAACTCAACTTTGCACCCCACCACCACCATTGTGTGCCAAATAATATTAGAATCAACTCCACCAAAAAGTTTTGCAAAATTCAAAAATTCTTTTCTTTCGGCCATTTTGTCAAACACCTTGTGGGCAAGAATCATTTAAGTGCCCATACTGAATTTTTAAGGGTAGACCAAGTCCAACCCTGACCCCTCTGCATCCCTCAGCATCCCTGCACCACAGTGCCACCCTCTGCACCCCTCCCACTTGGTCTCCATGACCAGAGCATGACCATGCCATTGAAATAGACATCACCATGCCAACCCTACTCCCCTGCCCTCTCTGGTCCCTATCACCTTGTCATTTGGACTCACCTCACATCACTGAGCACCACCATGCCTAAGCTGACCTCAGGAGAAGCCTTGCACATCCAATGCCATCACCATGCCACTCCAAATGACACCACCATGCACTACCTACACCTGGACCTTTTCCCTCTCTTTCACCTTGTCACACACCTTGGACTTGACCCTCTACACCTGCCAGACATGATCTTTGGTGGAGGAGAGCAAGTGGTTGACCAAAACAAGCATGCCATTGCCCATAGTCACCCACCCGAGGACATCACCCTCCCTCTGCGTGCACACTGCGTCCCATCGCGTCCCACTGCGCCACTAGCTTCCTCTCACTCCCACGCAACTACTAGACATGACCATTGATCCTCTCCTGCGCTGGGACGACGCCATGACGCGAGGATGCCGACATCGGCCATGTCCTAGCGCGCCCTGCACACGGCGCCAGCAGGCCCTCCACTACGCGCGCGTCACCACCTACCCAGTACCTCCCTGGCTGACACTGTAGCCGTGCCGGAGAGGCCTGCACACGACGTGCACCGTGACATCGCTGCCATGCCGGCCACGTCGCGTTCCCTTCTCTGGCAGCTATATAAACCCCCCCTCCACGACCTGGACATCACCACACAACCTTGTAGCCTCCCTCTCTTCCTCCTAGCACCACTCTCTTCCCCTCCTCGCAGCTCACCGGAGCAAAAAGCTCGCCGGAGTGCACCCGGCGGCATCCCTCAAGGCCGCGCCTTTCCTCACCACCATAGCCACCAACCCCTATGCCACTTTGAAGCCCTTAAAAATCCCCGTCGATCAAGCCCAAGCTCGCCGGAAACCGTGCCCGGAGGTGAGCGCTATCACCCCCGCAAGCTCACTACGTCGGGAGGAAGACGACGGCCCAGCGCCGTCCGATCCAGATCCGACGCGCCGCGTGCTCCGCCCGCGCGCGACGTGCATGCGCCATGCATGCGTGGCCCAGGCCGCAGCTGGGCCGGCCCAACTTCGTTCCCGCGCCCGTTTTAAATTCAAATTTGGTTTTAATCTATTTCTGTTAATTGCTCTTAGATGCTTTGCTAAATATTTAATATCTCCAAATTTACTTGGCCAAATTTAGTGAATTTAGTATGGTTGGAAAGCTTATGAAAAGCTCTATCCAACCACACTGGATTCAAACCAAAATCTTATGTAGATTTTGAATAGCAAAAATAACAAGTCAGAAGGTTTTCCAACTTTAAATAAATTTAGAAAATCAACCATGATGAATTTGGAGGTGATTCAAATTCTCATAAATCACTTTTCAAAAACTCTAATTGTTTATGCAAAACTATCACAGGGTTACTTTGTATGATCATGGGCTAGAATCAAAAATTGGCTATGTAGTCAATACTAGCCCATTTAAATCCTGTTCAAATTTAGGATTTTAAAGCAATGAGGTGTAGCACCTCATTTAAACCATTTTTCCAAGTAGTGTGAAGTAATGTGATGACCCTTAATTGTTTGGTCTCATCATTGCTTACTTGAGGATCTTAAATCAAAGTAGGATTTAAATTGCATGAGGTGTAATCCCTCATTTAAATCATGTTTCTCAAATGATAAGTGTGGAGTGTTGACCTTGGTCAACATGTGATCATACCTTGTTATGTGAGGAGATTAAATCTTAACAAGATTCAATGAGAGGAAATTATTTTCTCCAAAGAACTAAATAGAACCCTAATCCCTATTTCAATAAGAGGAGTTGTTTTCCAAACCCTAAGAAGAAGCCTTAGTCTAATGTTGAGTAATGATTGTGATGATAATAGATCATCTTGAGTAAGCCATTAAGGCTAAGTAGCCCCCTTAAGTACTGATTTGTGATTGTTATTCTCGTATTCGTTGATAGACGCTAGTACCGGAGACTACCAGGAGGAGGAGGTCTTCTACGAGGAAGAAGAAGAAAACTTTGATCAATACACCACTCAAGGCAAGCTATATTATTGCAAGCTATTACCAAGCTACCCTAATGCAAAGCTCTACTAGAGCAAGGCATGATTGCACTATTATTTTTAAGGATCCAATCCCAAGTTTTATTCTTGCAAGCTTTTACTTTAATTTTTCAAGCTTACTTTTATAGTTAACTTTGGTCTAAGTATAGAGTTTTACAAGAGTATCAAACTTAGCCTAGAGCGCTACAAATTTGCTAGCACCCCTCATGACTAGTTGCTAGTGCTAAACTAAAATTGTTTACTCTAGATGGGAACTTGTGAAAACCAATGACTTTGAAAACCTTGGAATGATGAGTCATTCTATTGAAAGATTTTGAAGGTGAATGTGACTTGTGAATGACATGGTGAACTTTACAAAACTGATGGTTGGGTTCGGATGCGATACCATTCCAATTCTTGAGTACCCCCACAATACCGATTATGGGTAAAGGCTTAACTAGAAATTTATGTGCTTTAGTATGGGTTCCCTCTAAACAAGCGTCATCGGGGTTATGCCGAGAGCTGCCTCCACAAAGAAATGTGAAATGATGTGAAATGACGTGAAATGAGGTGAATGTCCGGCCCAAGCCCTGTGCAGTTCCTAAGTGACGGTTTGTCTTCACTGGGAGGCCAAGCTCATGGGGAGAGGTGCCTATACTAGGGTATGTAAGTGAAAGGTTATGGTTGGTAGTCCGCACACGGAGTGTGATAAATCGAGGCCATTAACCCTGACGGATTATTGCAAATGTTGTGGCAAAAGTGTGCGACCTCTGCAGTGTAAAACTATTCGAATAGCCGTGTCCACGGTTATGGACGGTTGGAAAGGCCATACTGTTCCGTCATCAGATCATTTTCAAAAATGTGACATGTGACTTGTGATTTGAACTTGAAAGGTGAATTTGAATTGATCACAGAGTTGTGGGAATGACACTAATGTTCCCACTTGAGTTAGTTAGACAATCAAAGAGTCTTTGATTACTAAAGTGCTTATGAAATAAAACTGGCTTTATGCAAATGAACCTAGAGCTTAGAACCCCCTTACTATAGTTGTGTAGTGCTTACACTAGTTTTAGTTTGCGAGTACTTTAAAGTACTCATGGCTTTGTCCTGGCTATTCAAATGGCAGACTATGAAGAGGAGAACCGAGTACCGGAGGATGGACAGCGGGACATCTACGATAACTAGGACCACTCCACGTCAACAGTTGCTGTGGAACAGATGGACCGCAACCGCTACTTCGCTTCCGCTATGTGTTTTGTAATAGGATCTCTAGATCCACTATGTTGTATTAAGACTGGATCATGTGATCCTTTGTTGTAAGACTATTATGTTTGTAATGAATGATGTTGTGATATCAATCTATTATGTCTCGCAAAAACAATATTCTTGGGATTACGATGTATGGCATAATAGGCATCTGGACTTAAAAATCCGGGTGTTGACACCGAGGACCAGGGGTGTGCTGGTGCGTAAGGACATATTCCTTAACGACACCTGCCTGAAGGTATTTTTCCCGACTAACTTTACTCATCAACTATTTTAGTCGGTCTTGTTATCAAGTTGTGACTTGTATATTTTCTTTTTGCAAATGCAGATGTCCCTCTGGAGAGAGGAGGCTCTTGGAGATCTTCCAAGCCGGCCACACGGAAAAGACGTTCAAGTCCTTTTTGATGACGAGGCCGAACCCCAGCCATCTAAGAAACGCAAGGCGGCTGGCACTGGTGATGACATGGCCAAGAAGCAAAGGGCCAGCACCAGAACAACTCTGTCCCTCGAGGCAGAGAAGAGGAAGAACTTCATCGTCATTCCAGATGACGCGGTTGACTCCGTAAAGGTTCCCACCATCAAGTAAGTTTTCCAGCTTTAACCTTTCCATTTCCCGGCTAGAATTGTTGCACTTCCAAATCTCATTCTTGGAATTTTATCTTTATGAAGGGTGAAGAAAACGTCGAAGCTTAATGTTGCGAAGCCGAGCCTTCGGCAGACAAAGCTGGTCCTGAAACCGTCGATGGCTTCAGGTCCAAAAATACCCCCACGGTAGAAGGTACCAGCGGGGCATCCAAGCCTACCCGCAAGAAGCCTAGAGTGGGAGGTCTCTTGGGCGACATCCTAAACACTGCCTCGGCTGATCCTTCGGGAAATGATGCCATGGTATCCTCTCAGACCAGCATGGGATCAAGGCCGTCTTCGAGCCAGACATCACAAAAAGATCCCTACAAGCCTGAGAAGGAGGAGAAGGTGCTGCAGAAGTACGCCGCCTTGGAGGACCAAGGCGGCTTTTCTAGCCCAATGGCCCCTCCTTCACTAGATTCTACGGAGGTTGCCATCAAGGAGGTCGCCAAGAGCATGGACGCCATCATGGCGTGCAAACGCGTAAGTCTCTAACCCAGTAGCCCCGAAGGCTCATGCCGGCTAAGAATGTAGGCGACAATGAGTCTTTAAACTTCTGAGTTTTAAGCCCCCTGGGATTGCTTGTTAACTGAGTTATTACTTTGTCTTTCCTGTAGACACTGGATAAGTGCAAGCAAGACCTGTGAGACTCCCTCAGCCGGCAAAACTCCAACTGCCGAGTTCTAAAGAAGATCCTCGAGGACAAGGATAGGGAGATCGACAAGCTCAAGGCCAAGTTTGACTCAGGCGAGTCAGAGGCCGTCTTGCGCAGCGAGAACCAGGAGCTCTTCAAAGAGCTCGAATGGATCAAAGCTGAGTATAAGGACGAGATCAAGGTGATGGAGGCATCCTCCGAGCTTGCTGTAAACAAGCAACTTGAGGAGATAAACTCGCTGAAGACCTCCTTGGAGAAGGCCAAGAAGCTCACCGAGGATAACGCCGACGCTCTCAAGGCTAGCCGGGAGCAGTCGGCGGAATACTAGCAGGAGCGCAATGACCTCTACTAGGAGATCGTTGGTAAGTCAAGTCCCTTTTTTACTTAGCGAAAAAAATTCCAAGTTTTTCTGCCATGTTTGCTACTTGTTCTTTGACATATTTTGCCAATTTCTTTGCTTCCTGTAACACCCCGAAAATAAACACTTTATTTTAGTCGTGTCTTCTGCCACTTAAAAACTTTTTCCTTCTATCTCAAAATTTTTGCTTGCTTCTTTGGTTCTTGATGTTTCCATTTGGATTTCCATTATTAAATATTTATAAATATTCTTAGGAATCACTTTGCCTCTTCTCTTCATACACCGCCTAATACCTCCACAATACCCACATGATACTAGTGCAATATTCTTTCAATACACCCACCTCTAGGATGCACTAAGAACCAATGACCCTACACCAAAGGACACCTCTAACCAGCCACTACACCCTTGTCTTTTTCCCCTTAGCCATTTCCCGTTGGACACCACACCCTTGTCTTCTTCCCCTTAGCCATTTTCATTTGGATGGCTAGAAATAAATGCGGCATGCCAATTATTGTGAACCCAATTTAGACATTTGCAAATAAGCCCTTGGCATTTTCTCCTGGCATGAAGAGTGTCTAGACCTCACCTACTACTCCCCTAGTTACTCCAATGATCCTTGTCTACTTCATTTCATCAATAGAACCTCTTTCAAAACTCTAGTGAAAACTGATCATGATACATGTCATTTTTGGACATTTAGCCAAAACCCTATTTATATGCTCCCAAAAATTCCCATGCTCCATAAATGATCTATATACACCTAAATACAACCAGTGGCATTGATTTTGGATTTATTTATTTTTGAAAGTTTCATTCGGGCATTTTATCAAAACCTGTGTGGGAGTATCCTGTTTTTGTTCAATCTTTGCTTGCTTGGCTTAGTCAAACCAGCCATCCTCCCTGTCCCTCTCCGGCTCCAGTAGGTGCCCTGTGACCTCCCCTATTCGTCCAGCTCCTCCTTCCTATCCCTTTCCCTCTCCCTCTTATCCCCTAGCAACTAGAGTTGAGTAAACCAACACTTGGGTTGTGTTAAACTCAACCATTGGTAGTCCTCTCCCCTGCCTATAAAAGGCCATCATAGGCCTCCTCTCAGCCCTACACCTTCCCTTCTTTCTCCCCTAGGATTCTCTCTGCAAGTTTGATTGAGAAATGAGCTCAGTTCGATTTAGTTCGAACACCAACGGTCTTCGGACTAAGGTGTGTGTTGCAAAGCCTCATGGACCTATGAAAACTTGCCGAGAGCTTCCTAGTATCCTTTCCAATCCATTCCCAAGCTCACCTCATTGAGAAAAACCCAAAACCGAGCTCCACAAACCAAACCCTGGCCATGGCCGAGTTCGTGGGCATCGCGTCTATGACCTTCTCTCCCACTCTAGAGCTCCTGCACTTGCGCGGGATGGCCCTGGCCTTTCCTCGTTCATCCTCGAGCTCTTGGGTGCAGAGGGCGCCGCTGGCGTTAACCACCCGCGGAAGCACGCTATGGCCGAGCCAAGCTTGTACTCGTGCTCGCGCGCGCCCCCTGCCTCCCCTGCGCCCCAAACCCCCTCCCTGGCCGCGGACCAGCGGCGCCACGCCATCCCCACCGTTGGTCGGTGGGCCCGCGCCACCAGCGGCCAGTGTCGTGGCTGCCCAGCGGCCACGTCCGCCTCGTCGTGGGCGTACGTGAACCAGAGAAGATCGTGAGGAGGAGAGAAGGGGGCGACCGACCTTTTCCCCACCTGTCATAATAAGTGGAAACGTATTCTACGAATTACGCATTCACCAGCGGCCGAAAAAAGAAAAAATCTAACAGCGGGCCCCACTTTCAGATCCCCTTTTTTCCGCGCATCCCGGCTGGCCCGCCGTGGGCCTCGCGCCGTCCCCGCGCGTCCGCCTGGCCACGCGCGGCTCACGCGCGTCAGCCCAGCCCGGTTATGTAGTCCGCGCCTGTTTTTTCAGGAAAACGGTTTTGTTAATTAACAAACTTAAAAGTGCTATAACTTTTGAACCGTGACTCGGATTTGGGTGATTCAAACGCCCAAATTTTTGTCTTGAAAAGATCTACGAAATGGTACTGGTTTCAAATACTTTTGAGAAACTTTTGTAACCAGTACATGTATCGCGTGCATCGGGGTGTACCGCGGTCGATGTTCCCCGAACCGACGCCGCGACGAGTCCGAGACTTTCCCGAACCAACCAGTAGCCCATCTTCGAAGGCAAGCTAACCACTTGCTATGAACATCCCTACAATGCTTGTTTGTTACTGTTTTCAATGCTATGTGTTTGTTTACAGTTCTCAATGCCAAGTTATTTTCCGCACGTATAAATGATTTTTCATCTGTGTGGATTTGAGTGCTATTAAACCAGCTTATAAGGTATTGTGCATCCCGACATATCGTGGCTTTGTTTCATACTATAATATGATATACTCATGTGGGGGCTCCCTCCCACTACGAGTTGATAATCTGGTACCGTCGGCTAAATACACGTCGAGTTCCGTCCGAGGTGGATTGAACCTTCTACTTTTCTCTAGAGTTGTGGCGTGTGTTAACTCATTGTGCATGACCTGTGGTGATGCTTCAGTTGCCCGGACATCACAAACCTACAAAAAAATGAACCTTTTATTTGCTTATTATTATTTATTGTTGGAATAACCCGCTGTTGTTTGGATTTGTGAACAAATGAAACTAGAATGACTAAAAGATGACTAAATAAATAATCCTACAAACTTCGATGGGGTCAGTCCATGGTGCCACTAATCTGAACCTAGAACGCTTTAACATCGTTGTCTATTTGGATAGACCCTAGCCTATGTAGCCTATTTAAGCCTTCCTTGACGCCAACCACTTGGCAAGGTTAGTTTGTTTTCGCTTGGTGCGGTCGAGGCTAATCTTGTGAAGGTTCCAAAGCTAGGCGACCCTCACCCGGGTTGGGGGCAAGCCGGATTCACTTCCTCATATGTCTAGGTTTAGACGGTGGCTAGAGGGAGTGTCTTGGTAGAGTGAACGGTATGTAAGTGTACTTGCCGTGCGCTATCGGATTCATGCCCTTAAGCGTCGGTAAGTACATTTTGATGGATGGTATTTGCAACCTCTTGAGAGTCTATTTAGCAGCTATCCTGTTCCTGGGTTACGGAACAGTTTAGTGTCGGTCACACTATATGTCTTTGTCGGGTCCGGAGGTAAACATAATGTTGGTTGGAAATAAAAATGATGAACAACCCCACCGTACTAAATAAACAATAAAATGATGCAGGAAATGTTACTTATCATATGGGGTGGCGGTGTGGTAGTTGGGGGACCACAGGGGACTTGCCAATATCAACCGTGCATGCCTATGTGACTGAGAAAATATGTTCTTGTTATACTTAGTACCATATGGCACAATCGCCGACCCCTCTCAGGTAAGTCTTTGTTTGATTGCAGCATACGATCCAACCTCGCCTAGCTTGGATCTATACTAGCAAAACCCCTATTGATTGATATGCCATGATTTGTTTGCTATGCCATGCTACTTTCATGTCTATCTTGCTAGTTATATTTGATGTATTACTTGCCATGTTTAGAATAATATATACAATAGTTTGCTTGTTGCATGATTGTTTGTTTGTTCATGGTATTTGGTCTTGTCTTGCGAGTACATTCAAAGTACTCACCAGCTGGCTTTGTATGCCAGATTTTTGGCGAGGATCATCTTCTACCATAGCAAGGAGATGGAGTGAGAAGTGCTAGGATCATTAGCCCAGCCAGAACCTGTGGTGTGGAGCCGCTCCGAGCCATTGCCTTAGTTATATCTTCCACTGCCAATAAAAACTCTGTGTTGAGCCATGTTGGGCATGATGTATTATCTTGCCTCAATGGCCATGTAAACCATTTGTAGCACTTATGTGCCTGTTTGTAATGATATTCATGTATGTTGTGACTGTGACGTGTGGCCAATTATCCTAGGTTGGCGCATGAGGCGATTCACCGCTTTGACAAGTTATGTCAGGGTGGGGTCTCACAGACATGGTATCAGAGAACCAGGTTGGCTGTAGACTACCCTAGCACGGAAAGCTCAGCCATACTATGCCCGACAAAAGTGCCCGATGGATTTAACTCATCTCCGCCTAAAAAAGCATGGCTATTGTCAGACAATGGTATGGTGTTGTAGGACTATCCCAATCTTCCCAAATAAGGCTCGCCGGGTTCTTCCGTGTGAAGGAATCGACATTACCCACAGATATGAGACCAAGTCCTATCCACCAAATAAATCCCCACCCTCGGTTGCTAGCCATGGAAACCCAACTCTCGCAAAGCAAGATTCCACCCAAGGAATCCCAAGTTCTTACCTTTCTCATAACCCAGTGGACTCCAGGAGTTAGTCAAATGGACTAGCCTCTGTTAGTATCAATCCCGTGTTTGGCTCGTAGCTATTAGGTGACAGTGTGTGAGTTTTGTTTACCACCCATTAGGTTAGTTGTGAGGCGTGTATTTTATGTCTGTCCTTTGTGTGGTTGTTGTTTGAGATTCATCAAAACTTGATGTTCCGTTCTCTTGCTAACCACTTGGTTGACACGTGACGGAATACCATGCCATTTTCATTGTTTAAAAGTTTTGAAGAAATGAAAGATCACTTAAAAACAAGAGTGGTATATGTGAACATGGACGCATATGCCCGCTTGTAAAATTAATACAAACTTTGAATGGGACTATTTTCTAGTAAGAAAATTATTTTGTGTGTTGCACAAGTTTAACCATAAAGTGGAAGTATTGTGTACCGTACCCACGGCACCTCGCTCGCTTAATGTTGACTCGTGTGTAGGTTTGAAAAACTCTTACATGATGACGGCCAAGGTTCCTCACCCAATATGAACCTTGAGTCCGACCGTGTTAAAGGAAGGGCCTAAGCCCTCTGCGATCCCGGAAACCCATGAGCTCTTGTGGGCTTATTGAGTGACCCATCATCGTTGGAACACAAAAGGTTTTGTAATGTGGTTTCGTTTTATGTTTGCTTGTGTTTTCTTATACAGTATGGTTGAAATGATTATGACATACCGCTGCAACTGTTTGTTTTGAGCCATAAAATGCAGAAATATTTTGTAAAAATGAAGTTTGGCTACAAGTAGAAATTACTCTATCCCTGACATTTATTCATGCTGGAAGACATGACCTATGCACGGATGGACAAACTTCAGAAATGGATGCTGCAAGTTCTACTTCAACTAGAACACTACGACCACTTCAGTGTAAAGAGGTACGCCGGGAAGTTTTTTTCCCCGTATCCCAAAGTTCTATAGGGAAAAATCTTTGCAAAAACAAACTTTGGGAATGGCTCTACCCCTCAAAAAAATTGTTGTTTGTGAGCTCACTTTGTGCCGCAAACCTCTTGTTTGAGAACAAACCTAGTATTTTTTTTTCCAAACCTATGTATACACGCAAATATATATATAACTTTTCAAAAATAAAACATTTGTTGAGTGGATATAATTAACCCAAACCTATCTTGAAGGTAATAAAATTTTGAGCACTTGCTCACCCAAGATAATCTGTTAATAAAATGTTAGTTGTTGTAACCTTGTTTGACCGTGCCACCCAGTGGTAATACCTTGTTTATGCGTGTTGTTTCCTATCATTTGACATGCTATTGTTTGCACAAAAACTTAGTTTACATTTATATGACCATGGAGGTAGATCCTATGTTATGATGTTGTGTGAGCCCCTGCCATGATCATCCTAGATATGCATCTTATATGATAGAATGCCATGCTTTAAATGTCTAGTTTTAAATAAATATCTTGTTGTGTGTTGCTCCTTGTGTGCACTTAAAACCCTAGTGTTTTCTAGAAAATGTTTTGAAAATGGGAGTAAACCGTATAAGAAATATCTTGTATAACTCCTCGAATCTTGGGACGACATTCTTTTTAAGAGGGGAAGTTTTGTAGCACTCCGAAAATAAACCATTTAATTTAGTGGTGTCTTCTACCACTTAAAAACTTTTTCCTTCTATCTCAAAATTTTTGCTTGCTTCTTTGGTGCTTGATGTTTCCATTAGGATTTCCATTATTAAATATTTCCAAGGATTCTTAGGAATCACTTTGCCTCTTCTCTTCATACACCGCCTAGTACCTCCATAATACCTACATGATACTAGTGCAATTTTCTTTCAACACACCCACCTCTGGGATGCATGAAGAGCCAATGACCCTTCACCAAAGGACAACTCTAACTAGCCACCACACCCTTGTCTTTTTCCCCTTAGCCATTTCCCTTCGGCCACCACACCCTTGTCTTCTTCCCCTTCGCCATTTTCCTTTGGCCACCACACCCTTGTTTTCTTTCCCTTAATTAGCCATTTGCATTTGGATGGCTAGAAATAAAAGCATGCATGCCAATTATTGTGAGCCCACTTTAGACACTTGCAAATAAGCCCATGGCATTTTCTCCTAGCATGAAGAGTGTCCAGACCTCACCTACTACTCCCCTAGTTACTCCAATGATCCTTGTCTACTTCATTTGATCACTAGAACCTCTTTCAAAACTCTACTGAAAACTGATCATGCTACATGTCATTTTTGGACATTTGGCCAAAACCCTAAGTATATGCTCCCAAATCCCATGCTCCAGAAACCATATACATACACCTAAATACAACCAGTGACATCGGTTTTTGATTTATTTATTTTTGGAAGTTTCATTCGGGCATTTCATCGAACATCTATGTGGGCAGCATCCTGATTTTGTTCAATCTTTACTTGCTTGGCTTAGTCAAACCAGCAGTCCTCCCTGTCCCTCTCCAGCTCCAGTAGGTGCCCTGTGACCTCCCCAGTTCATCTAGCTCCTCCTTCCTATCCCTTTCCCAATCCCTCTTATCCCCTAGCAACTAGAGTTGAGTAAACCAACACTTGGGTTGTGTTAAACTCAACCATGGGTAGTTCTCTCCCTGCCTATAAAAGGCCATCCTAAGCCTCCTCTCAGACCTGCACCTTCCCTTCTTTCTCCCCTTGGATCCTCTCTACAAGTTTGATTGAGAAATGAGATAAATTTGATTTAGTTCGAACGAGGTCACTCCGATGGTCTTCGGACTAAGGTGTGTGTTGCAAAGCCTCATGGACTTGTCAAAACTTGCAGGGAGCCTCCTAGTATCCTTTCCTATCCATTGTCAAGCTCAGGTCATCGAGAAAAACCCAAAATCGCGCTCCACAAACCAAACCCTAGCCATGGCTGAGTTCGTGGGCGTCGCATCCGTGACCTCCTATCCTACTCTGGAGCTCCTGCACTTGCACGGCATGGCCCTGGCCTTTCCTCATTCATCCTCGATCTCTTGCATGTAGAAGGTGTAGCTGGCGTCGACCACCCGCGGAAGCACGCCATGGCTGAGCCGAGCTTGTGCTAGTGCTCATGCACGCGCCCCCTGCCTCCCCGGTGCCCCAAACCCCCTCCCCGGCTGCGGACCAGCGGTGTCGCCCCGTCCTCGCCATCGGCCGGCATGCCCGCGCCACCAGCGGCCGACTCCGTGGCTGCCCAGCGGCCATGTCCATCTCGTTCTGTGCGCCTCCTCGTGGGCGTACGTGAACCAGAGAAGATCGTGAGGAGGAGAGAAGGAGGCGACCGACCCTGGCCCCACCTGTCATAATAATTGGAAACATATTCTATGAATTACGCATTCACCAGTGGCCGGAAAAAGAAAAAAATATGACAGTGGGCCCCACTATTAGATCCCCTTTTTTCTGCGCGTCCCAGCTGGCCTGTCATGGGCCTTGCGGCCTACGTGGCCCGCTCGGCCTCGCGCCGTCCGCGCGTGTCCCCCGGCCCGGTAAGGAAGCCCGCGCCTGTTTTTTTCAGGAAAACGGTTTTGTTAATTATAACAAGCTTAAAAGTGCCATGACTTTTGAACCGTGACTCGGAGTTGGTCAAATCCCCAAATTTTTGTCTTGAAAAGATCCACGCAGTGGTACTAGTTTCACATACTTTTGAGAAACTTTTGTAACCTGTACATGTTATTTTCCATAGGTATATATGCCTGTTCATATGCGTGCATTTGAGTGCTATTAAACCTGCTTATAAACTATTATGCATCATGAGATATCGGGGCTTTGTTTCATACTATAATATGATAAACTCATGTGGGGGCTCCCTCCCACCGTGAGTTGAGAATCTGGTACTGTCAGATAAATATACGCCGGGTTCCGCCCGAGGTGGATTGAACCTTCTACTTTTCTTTTCTGTAGAGTTGTGGCGTGTGTTAACTCATTGTGCATGATCTGTGGTAATGCTTCAGTCGCCCGGACATCACGAACCTAAAAAAATGAACCTTTTATTTGCTTATTATTATTTATTGTTGGACAAACCCGCTGTTGTTCTCATTTGTGAATAAATGAAACTAGAATGACTAAAAGATGACTAAATAAATAATCCTCCAAACTTCTATGGGGTTAGTCCATGGTGCCACTAATCTGAACCTAGAACCATTTACCATCGTTGTCTATTTGGGTAGACCCTAGCCTATGTAGCCCATTTAAGCCTTCCTTGATGCCACCTGCTTGGCAAGGTTAGTTGGTTTCCGCTTGGCACGGTCGGGGCTAATCTTGTGAAGGTTCCGGAGCTAGGCGACCCTCACCCGGGTTGGGGGCATGCCGGATTCACTTCATCATATGTCTATGTTTAGACGGTGGCTAGAGGGAGTGTCTTGGTAGTGTGAACAGTATGTAAGTGTACTTGTCGTGCGCTTTCGGATTCATGCCCTTAAGCGTCGGTAAGTACATTTTGATGGATGGTATTTGTAACCTCTTGATAGTCTATTTAGCAGCTATCATGTTCCTGGGTTACGGAACAGTTTAGTGTTGGTCACACTATGTGTCTTTGTCGAGTCTGGAGGTAAACGTAATGTTGGTTGGAAATAAAAATGATGAACAACTTGACTGCCACTAGTTGGAAAAATGCTATAGGGGCAGGCCCACTAGTAACGGGCCTTATTATGCACACGCGACAGCTATTACTGGCCACGTGTCGAAAAGACTTATGCGACCAATATGCCCACACTGGTACCGTACCTCCAACCACGGCACGTGACCACTAGGTGGGCCCCAGCTGCACTCTGGGCTAGAATTTACCCGTAGCGTGCTCCACTGGCCGCACGTGAGCAGTATGTCGCTATCAGTCGCGTACGTCTGCCAATGCAAGCTGCCAATATAGTTGGTCCGGGTGGGCGCGGGCGAGGCCAACTTACTGGTCTTGTGCGCTTTTTCTGCATGCGACTAGTATGGCCCGACTAGTATGGCCCGATTGGCAGCGCGCTCTAGTATGGCACGCGACCAATAACTTGGAAGATTCACTTATTGCGACCAGCCACCTACCGCACCATATTGGTCGCTCGTTTCATCCCCTCCCCATTTAGCTCGTCTCTTCCTCCTTCCCACCTTATTCCCTCCATCTAGTCCCCCCATTTTAGCTAATTAAATCAACTTTGGTTCATAGATCTAAGGAAATCTCTCTCGCACTCCTAGATCTAGTAAAGATTGCCCTCCTCCTCCATTAATTAAGTATCTTATCCACACACTCTCCAACAAGCTGGCCCACTGTACTGCTCTCTAGGTCGATGTGTCATCTCGATTATCTTCTCCTTTATTTAACTAATAGGTGACTATGCAACTTAAACGACGTATTGTGGCCGACCGTGCATATATGTGAAATTGTGCATGTGTGCGCGAGATGACGAAATCGACAATGTATAAAATTGCATTGTGTTTTCAATCCAAAGATGATGGAGCAACTTAAATGACTCATTATGATGGCATGCAAATGAGTTGCCAATGTTTTGCCAAAATGTTGATTCATTTCCGTTTCGTCAAATTTCTGGCACTCCGTATAGGTCATATTTTTAGGAAAGGTCATGCCAAAATTTTGTTTGACATCGATGGTTCTAATTCTCTTTCTTATCTCGTGCAGGCAATCATGATCATCATGAGCGGAAGGGTCGTGACCAAATATTTGGAATCCGCGATGGAGGACATGCTTCGAAATAAACAAAAAGAGATAAGATGTCCATGTCGAAAATGCAACAAAAAGGTGCTTCCTGGACCCCTTCTCTAGCCATTGGAAGGCGCACCTGCTCATGAATGGTTTCATGGATGGCTACACTCAGTGGGTAAGTGAAGATGATGAGGACGTCGACGGGTATGTGGATGGGAAAGGCAATAACAACGACGAGGGGCGAGAAGAAGGGCGGAACGAAGAGGCTCCCAGACATGATGAAGAAGAGGTGGCCGGACATGGAGAAGAAGAGGCTGATACTGGAGAAGACTCGGACACGCAGTCTCCGTCGACGGTGCTAATTTCTATCGTGCGGGACCATCATGTTCAAGAACTGCTTCTCAAGAAGACGACTAACGCCAGAGCTGCTGCTAGAGAGAAATTGAAGCTGACGCAACTGGAGATAGACTCGAGTACTCCATTGTATACAGGTTGTGGGCCAGAGGAGTCCCGTTCAAAAGTAACACTCGATATTTTGCAGAAGAAGTCAAAATACAAATGGAACGACGCAAGCGTCGAACATCATTTGAAATTCTTTCACAATCTTCTTCCCAAGGGGAACACGTTTCCTAGTAGTCTAGATGAGGCCAAGAAAGTCGTGTGCCCTCTTGATTTACCCCACGATAGATACCATGCCTGTATCAATGATTGCATCATTTATCGGAACGAGCACATAGACAAAACAATTTGTCCGGTGTGCAAGGCTGCTCGATACAAGAAAGGAAAGAAAGCTCCTCGAAAAGTGGTATGGTACTTTCTGCTCATTCCCCGTCTGAAGCGGTATTTCACGGACTGTAAGGAAGCGAAGCTCATGCGCTGGCACGTGGAAAGGAAGAAGGCAAATGCTCGAGATGCTTCATGGCGGAAACAAACTGTGCTGACACACCCTGCGGATGCATGCCAGTGGTAAGAATTAGACATTGAATACCCAAGATTCAGGAAAGAACAAAGAAACATTAGGTTGGTAGTGAGCACTGATGGACTAAATCTGTTTAGCAACCAGAGCAGCACACATAGCACCTGGCCCGTGTTTGTATGGATGTACAACCTCCTCCCCTGGCTATGCATGAAGAGGAAGTACATACACATGAGTATGCTCATTCAAGGGCCGATACAACCAGGGAACGATATCAATCTCTATCTCTAGCTATTGAAGGAGGAGGTAGACACGTTATGGGCTGAGCCAGGGGTAAATACATGGGACGCGTGGTAGAGATTATTGTTGGAGATATACCCGAGAGGCAATAATAAAGTAGTTATTGTTATATCTTAGTGTTCATGGTAAATGTTTACACCCCATGCTATAATTGTATTAACTGGAAACATTGATACATGTGTGTTGTGTAAACAACCAGAGTCCCTAGTAAGCCTCTCGTTTAACTAGCTTGTTGATTAATAGATGATCATGGTTTCATGATCATGAACATTGGATGTTATTAATAACAAGATCATATCATTAGGTGAATGATGTGATGGACACACACCCATAGTAAGCATAGCATGAGATCAAGTCATCAAGTTCAACTTGCTATAAGCTTTCAGATACAGAGTAACCTAGTCCTTTGACCATGAGATCATGTAAATCACTTATACCGGAAGGGTACTTTGATTACATCAAACGCCACTACCTAAATGGGTGGTTATAAAGATGGGATTAAGTATTCAGAAAGTATGAGTTGAGGCATATGGATCAAGAGTGAGATTTGTCCATCCCGATGACGGATAGATATACTCTGGGCCCTCTCGGTGGAATGATATCTAACTAGCTTGCAAGCATGTGACTGGTTCACAAGGGATATCATATCACGATGCGAGTAAGAGTACTTATCGAACGAGGTTGAATTAGGTATGGAATGCCGCGATCAAACTTCGGATAAGTAAAATATCGTGAGACAAAGGGAATTGTTATTTTATGTGAATGGTTCTTTCGATCACGAAGTCATCGTTGATTATATAGGAGCTATTATGGATCTCTAGGTCCCGCTATTAGTTATTGATCGAAGAGGAGTCTTGATCATGTCCGCATAGTTCGAACCGTAGGGTGACACACTTAAGGTTTGATGTCGTTTTAAGTAGATATGGAATATGGAATGGAGTTCAAATGTTGTTCGGAGTCTCGGATGGGATCCAGGACATCACGAGAGTTCGGAATGGTCCGGAGAATAAGATTCATATATGAAGTCACTTTCCAAGTTTGGAAATGATTCGGTGCATTTATGGAAGGCGCTAGAATGTTCTAGACCTTGGAAGGAAATCACCATGGAGGGACTCCACCAACCCTAACCAGCCAACCAAGAGGGAAGGTGGAGTCCATGGTGGACTCCACCTCCTTGGCCGGCCATAGGGAGAAGGAAAGGGAGGAGTCCCACCCCCTAGGTTTCGCCCATATGGAAAGTTTTGAATTAGGGTCTTATTCGAATCTTTGGGCTAACCCTTGGGGTTCCACCTATATAATGAGGAGAGAGGGTGGGGGCCGGCCAACACAAGAGCTGCACCACCTAGGGCACGCTAGGCCGGTGCCCCCCCAAGTGCCCCCTCTCCCCAAACCCTAGCCACCCCCCTCCTCCTAATACTCCGGGCTTAGGCAAAGCCCTGCCCGGAGATCTCCACCACCACCGCCACCACGCCGTCGTGCTGTCGGGATTCGAGGAGGATCTACTACATCCGCTGCCCTGGAACGGGGGAAGGACGTCGTCATCAACACCGAACGTGTGACCGAGTACGGAGGTGCTGCCCGCTGTGGCACCGTCAAGATCTTCTACGCGCTTTTGAAAGCGGCAAGTGATCGACTACATCAACAACGAGATCTAATCTCGTAGGCTTTGGAATCTTCGAGTTAGTCTCATGATCTTCATCTCGTTGCTACCATCTACTAGATTGGATCTTGGCTTGTTATTCGTTCTTGCGGTAGGAATTTTTTGTTTTCTATGCTACGAATCCCTACAGTGGTATCAGAGCCGTGTCTATGCATAGATTGGTTGCACGAGTAGAACACAATGGTTTTGTGGGCGTTGATGCTTTTGTTGTCTCTTGTTATGTGTACTTTGCATCTTGCGGGATGGTGGGATGAAGCGGCCCGGGCTAACTTTACATGACCGCGTTCATGAGACTTGCTCCACGCTCGACACGCAACTTGTATTGCATAAGTGTCTTTGCGGGTGTCTATCTCTCTCACCATAGTTAAGATTCAATTTACAATTTCAATTGATAACACTTGTATCAACGTTGTGGTTCATGTTCGTAGGTAGATTGGATCTTACTCGAAAACCCTAAACCACGTAAAATATACAAACCAAATTAGAGGCGTCTAACTTGTTTTTGCAGGGTTTGGTGATGTGATATGGCCATGATATGATGATGAATATGTATGAGATGATCATTATTGTATTGTGGCAACACCGGCATGAGCCTTATGGTTGTCTTTATATTTCATGTTGTAGTATTATTTCAAAGTAGTTGTAATAGTTGCTACATGTGGTGAACAACCATGAAGACGGTGCCATGGACCTTTACGCTACGCCGACAATGATGGAGATCATACCCGTTGATGATGGAGAACATGTCCGTGCTTTGGAGATGAAGATCAAAGGCGCAAAGACTAAAGGGCCATATCATATCACATTATGAATTGCATGTGATGTTAATCCTTTTTATGCATCTTATATTGCTTAGATCGTGACGGTAGCATTATAAGATGATCCGTCACATTAATATCAAGATAATAAAGTGTTCTCCCTCGTATGCACCGTTGCTACAGTTCATCATTTTGAAGCATCTCGTGATGATCGGATGTGATAGATTCTACGTTCACATACAACGGGTGTAAGCCATGTTGCACACGCGGAAATACTTGGGTTTGCTTGACGAGCCTAGCATGTACAGACATGGCCTCGGAACAACGGAAACCGAAAGGTTGAACACGAGTCATATGGATGATATGATCAACATGTTGATGTTCACCATTGAAGCTACATCATCTCACGTGATGATCGGTTTTGGTGTAGTGGATATGGATCGTGTGCCACTAAACAACTATGAGGGATGTTGTATTAAGTGGGAGTTCATTAGTAATTAGATTAAAACTTGAACTAATTATCATGAACATAGTCTGAATAGTATTTTGAATTAAATTTGTAGAATTGGCATCCGTTATCTACCATGCGCTTGTCTTATAATTGAGATAGAAATACGTAAATCGACAAGTAACTTCTAGGACTGGTACAGTATTATTAAAGAATCAAGTAATGATTAAGTCTGTTGCAAATTTTTGGTAAAACTCACATTAGAGCAATGGTTTCAATTAGTACTTAAAATCATCTTGTCTCGTGAAACTTGAAGTTCAAATCCGTTTGAAAAGTAAGGGCTGGAAAGTTTGTTTTTCGAAATAAGCAAGGTGTGAGATATATGTGATATCTAAGACCTTATTACAAGATGATAGAATATAATTTAGTGAGACTACATAAACTCATAAGTTTTATGGGAATGTACGAAGGTTGAAAACGCTAGGCGTCCCAATCCTCCAACTAGTTGGGCACTAACGATATTCGCATATCCATGAAGTGATCGTCCTTAGTATGCACCGTTGCTAAGACTCGTTATTTCAAAGCATCACGTGATGATCGGGTGTTATAGATTCTACGTGTGCATACAACGGGTGCAAGCCAGATTTGCACATGTGAATATTGAGCTTAAACTTGATGAGCCTAGCATGTACATACATGGTCTCGGAAAGTTTTCATGATTTGATGGATAAAAAATTATGAATGAAATTATTCATCACATTAAAAGGTTACTAACAGTGAAATCCGGAACACTTGTCATGTGATGATCAACTTCAAAGTAAGGACCTCAAGGTTATTGGTAATTGACCAACAAACCTAGAAGTTATTGATGTTGAAGTGTTTTCTTAAATATGAGGAAAGCCAAAAAGAGAAACTACAAAAGTTTTTGGCAGAAAGAAAGAAAAGACTAGAAAGTCTAGCTCAGGTGTATATAGATGATATACATGTTATGAATGTATTCTTTGATTGGTCACACAATGAAGTTCTTGGGTATTTGTACCATATTGGTTGGTATGAGATGTCATACAACACAACACAATACAAGAATACAATGGCCTAAGTGACTGATAAGGAATGTGGTAATAAT